>JARQOC010000002.1:135355641-135768036 GCA_033576535.1 Allobates femoralis
GGGTGTAGTGATGTGTTTGACACAATGGGTGTTTTCAAGAAATAAGCAGCAAGGTATGTTACTGAGTGAAAATTGCAAATCTGCCACTGTAGTGCCCATACATTGTGCACAGCTCGTGCTTCCTCACTACAGTAACTGCAAACATGTGGACGCTAAGTGTGGTTTAGGCGCACTGTGGCGCTCAGAAAGGCTTGGATTTGGGAGCAGGGATTTTGATAGGTTTTCTTTTTTTGGTGGGAAGTCAAAGTACAATTCCAAAGCCTTTGTACTACCAATAATGTGGAAGCCTCCTAGATTTTCATTTACAGATGTTGTCCTGACTGCGAACATGCTTTTTTTGTGGATTGAATTGAAGCTTTTATTAGGAACATTTTACATAATACTTTGGTTTACTTTTTTCCCATACTCTATACTGAGCACTTGCATTGTGGTTTTTATATATTACAAAGAGTTAGGTACTGTTCCGAAATAGGTACATGAGTCGATTGACAGGGTAGGGGTACTCTGATACCGGGACAGGTGGTTACTTCAGTGGAGATCACGGCTGGTCTGTTCCCGGTTCTGTGCCCTGGACCTCAATGGCGAGTGGGGGTGATCATGATGGGAGAATTGTAACGTGACGCCACCTGTGGTACCTGGTAATAGGGTTACCAGCGCTGTGGCCAGCCGCTGAGGTGATGGGAAAGCAGCTTTGGTAGTACAGCTCCCCACAGTGGAGCTTACTGGGGCAGCAGGTGGATGATGGGAGTGAGTCCTCACCGATGATACGTGAGCCTCAGGAGCGATGAAGGAGACAGCACCAGATTGCTCAACAGTTCTTATGCACAGGTGGAAAGGTACAAGTAGTCTGTTAACGAGGATTAGCGCAGTTTGGGGTTTCAATTGGCAGTGGTGACCTTAATATGGTGTTCTGGTCCTTTCCTCTCTCTTGGCTCCCACATGAGTCAAGTCTCTGTCTCGGGTCTGTTACTAAAGTCTCTACTCAGGGTCGTGACCAGTGAGACCGATGTTGGACTTCCTGAGGGGTTCCTTATGTCAGGCCCACAGCCTGCTGGTCGACGGTTAGGGATAGACCGTTGACTAACCACCTTGGTTCCGGTATGCCGGTGGTGACCTGGATTTCCAGCTGGCTCCGACCAGTCCTGGAGTGGCACCTTTCTGCGTCTGGGTCACCCCTCTCCTAAGATGTGCTCTGCTGTCACGGCCTCAGGGTCCCCTGTGTCCGTCCCACTTGGTGTCTTACACCGTCTGACTGACTAGTTTCCTAACTGTCACTCCACGTCTCTCACTCTCTAGGCTTCACCCCTGGGACCTACTGAATATACGGTCCCCAGTACTAAGGTGTGCTGTTGTGTGGGTGATGGGTGCAGACTCTGTTGTTTCCTCCATATCCGTGACTACGGAGGCACTACACCTTTTGTTTGGGGTGCAATACCTCCCTGCCTTGCCATAGGGGCGCCACACACACCCTTGGTGAACTACACTCGTTCGCGAGTGTTACAACTAAACCGGGTTTGAGCTAACTTTTTATATGCAAATCAAACAATAAACACTTTTAATAACAACAATCATTATTCTTGATTTTCCCATCCGGGAGGCGCATTTCTTGTAACGTTGCAAACAGTCCTCATTAAAGTCTATGAGTCTTATAACTAAAAAGGTAAAAAGCAGCCTATGCACACATTTTCACATTAAACGACTATATACATGACCGGTTTTGCAGTCTCTAGTTCACCATTTGTGAACACACAGGGCGTACCATTCTCTCGGCCCTGCGTGCTGCTCATGGCTAGCCCAGTCATTCTGGTACAAGTCCCGGTCTGGATGCTACGGAGCGGTGGTGCACGGTTCGCTCACCTGTGATTGCAGCTACACTGGCCTGTCTAGCCTGTCCATGTGGCTGGAGCTCCTTCTGCACCGTGCCGGGCCCGGATGCCCGACTTCCTCGATGTCGTCTTTCTAGTCATCCTGGAACTGTGGCCTCCTGATGGGTTGCCAGGAGTGCGGAATCGGGGCTGGAGGCTGGTATTCAAACTGCCTCATCTCCACACCGACCCGGTCTTGTTGTTGTTCCAGGCGATCAGCCCGCCATAGCTCACGGAACCGGACGCCTTTGCACCACCGGCTGCTCCTTCCTCTCGGTCCTCCTCCCCGGAACTCGCCTGGTGGTTGGATCGTTCTTCCTCGAATTTCTCCACAATCTGGTCGGGCTCCTCGGTGAACCAGATCAGGTGTTCCGGTTAGCGGCCTCCTCTTCTCCAGGCTCTACGCTCGCTGGATTCTCCGATTTGGTTCTCAACCTGCCCCCTTGGTTGTTTGATGGCAAGGGTCGGGGAGACAATTTGGCGCCTCTTACATGGCCCTACTATATTGAGGGGCCGAGGCATGCCCCTGGGCCAGCACATAGTCTTTTACATATGCAGACCCACTTATTTGAATAAGTTCAGTCAATCAGGCTTCTGGTCTTTCCGGATCTGGCCGATGTGCTCATCGGTTCTCATCAGAGCGCGGGCAGGGGACTACTTTAAGCCGCGAGACTCTTCCTGCTCTGTGGCGCAGTAATGGTGGCCCAAATTTACATTTCACAAAACAATCAATAAAGTTCAATTTAAGCACATAGTACCCGGTTTTATCAGGCACGGGATCCTGTTCGTGATGCCAGAAATGAGTCGGTCGACAGGGTAGGGGGTACTTGGATACCGGGACAGGGGGTTCACTTCGGTGGGGATCACGGCTGGTCGGTTCCCGGTTCTGTGCCCTGGACCCTCAATGGCGAGTGGGGTGATGATGATGGGAGAATTGTAATGTGACACCACCTGTGGTACCTGGTAATAGTGGTACCAGCGCTACAGCTGGCTGTGAGGTGATGGGAATGTAGCTTTGGTAGTACAGCTCCCCACAGGTGGAGCTTTACCTCAAGGCAGTGAGGTGGATGAGGGGAGTCGTAGTCCTCACCTCGATGATACTGTAGAAGCCCTCCGGGCGGCGGATGGAAGGAGACCAGACACCAGATCTGCTCAAACAGTTCTTTACTTGCACCAGGTGGAAAAAGTACACAGTACAGTCTGGTTTAACGAGGATTGTAGCCGCAGATTTTGGAGGATTTTCCAGAGTCTGGCAGTGGTGCCCTTAATATGGCGTTCCTGGTCCCGTTCGTCTCTCTCTCTGTGCTCCCCCGTGAATCAAGTCTCTAGTCCTCGGGATCTGTTACCTAAAGTCTCCTTACTTCTCGGTGTCGTGAACCCAGCTGCGGGACCGATGTTAGACTTCCTGAGGGGTGCTGTGGCTCCCTTATGTCGGGCCCACAGCCTGTCGGTCTACGGTTAGGGATAGACCGTTGACTAACCGCCTCAGTTCCAGTATACTGGTGGTGACCTGGATTTCCAGCTGGCTCTGACCAGTCTTGGAGTGGCACCCTTCTGCATCTGGGTTCCCCCTCTCCGAAGAGGGGCCCTCCTGTCACGGCTGCAGGGTCCCCTGCGTCCGTCCCTCTTGCTGCCTTACACAGTCTGACTGACTAGTTTCCTAACTGTCACTCCACGTCTCCCGCTCTCTAGGCTCCACCCTCTGGGACCTACTGAATATACGGTCCCCTGTACTAAGGTGTCCTGTTAGCACAAAGAGAATATAGCATACACCCAGCCAGAAAGACCAGGACCAATGTGCTGCCCTAACATTGTATCCGGAGATCTCAGGACAAATTAATCTAACAGGTGCTCCGACTAGTACAAGAGCGCAATATATCTCTTATATGAGATGTGAGAATCACTGGGTATGCATAAGGACCTGTCGCTGGTTCAGCACAATGGATTGCTTAACAACAATGTTAACCTCCCCTTCCCCTGTACCACACATGGCAAAAGGCTACCCAGGTGCCAGCTTTAACAATGACTGCAGTTTTACATGTGAACAATTGAGTACTATGTAAATGGCTGCAGCCAATCTACACCGGTTTAGAGCCAAAACTAACAAATGTTTGGAAAATAAATATAAGTCACTGTTGTCATCTTATTCCACTCTATATGCTGTGCTGCATGGTTTACTTGGCAATCTCTACACAGATCCACCAGGAAAGCCGTTCACAATGAATATATGAGCAATTAGAAGAAAATAATCCAGCACATGTTTCAATAAGAATTTGTTAAAATCTTGAAATCTTTATTTCTTTATTATTCAAAAAGATGTACCAGTACTTTGCATCCGTGAGCATAAGTTATGTATAAAGACGCTTAGAAATTGCACAGGCGAAGCAACGAGTTCAAACTATTCAGTCTTAATCATGATTGAACCATTACTAAGACTGAATAGTTGAAACATGTTGGTTGACGGTTGAACTATCATTAAGACTGAATATTTGAAATGCGTTGGTTCGCCCAATTATAAGCGGCTTTATATGTAACTTATGCTGATAGATGCAATGTATACCTTTTAATTATGAAGAAATAAAGATTTCAAGATTTGAACACATTTTTACTGGAACTTCCTTTGGATTATTTTCTTCTAATTCCTCATAATAAATGTGTGCACAGTGTCTGAGCTCAGGACTTACGGTTCAATTCATCTGGTGCAAGAATATCAGGTCGAAGAAGTATCAGTAGGTCCAAATGGAGTATCTAAATCTTTGATAGTTTCAAACGTAATATCCATATCTTTGGTTGATTCAAGCAGAAAGTATGTTCGGCGGTGGCCAACCGCCATTCGTTAAAGGTCATCACAGTAACAGGTTCAGCAGGGGGATTCATGCCAGCAACACCTGACGATATCTTCTGGAAGTCAGTTTTCAGTTGGCAGCAAATGCCTGCTCTCCCTACATGTAATTAACACCTCTAACATGCTCAGTAGACAGTCTCTATCAGTTCCAGCACACTCGATAAACAGGCTGAAAACAGCTCATCACATGTCTGCAGGCTGTAGGCCTGGTCCACACACTGCCAGGCTGTAGGCCTGCTCCAGCCTGCGCAGAGACCCCTCTGGTGGACGGGAGTAGACACTGCAGGCATCACCTCCTCACTCTCACATGAGACCCAGTCATCTTCACCTTCGGAGGTAATCTCGGGGACAGGGACTAGCCTAGGGACCCCTAGCTGTAGGGACAGCCTTCCAGTTGCTGTCATATTATATTTCACTGTATGCTTGCCCTCTTGCCATTTTGTGCTTATCAACCTCTACTATGGCTCCTTAGGAAGTACATGATAAAAATGGCAATGAGGAAGCTAGACCCTAGCAGTCATCTCTTAGTCCTGTGGTTAGGAATATTCCTATCCATGCAGGTGCCTTTAGGGACAGTAAAAGTACTAGTCTGTACAGGAATCATTTGGGTTGACATAGGGCTACAGAGAGTTTCTGGTTTCCCAATATACTTGTACAGTACCCTGTTAATAAGACTGCTGTCTTCCTAACTGCCTTAGACCCCTTTCATGCCAGTGTTTGTGTCTGGATCCGGCAGATCCCAACAGAAAACCGCATCAGCCGCCTAACGGCCGCACTTATGGTTCAATTGCGGCAAGCCCCATGCATTCTCTATGGGGCTAGCAGCAAGTTCGGTATTGCAGTGATCTGGCAGTTGCGGCCACGAAAAAAAAACGCAGCTGACCACGTTTTTTTTGTGGCCGCAACTGCCACAAGTACCGGATCGCGGCAATACCGTTACTTGCCACAAGCCCCATAGAGAATGCATGGGGCTTGCCGCAAGCGCAGCCGTTAGGTGGAAAATGTGGCAGATGTGGTTTTCTGTCTGGATCTGGATAGAAACGTTGATGTGAAAGGGGCCTTACAGAAGGATGGAATTTGAGGACACAGTTTTAAAAGCTAGAAAGGAGATAAGGAAAAAGCATCAGGAGCACTGGGGAATGTATGCAGACACAGTATGAATGACAAGGGTGATGGGATGGGTGTGTACACAGTATAAGCAGTGAAGGGGGATTATGAGGAAACAGTATGAGAGGAGAGATAGGTGCAGATACAATATGGGAAGTGAGCGAGGCCTTGTATGAGGAAAAGTATGAGAGGGGGATGGGTGAAAATGTAATATGAGAAGCAAGGGGGTGCATGTAGGAGGAAATGTAGAAGGGGAATGGGTGCAGCGGAGGGTAATGTGTGAGGAGACAGTGTTGGGGTCGAAAGGGAAGGGAAAAATTTGAAAACACTGAAGAGCGAGGGAAGAATGGTTTTAGACATAGTATAGATAGTGAGGATGGTTATGTATGAGGGAACAGCATGATAGAGGATGATGTATGTGTATGTAATATTGCATTGGGTGGTAGCCATGGGTGAGTGTTGTATATTCAGCATCCTGACATGCTACAGAAAAGTGGAGTTGCAGCGTGTATGAGTTTGATGACATGATTATCATGAACTCCTTTGCTTTCGGATCCCGGTGGCTCTGATCCTCCTTTAGCTGAGCTTACTTTACGTGGTAGATAAAATTTGTTCACAGGGCAGCGGGCAGCAGAGTCCAGGAATCTTCTACATTATAGACTTTTGAGGGGAATAGTTTGAAGAGAAATTATGGGGGAGAAAAGTGTGAGGGGGCACAGAATATAGAAACTTGTCAGTGTGTGTGGGGGAAGGGAGCAGTATATATAGGGAATAGTATGGGGGAATATGGTGAGGGCACAGCCAGGAGGAGATAGTATGCCGAAGAAGGGAAGTGTGATAAGTTGGCACTAGGGATGGGCGAATCTACTCGTTACTACTCGGTACTCGCCGAGTAGTAAGGGATTCGCCCGACTCGTTACACTGCGAGTAATCTCAGGGATGACTCGCAGTCAGTAACGAGTCCGCAGGGAGCGAAGGAAGAGAGGGGGGAGAAATGCTCCTTACCTCTCTTCCGGCTTCTGCTATGTGCTGTGTGCTGGGCTCTGGGACTTGCTGACTGCGGCAGCTCCAGGGTCCTAGAGCCCACCTACACAGAGATGTAGCAGAGCTGAAAAAGTTCTCAGCCTGCTCACTCCCTGTGCATAGATATGTATATGTATGCACAGGGTTGTGGCAGTGAAGATGTCGTTTTTGGACTACGTCGGACGGAAGAGGATTTTTGGAGTAAAGATGGAGTCCCTAATGGCTTTTTTGTTTTATTTTTAATAAAAATTTTTCTCTGTGTTGTGTTTTTTTTTTATATTGAGTACTGGAAATTCATGGCGGTCATGTCTAATATTGGCGTGACCGCCATAAATTTCGTGCTTAGGGCCAGCTGATAATACAAAGCTGGCCCTAACCTCTTTATTACCCAGCGTGCCAATGCCACCAGGGCCGCTGGAAGAGCGGGGTTCAGCGCCAGAAGATGGCGCTTCAATGAATGCGCCATCTTCTGGGGCGGCTGCGGGCTGCAATTTGCAACGGGGGGTGCCCAGAAAGCTTGGGCATCCCTGCGCTGCGGATTCCAGCCCCCAGCTGCTTAGCTGTACCTGGCTAGACATAGAAATTGCGCGGAGCCCCACGCATTTTTTTTTTATTATTTCATGAAATTCATGAAATAATAAAAAAAAAGGGCTCGCCTATATTCTTGTGTCCGGCCAGGTACAAATAGGCACCTGGGGGTTGGGGGCAGCTCGTCGCTGCCTGCTGGATCCTGCTGGTTACAAAAATACGGCGAAGCCCACGTAATTTTTTTTTTTGAAAAATCTATAAAACAATCCTAAAAAAGGATTGCATCTTTACTAACCCCTCGACCATGGTGGAGGGGTTAATAAAGATGCAGTCCCTTTTTTAGGATTGTTTTATGGATTTTTCAGAAAAATTTCACGTGGGCTTCGCCGTATTTCTGGAACCAGCCAGATCCAGCAGGCAGCGACGGGCTGCCCCCGACCCCCAGGTGCCTATTTGTACCTGGCCGGACACAAGAATATAGGCGAGCCCTTTTTTTTTATTATTTCATGAATTTCATGAAATAATAAAAAAAAAAATGCGTGGGGCTCCGCGCAATTTCTATGTCTAGCCAGGTACAGCTAAGCAGCTGGGGGCTGGAATCCGCAGCGCAGGGATGCCCAAGCTTTCTGGGCACCCCCCGCTGCAAATTGCAGCCCGCAGCCGCCCCAGAAGATGGCGCGTTCATTGAAGCGCCATCCTCTGGCGCTGAACCCCGCTCTTCCAGTGGCCCTGGTGGCAATGGCTCACTGGGTAATTAAGGGGTTAGGGCCAGCTTTGTATTATCAGCTGGCCCTAAGCCCGAAATTTATGGCGGTCACGCCAATATTAGACATGACCGCCATGAATTTCCAATAATCAATATAAAAAAAAAACACAGAGAAAATTTTTTATTAAAAATAAAACAAAAAAGCCATTAGGGACTCCATCTTTATTTTAAAAATCCTCTTCCGTCCGACGTAGTCCAAAACGCAATCTCAGCTCTGCTACTTCCCTGTCTGTGCTTAGACAGACAGGGATGTAGCAGAGCTGAGAACTGACTAAACAGTCAGAGTTCAGCTCAGGGCATTAGGACCTGAGCTGAACTCTGCTGTCAGCCAGACTCGCTCTGCTCCGGAGATTCCCGAGCAGTGACGCAAGTTAATTTATTCACTGCTCTTGTCACCATTCGGAATCTCCGGAAACAGAAGCAGAGAGAGTCGGGGAGCTAGTCTGCGGCTGAGGCGGCAGCGGCGGCGGAGGCAGGGGTAAGTAGCCGGCCGGGCCGGTGCACCCCCCCTCTCCCCCCTCACCCCCCCTGACCCCCACTTCCCCCTCCCCCCTTCAATCTTTTTTTTTTTTTTATTATTATTCTTTAAAAGCCAGCGGCTTTTTGCTGCTGGCTTTAAAGAATAACAGGGGGATTTGCAGGTTTTTCCTCTGCTGCCAGACCCCTTATAAGGTCCGGCAGCAGAGGAATCGCTGCAATACTCGCCTCCCCATTCATTTACATTGGACTCGCTAGACTCGCAACGAGTAGCGAGTCCTGGACTCAGACTCGTTACAGTCTAGCGAGTCCGAGTAATTTAGGATTCGCCCATCTCTAGTTGGCACTCTACAGAGACTAGACGGTATTGGGGGGACACAGCAAAGTATGTAAAGGAGAGGGCAGTATGGAGGGCGTGTGCCATTAGACCATAAAAGGGGTCATATTTTCTGCAGGAAAAACAGTGAAGGACAATTATTTATGCACAACCTGAAGGTTGAACCTCACAGGCCACCATACCTGGGTGACCCTGTGGCCATTATTCATCTCAGTATCACCTTTGAGACCGTTAGAACAACACGATTGCAATTGCATTATGCCAATTGGAGAAAAGATGGTCTTTCTCCCTCTACAAGCAGATCAATGCCACACTTGTTACTGATAATGACATAAGAAGGGTTAAATGCGAGGTGTTACTGCAGCGTGGTTTAACTGAAAAATTGTGCCGGTGTTCCTCAATCCCAGTGGCGTACCGCCAATGGCAGCAGTCCATACAGCCGCTATGGAGACCATGCCAGTGCACACTATGGGGCTCCACACCCGTGTTCCCCCCATCCAGCACCACACTTTTAATTGTATCAGCATCACAGATGCCGATACCCTTCTAACCTTCTACTGAAAAAAAAGTTATGCTTCAAAAGTGATGCTGATGTAAAGTAGACATGTGGGAAATGTTATTTTTTGCTCATTTTGTGTGACATAATTTTCTGGTTTAAGGTAATAAAAAATGAACAGTTTGAAAATGTGCCAAATTTCAGTTTTTTCTACATACAAATGTAAAAGATATGTCCCGATAAAACTATATAAGAATCACTGGGATTCATTGAAGTGTTCCTGAGTTATAACCTTATAAAGTGACACTGGGCAGAATTGTAAAATTGTAAAATTTGGCCTTGTCATTAAGGTGAAAACTGGCTCAGTCATTCAGTCTAGGGCCACATTAGTGTTGTGAATTCCGCCATGCCAGATCCGGCATAGATTCCCACAGGATTAGCACAGCGTAGTGCAACACTGCTTTACTGCTGCCCGTAGAGTAATATGGGTGACGGGACCCGCATGCAATCATGCGGGCATAAAAGTGCCGGAGTTTGTAATCTCACACTCTTTTGTAGCAGACACCTAACGCCGCCTGTGGCTATAATTCCTATGGATTATAATTAGAATAGGGTAATTATTTGGACTACCCTGTATCACTATTATTAGGATTTGTGGTGATTTGTGCTGGCTGAGTATCTTTCACTGTTTATTTCTTACTCATAAATTTATGGTATTCTCTGTGTCCCTCAGTTTTGGAAAGAGAAAAGGGGAGAGAGCGCACATGAGAGGAACCCGGTGGTCTAGTGGGGGCTTAAAACAGGTGTAACAAGGTGCCGCTCGCCTGATCAGGTTGTGCAATCCCTGCACAACTTCGGTAATGCATTTGGAATTAACGTAATGGCGAGGACCGCGCCACAGGCTTCTTCCTGGTCCTGGTCACGTGGGTATTGCGATCATGTGACTCCGTGTCACCGCTGACGTCACGGCAAGTCCTTAACGCACAGGGATGATATCCACCAACTCCAGCAGCTCTAGCCACAAACCCAAGAGGGATTTATAACAGTGAGAGAAGATTGTGGTCAGTAGGCAGGAGCGCTCAGAGTGGGAAGAAAAGATTGTAGAGATTAATGGAGCACAAACCTCCTTTATTCATAACACCAATACGTGTTTCTACAGCGACCCTCTGTCTTCCTCAGTTGGATTTACCTAAATCCAACTGAGGAAGACAGCGGGTCGCTGTAGAAACACGTATTGGTGTTATGAATAAAGGAGGTTTGTGCTCCATTAATCTCTACAATCATTTCTTCCCACTCTGAGCGCTCCTGCCTACTGACCACAATCTTCTCCATCAGTTTTGGAGGCACTAATTTGTAGTTTTTCATTCTATTAATCTTAACTAAAGAAGTTATTATGCATTTTTATTGTCCACTTGAGTTTTTTCAGGGTTCTATGTTACATGAGGCTCATACATTTCATCAACATGCGAGGGAGGGAGGGGTGCCCAGGTCTTAATTTCACACCGGTACCTGCTTGACTCTAGTTACGCCACCTCTGCCCTTTGTTTTGGCCCAGTTTTTGAGTCTATTTTTGAGTTATACTTTTTAAAACAATAAATAGACAACATTTTATAAGAGTGATAAATATCCTTGTTATTTACTGCATTGTACATATTTGCTTGTTCCCTAATAACCATGCTCTATTAAATGCCATAAACGTAAAACAGTACTTTCCATTGGCTATGATCATTTCAATCTGAGTCATTCAGGCAAGTGCAAATGACTTCTCATATATCTGCTACTAGCTGAATAGTACAGATCTGTTACACTATCAGATAAAAATATATGACTATGAAGGCTTACAGATGTCAGATTGGAAGACTTCAGTGGCTTATGAGACTGATTCACCATGTGACATTACTTAAGCGTTAGAAGGTTTGGATCTGAAAATTTATTTTTATCACCTTGCAAAGCTGTCATTCATCTATTACACATAATGTGATAGAATAAGAAGTCACAAGGTACCGGCTGAGAATTACTCATCTGCTTTATATATAGCTATTCAGGTAACTAATGTTCATTTGCATCATGGGCACATATGTTCAAGCAATACTGGAAAGATTTTTACAGAATGACTGTGATCAGAATTCTGTGCTCAATTACAAGTCTGTAATAGAAATACTGTATGAATTATGTGACTTGTCCCAGTCAGAAGGATGCAAGACTGTGCACATAAGAACACTAACCATAGAAATCAATGAGAAATATTAACATGAAACTGACATTTTCTTGTTTTGGGGTTTTTAGATGCATCTATAAGCAGCAGTAACAAACTTAACCCCTTAAGGACCGAGTCACTTAGCAGCTTAATGACCAGACCATTTTTTGTAATTCTGACCACTCTCTCTTTATGAGGTAATATCTCTGGAACGCTTCAACGGATCCTAGCGATTATGAGATTGTTTTTTCGTGACATATTGGGCTTCATGTTAGTATTAAATTTAGGTCGATAATTTTTGTGTTTATTTGTGAAAAAATAAAAATTTGGCAAAAATTTTGAAAATTTAGCAATTTTCAAATTTTTAATTTTTATTCTGCTAAACCAGAGAGTTATGTGCCACAAAATAGTTAATAAATAACATGTCCCACATGTCTACTTCACATCAGCACAATTTTGGAAGAAAAAAAAAAAATTGGTAGGACGTTATAAGGGTTCAAAGTTCATCAGCAATTATTCATTTTTCCAGCAAAATTTACAAAACCAATTTTTTAGTGACCACATCACATTTGAAGTCTCTTTGAGGGGTGTACATGACAGAAAACTCCCAAAAGTGACACCATTCCAAAAACTGCACCCCTCAAGCTACTCAAAACTATATTGAAGAAGATTATTAACCCTTCAGGTGCTTCACAGGAACTAAAATAATGTTGAAGGAAAAAATGGACATTTTAATTTTTGTAACAAAAATGTTCTTTTAGCCTCAATTTTTTCATTTTCACATGGGCAACAGGATAAAATGCATCCTAAAATTTGTTGGGCAATTTCTCCTGAGTACACCGATGCCTCATATGTGGTCATAAACCACTGTTTGGGCGCACGGCAGGGCTCAGAAGGGAGGGAGCGCAATTTGAATTTTAGAGCCAATTTTCCGTTCAAAAAGTGAAATGGCGCTCCTTCACTTCTGAGCCCTACCGTGCGCCCAAACAGTGGTTTATGACCACATATAAGGTATCGGTGTACTCAGGAGAAATTGCCCAACAAATTTTGGGATGTATTTTATCCCTTTGCCCATGTGAAACTGAAAAAATGTAGGCAAAAAGAATTTTTTTGTGAAAAAAAAGTGTTTTTTTTAATTTTTATGAATGAATTTGTGAAGCATCTGGGGGTTCAAAGTGCTCACTATGCATCTAGATACCTTCCTTAGGGGGTCTAGTTTCCAAAATGGGGTCATTTGTGGGGGAGCTCCAATGTGGAGACACACAGGGACCCTCCATACGCGACATGGTGTCCGCTAACAATTTGAATGGAAAATGAGCTCAAATTGTTAGCGGACACCATGTCGCGTTTGGAGGGTCCCTGTGTATCTCCACATTGGAGCTCCCCCACAAGTGACCCCATTTTGGAAACTAGACCCCGAAGGAACGTATCTAGATGCATAGTGAGCACTTTGAACCCCCATATGCTTCAGAAATTCATCCGTAAAAATGAAAAAGCACTTTTTTTTCCACTAAAAAATTATTTTTTCATTATTACGGATCAATTTGTGAAGCATCTGGGGGTTCAAAGTGCTCACTATGTACCTAGATATGTTCCTTTGGGGGTCTAGTTTCCAAAATAGGGTCACTTGTGGGGGAGCTCCAATGTGGAGACACACAGGGACCCTCCAAACGCGACATGGTGTCCGCTAACAATTTGAGCTCATTTTCCATTCAAATTGTTAGCGGACACCATGTCGCGTTTGGAGGGTCCCCGTGTGTCTCCACATTGGAGCTCCCCCACAAGTGACCCCATTTTGGAAACTACACCCCAAAGGAACATATCTAGATGCATAGTGAGCACTTTCTACCCCCAGGTGCTTCACAAATTGATCTGTAAAAATGAAAAAAGAAAATTTGTGTGGAAAAAAAAAGTGCTTTTTCATTTTTATTGATGAATTTGTGAAGCATCTGGGGGTTCAAAGTGCTCACTATGCATCTAGATATGTTCCTTAGGGGGTCTAGTTTCCGAAATGGGGTCACCTGTGGGGGAGCTGCAATGTGGAGACACACCGGGGCCCTCCAAACGCGACATGGTGTCCGCTAACAATTTGAATGGAAAATGAGCTCAAATTGTTAGCTGACACCATGTCGCGTTTGGAGGGTCCCTGTGTGTCTCCGCATTGGAGCTCCCCCACAAGTGACCCCATTTTGGAAACTAGACCCCCAAAGGAACATATCTAGATGCATAGTGAGCACTTTGAACCCCCAGATGCTTCACAAATTGATCCATAATAATGAAAAAATAAATTTTTTGTGGGAAAAAAAAGTGCTTTTTCATTTTTACGGATGAATTTCTGAAGCATATGGGGGTTCAAAGTGCTCACTATGCATCTAGATACGTTCCTTAGGGGGTCTAGTTTCCAAAATGGGGTCACTTGTGGGGGAGCTCCAATGTGGAGACACACGGGGACCCTCCAAACGCGACATGGTGTCCGCTAACAATTTGAATGGAAAATGAGCTCAATTTGTTAGCGGACACCATGTCGCGTTTGGAGGGTCCCCATGTGTCTCCACATTGGAGCTCCCCCACAAGTGACCCCATTTTGGAAACTAGACCCCCAAAGGAACGTATCTAGATGCATAGTGAGCACTTTGAACCCCCAGGTGCTTCAGAAATTCATCCGTAAAAATGAAAAAGCACTTTTTTTCCACAAATAATTTCTTTTTTCATTATTACGGATCAATTTGTGAAGCATCTGGGGGTTCAAAGTGCTCACTATGCATCTAGATATAATCCTTTGGGGGTCTAGTTTCCAAAATGGGGTCACTTGTGGGGGAGCTCCAATGTGGAGACACACAGGGGCTCTCCATACGCGACATGGTGTCCGCTAACAATTGGAATTGTTAGCGGACACCTTGTAGGATATGAAGAGCCCCTATGTGCCTAAACATTGGAGCTCCCCCACAAGTGACCCCATTTTGGAAACTAGACCACCCAAGGAACGTATCTAGATGCATAGTGAGCACTTTGAACCCCCAGGTGCTTCACAAATTGATCCGTAAAAATGAAAAAAAGAAACTTTTTGTGGAAAAAAAACGTGCTTTTTCATTTTTATGGATGAATTTGTGAAGCATCTGGGAGTTCAAAGTGATCACTATGCATCTAGATACGTTCCTTCGGGGGTCTAGTTTCCAAAATGGGGTCACTTGTGGGGGAGCTCCAATGTTCAGGCACACAGGGAGGGGCTCTCCATACCCGACATGGTTTCCGCTAACAATTGGAGCTAATTTTCTATTGAAATTGTTAGCGGACACTATGTCGCATATGGAGAACCCGTGTGCCACCAGCACAAGGGCAACTGGTAGAGTTGGGGTACAGCACCAGAAAATGCCGCCTCTAATGAATGCGCTATTTTCTTGGGTGGCTGTGGGTTGAAATTTGCAGCGTGGGGGACCCACAACATTTGAGTCTCTCCACGCTGAGGATTCCAGTCAGCCAGCTACCAAGTTGTACATGGCTGGCTACAAATACAGCGAAGGCTTTATTTTATTTCTAGAACTAATTCTAGAAAAAAAAATGACGTAGGGCTCCGCCATATTTTTAGTCCAGCCAGGTACAACTTGGCAGCTACAGACTGCCAGCAACCCCCAGCTGCCTCGCTGTACCTGGCTGCAACCAAAAATACAGCGAAGCCCATTTTTTTTTATTTCTAGAACTAATTCTAGAAAAAAAAATGACGTAGGGCTCCGCCATATTTTTGGTCCAGCCAGGTACAACTTGGCAGCTACAGACTGCCAGCAACCCCCAGCTGCCTCGTTGTACCTGGCTGCAACCAAAAATACAGCAAAGCCCATTTTTTTTCATTTCTAGAACTAATTCTAGAAAAAAAAATGACGTAGGGCTCCGCCATATTTTTGGCCCAGCCAGGTACAACTAGGCAGCTGGGGGCTGGAATCCTCAGCATGGAAAGGCCCAAGCGTTCTGGGCCCCCCATGCTGCGAATTGCAGCCCGCAGCCGCTCCAGAAAATGGCGCATTCATTGAAGCGCCATTTTCTGGCGCTGTACCCATGCTCTTCCAGTTGCCCTGGTGCCGGTGGCAAACTGGGTAATAAAGGGGTTAATGCCAGCTTTTTATTGGCAGCTGGCACTAAGCCCGAGATTCATAATATAGGGCCAATGTTAGACCCGCCATTAGGAATCTCTGGTAAATAGTCAGAAAATACACACATAGAAAAATCTTTTTATTTGAAAAAAAAACACAAACAAAATTCGGACTCCATCTTTATTATGAAGATCCGACGTAGTCCACAACGAAGGTCCCACGACGCTCGATTGCCTCCGACGTAGTCCACAACGAAGGTCCCACGACGCTCGATCGCCTCTGCTCAATCCAGAGACTGCAGCAAGGGATCAAGTGTCCTCTTCCTACAGTCTCAGGGGTCAGAGTTATGGTGCACTGTATGACAATGATCAGTTATACAGTGCACCATGACTATGATCCCAGAGACTATAACAAGAGGACACTTGATCCCTTGTTGCACCCATCCATCCACCTATGCACCCATCATCCACGCACGCACATCCACGTATGCACATCCACGCATGCACACAACCACGCACGCACATCCACGCATGCACACATCCACGCACGCATGCTGACATCCACGTACATCCACACACACATCCACGTACATCCACATCCACGTACGCACACATCCACGCACGCACATTCACACACGCACATCCACGTACGCACATCCACGCACGCACATCCACGTACGCACATCCACGTACGCACATCCACGTACGCACATCCACGCATGCACACAACCACGCACACACATCCACACATGCATATCCACGTACGCACATCCACGTACGCACATCCACGTACGCACATCCACGTGCTGACATCCACGCATGCACCCATCATCCACGCACGCACATCCACGTATGCACATCCACGCATGCACACAACCACGCACGCACATCCACGCATGCACACATCCACGCACGCATGCTGACATCCACGTACATCCACACACACATCCACGTACATCCACATCCACGTACGCACACATCCACGCACGCACATTCACACACGCACATCCACGTACGCACATCCACGCACGCACATCCACGTACGCACATCCACGTACGCACATCCACGCATGCACACAACCACGCACACACATCCACACATGCACAACCACGCACACACATCCACACACGCACATCCACGCACGCACACATCCATCCATCCATCCACCCATCCATCCATCCACCCACCCATCCATCCATCCATCCATCCATCCATCCACCCATCCATCCACCCATCCATCCATCCATCCATTCATTCATTCTTTCATTCTTTCATTCTTTCATTCATTCTTTCATTCATTCATACTTACCCAGCGATGAGGAGGAGGAGCCCCTGAGAAGAGGAGGAGCCACACTGCAGAGGAGGCCCGACGGTGCGGGCGGGTGCACCGAGCGTGCAGCCCGCCGGGATAGGTGAGCGGGGCTGGGGACCAGGGATCGGGGGCTGGGGACCGAGTCCCGGGGGCTGGTGACCAGCAGGGAGGAGGAGGGGGCCCTGCAGCTTTGCCGGCGGGCGCAGAAGCCCGCCGGCAAACAAACTGTGCAAGGTGGAGGGCGGGGATGGACGGGAGACAGGGGGGGCTGCACAGGGGACGGGGACAGGACACAGAGGGCTCAGGACACAGGGGGGGGCTACAGGACACAGGGGGCTCTGGACACAGGGGGCGGGGACAGGACACAGGAGGGGCTGCACAGGGGACAGGGACCGCACACAGGAGGGGCTGCACAGGGGACGGGGACAGGACACAGGAGGGGCTGCACAGGGGACGGGGACAGGACACAGGGGGCTCAGGACACAGGGGGGGGGGCTACAGGACACAGGGGGAGCTGGACACAGGGGGCGGGGACAGGACACAGGGGGAGCTGGAGCATCAGCTCATTGCCGGCGGCTGCGGTGCAACCCGCCCGCAGATAAGAGTGATTGCGGTGGGGGAGGGGGGTGAAGGGGTTAACAGGGGTCCCCACACCTCTTCCCCTAACCCTTGGCTGTCACTGACAGCTTTTAGATTTGAGCTGTCACTGTTCGTTTAGAAGCAGTGACAGTTCAAAGCCATGACGAGTATACTCGTCATGATGCGGGAACTGACATCTTTTCATGACGAGTATACTCGTCATTGGTCGTAAAGGGGTTAAAGAAACATTGATATAGCAAGATATGGTGGAAAAATAGAGGGTTTTCCTATTTTAGTTTCTCTATATTTTAAGGGAGGGACTTAAAGGAGCACTCCAATCAGTTTTTTTTTATCCTCTTAATATATTGTAATCATCATATTATATGGCAGTGCATTTACAATTGCTCATTTTCCCTTTCTACCCAGTAAATTCTTCTCTTTTCTCTGCTCTATGTAGAATCAGGAAATCACTTGTCCCTGCATGACTCATTCCCCTCTTCAACTCCTGACAGAGCTGCTCCTTCTCATCGGTGCCAAGGACTTGGCCATATGACTCATGCAGGAAAAAATTTCCTTTATGGAGCTTATAAGGATTCAACAAGTCAGTTTTTAATCATGTGATATCATAGACCTCATGGAAATAAAAATAATTTACTGGGAAGAAGACCAAAATGAGCAAATATAAGTACAGAGTGGGCCATTTATATGGATGCACCTAAATAAAACGGGAATGGTTGGTGATATTAACTTCCTGTTTGTGGCACACTAGTATATGGGAGGGGGAAAACTTTTCCAGATGGGTGGTGACCATGGCAGCCTTTTTGAAGTTGGCCATTTTCGATCCAACTTTATTTTTTTTCACTGGGAAAAGGGTCATGTGACACATCAAACTTATTGAGAATTTCATAAGAAAAACAATGGTGCGCTTGGTTTTAATGTAACTTTATTCTTTCATGAGTTATTTACAAGTTTATGGCCACTTATAAAATGTGTTCAACGTGTCTTGACACACTGATAGCAACACCACAGAAGAAATGCTAGCACAGGCTTCCAGTATCCGTTGTTTCAGATACTGCACATCTCGTATCTTCACAGCATAGACAATTGCCTTTAGATGAGTGATGAGGCAAACTTTTTTTGTGAATGGTGAAGTTAAGAAACAAAACCAGCGCTATTAGTCTGACACTAACCCACAGTGGATAGATCCCTCCAAGACTGCTGGAACACAAACTATGATGGTATGGTGTGGTAAATGGGGTACAAAGATAGTGGGGCCATTCTTCATCTATGGAAACCTCAATGCCACTGGATATCTGAATCATGTAGCAATTTCAACATGTTACCATTTTACTACAGTAAATTTATCTCTTAAACATGAGCCATGTTTAGTCAGATGTTTGGCTTACCAACTCCACATCCCTGGTACCAGCAGCACTACAGATTGTCCTATACATTACTGCTAGTGTATTTCGCCTAGTGTATTAGGGGTAATAGGAACTTGAGGGTAAATGCTGGGATTGGAATTCAGATTCTGAGTGGAATTAGGTTTTAATCAAAACTGTGATAAGTCATACATTTATCCAATATCCAATTGTAGAGAAAATGGGTTTTAATACCTCGCTCCCGTCCACCAAATAAATGATTCTTCCACGATGTTGATTATACGGGATGTGTAATTTATGTCAACGCATTTTAGGGCATACATTTAAGGGAAAACTCATGCATGGCTCTTAAATTCAAGTTTAATTAAAATTAAGTGTAGACTAGTGCCTAAAATATTAAACCCACCCCCCATACATCAAACACACAAAAATATCTAACACCTCAGGGGGAAACGGATTAGACAGACTGAAATCGATATGTAGACAATGAGAGATGTCATGGTGCCTAAAGATCCCTGGACACAATTTGTTTCCAGGAGGTGTCCGGGGAATACACTCATCTCTAATTCTCTTTGGTAAATCTCTATGACATAAGCCTATGTGCCTGGTCACTAAGTCGAAGTGAAGTACAGGACCTTGTCCAAGGTCAAGTGGTTATAAGGTCTTGTCTGGACTATTGTCAATAGTCCCTTCTGGAAGGGTACATTGATGAATTTTCTTGGTTTTTGGCTATAGGTATGGTCCAATGCCCTTGCCGTCATGTTTCACCTTTGCTTATATCACAAAGGCTCATCAGGGGCTGTTAGTGTATCACTTGTCGCGTATATCAGAAAATACTGTTTGGTTCCCTGATACAGTATGGTAACCCATACTTTTGTGAGCTTACACCCACTGCTCAGTCCATATAAATCAGGAGGAGACTTGTAGTTGTCTTGTAGTTAAGGATAGCATGAGGACATTTCAATTGATATAATCCAGTCACAACAGCCAGGTAATCTGTGGACAAACAGATAATAGGGTGTAGTTAGCTCCCCACCTTTCTGTCCATAGCATGTGTATACCACTATTCCTTGGGCATCCCTGGGTCATTATAGTGCCTATGATCTGGTGATATTAACATTAGCACACCCAATGTTGTGTATTTAATATATAGTATGTAAGCGGTTTGGCCAATACCATTATCTCCTGTGTTTTAGTACTACATCTCCATTGGTGCAATTTTGTCCTTTCTTGAGTCTAAGTATATAAAAAGCAGAGAGGTTACGCCTAATTGTTATCAATGGGGATAAAGAAGTAGAAAACGGACTACCCTTATTCCACTTGTCCTTACGTGGATATGTCCAAAATGTCCTTGTTTTTTTATTCTTATCCTACAACATGATGTAAAAATGTGTGTTTATATGTACCGTATATACTCGTGTATAAGCCGAGTATTTCAGCCCAAAATTTGGGCTGAAAAGTCTCCCCTCGGCTTATACACGGGTCTATATGGTACACATGGTGTGGTGGCTGTGGTGGGGGCTGTGGAGGCGGGGGGAGGCTGCTGTATGAGCGGCCCCGTCACGTGGGGCCGCTCATTAAATATGCGCTGCTTCCCCCTGTCAATCAGCGGCAGGGGGAAGCAGTGCATATAGCCCCCAAATGCTAGCACTCGTTCCCCCTTGTAAGGGCCCCCCCCGATGGTTATATTACCATTCCGGACTTCTGATCCGCGCCGCTCCTCGGTGCTCCTCGCTGCTCCGTCCGTCCGTCTGCTACATCCGGGATCTCCGGCCGTCGCAGGCATATGACGTCATCGCGCGACGGCTGGGGATCCCGGATGTTGCAGGACGGGAGCCGCGAGGACGGAGCGCCGAGGAGCAGCGCTGATCAGAAGACCGGGATGGTAAGAGAAGCGGGGGGGGCCCTTGAAAGGGGGGGCGAGTGCCAGCATTTGGGGGCTGCTGGGGACCCCCAGGGGGCTGCTGGGGTCCCCCAGGGGGCTGCTTGGGACCCCCTGGGGGCTGCTATATGTACCCCTGGGGGCCTGCTGTATACCACTGGGGCTGCTGTATACAACCACTGGGGCTGCTGGGGCTGCTGTATACAACCACTGGGACTGCTTTATACTACCACTGGGGCTGCTGTATACTACCACTGGGGCTGCTGTATACTACCACTGGGAGGCCTGTATACCACACTGCTGGGGGCTGTATACCTGTGCTGGGGTCCACCCTCGGCTTATACACGAGTCAATAGGTTTTTCCAGATTTTTGGGGCAAAAGTAGGGGGGACGGCTTATACACGGGTCGGCTTATACACGAGTATATACGGTACATACTCGTTCCCCTCTATACCCCCGTGTAGTAGATATAGTTTAAAATTGATCAACCTATTTTAATGTTCCTGTAAGGTATGTTCTCCTCTTCACTATATGTGTCTCCAGAATGCACTCTCCCAATATGAGGTCTCTTTGTTAGAGCTGGAAAGGGGACAAGTTTGTATCACATCAGAAATGCATAATCATAGTATGCATTAATTGTATTTCTGGAAGGCGTTTACTAACCCCAAAGTCTGTCCTTCTTGTTCTAGGAAATTTCCATGTATATGGTCCAATGCAGATCTATAAGAGTAAGAGATTATTGATTCCTCTATTCCCCAAATTTGTCTCAATATGCTTAAAAGTACCTCATGGTGCTGTTTCGAGGGATTGTTCCTTCCTGTGGGCCGGAAGCTGCTTTGATGCTGGCAGTCTCCTTCCCCCTGTGTTAATGGGTCAACCGCTGCCAATATCTGGAGGCTTAATATAGTCCTCCCTCCTTCGATGTGCAGCCCCCCCCCCCCGGAAGATTTTGCTGGCACGCATGGGTCCCAAGTGTGCATGCGCTCTATCCTGAGGGACACATTTGCGCTTGCTTGCGTTCCACCATGGAGCACAGAAGTCAGTCTGCGCATGCACGGTTGTGTATTCCGGACAACAAGCACCACTGAACAGAATGCTACAACTGGCAGAGTTATGTGAGAAACCGCTCAGGTAAGTTGATGTGTAATTAACGGGAAGAGGAAACACGTCCCAGCAACTCCCAGAATCAGATTCGATGACTGAACTATCACTCACAAAACTGACAACTTAGCACTAGGGATGGGCGAACCCCCCCAATGATCAGGATCGGCGGGTACACCCAAGCTTTCTGGTAAAGTCTAAGTTCGGGGCTGGAGATGACGCAAACTTGCGTCTGAATCTCCGTACTTGGACTTTACAGATATGATTTGGGGCGGGGGGGCCTGTAAAATAAAGCATAATATTAATAATAAACATTATAATTATACTTACCTCTCCCACGATGCATCCTGCCATCTTTCTGTCTGCCTGCAGCATATACTTCCGAAGCCGCTCATTAACTTTCAGGTTATTCACTGCACTGCTCGGCAATTTTTGGGGCCATGAACTTGAATGAACTCTGACTGTCACTATCAGTATCGGCCTGCTTCTCACTTTGCCTAGACGCTTGTCTATACAGAGCGATGTAGCAGTGCTAACATTGTTCTATCCATGTGGACTACGTCGTACTGAATATTTATTTTAATAAAGATGGAGTCTCTAAATTTTTTTGTTTTATTTCAAATAAAAAAAAATTCTCTGTGTTGTGTTTTTTTTCTTTCAATCTTTACTAGAAATTAATGGTGGTTATGTCTAATATTGGCATGACACCATGAATTTCGGGATTTGGGCCAGCTGATAATACAAAGCTGGCCCTAACCCCATTATTACCTAGCGAAACACCAGGCACCAGAACCGCTGGAAAAGTTGGATACAGCGCCAGAAGATGGCGATTCTATGAACACACCATTTTCTGGGGCGGCCGCGGACTATAATTCACAGCAGGAGGGCAGAAAGCTTGCCACCCTGTGCTGCGGATTCCAGCCCCCAGCTGCCTAGTTGTACCTGGCTGGACCCAAAAATAGGGCGAAGCCCATGTTGTTGTTTTTTTAATCATTTCATGAAATAATTTTAAAAAAAAGGGCTTTCCTATATTTTTGTTTCCAGCCAGGTACAAATAGGCAGCTGGGGGTTGGGGGCAGCCCATACTTGCCTGCTGTACCTGGCTGGCATACAAAAATATGGTGAAGCCCACGTCAAATTTTTTTTAATAGTTCATGAAAAAAACACAAATACATTTAGAGACTGCATCTTAATTAACGCCTCGACCCTCATCTCTGTGCTGATCACTCTCGACTCTGCTTCATCAGAGACCAAGGGGACAAACAAAGCTTATATCCCCTTTTTCCCTAAGGGCTAGCCCGGAGCGCTGCGGCATCGTAAGGGGGGGTAACTCAGGTCACCCATGAACAGCTCAGGTCATGCCACCTGAGCTGTCCTCGGGTGACCCCAGTATCTCCCCAGTTAGCGTGCGTGCACACGGTCCAGAGGAGCTGCGTGTTGGACGCAGCCCCTCCGGACCTGAGGGAAGCCGCGGGTGGCCGCAGGGAAACCGCAGCCGCCCTATACTCACCGTGTGCGGCGGGTGCAGGGTGGCTTCTCCCTGCAGTCACCCGATGGGAGCCGTTTCCGACTCCGCAGCATGAAATGAACATGCGGAGGAGGAGTGGACTCCCTGCAACCCGTACCGCAGCTCCAAAAACGCTGCGGGCGGGTTACGCATAGTGAGGATGGGTTTTCTTGAAATCCCATCCACTATGCTAGTACTGTACAACGCACGTTTTGAACGCAGCGCAAAGACGCTGCGTCCAAAATGCTGCGTATCCTGATCGTGAGGATGCACCCTAACAATGCCGCAGATCGCGTTCCTTATGCCAATTACACACTGAGCTGTCAGAAGATTGCACCAAAAAGCATGAAAGTGCCCGAATGCTTGGCGTGTCAAGAGGTACTGTCTCCAAAGTAATAACTGCATTTGAAAGAGAAGGAAAAACATCTGCAGCAAAGCACAGGTCCGGCTGAAAGTCGAAGTTGACTGAGAGAGACCGTCGGACTCTAAAGCGAATTGTGAGAGAGGATCGCAACACCACGGCTCTGAAAATCACTGCTGAGCTCAATGAACACCTACAGAATCCAGTTTCCAAGAAAACTGTTCGTCAGGAGCTGCACAAATCTGGATTCCACAGAAGAGCTGCAATTAGAAAACGCTGCTCTCAATGACAAATGTTTCCAAGCATTTAGAGTAGTGTAGAAAGAGTGGTGTAGAAACCTCCAGAATTGGTCCCTTGAGCAGTGGAAACGTGATATTCTCAGATGAATCATCGTTTACCCCATTTTCCGACCTCCGGCTGAGTGTATGTTTGGAGACAGCCAAAAGAAGCATTCCATTCAGACTGCCTTCTCCCAACCGTAAAACATGGCAGAGGTTCTTTGATGATCTGGGGTGCTATTTCGTGGAGATCCGATGGGCCAATGATATCACCTTGTATGAATTCATACATCTGAGAATTGAGGCTGTAATCGCCGCAAATGGTGGACCTACACCATATTAAACTAACTTTTATTGATTTTTCCAGGTGTTTCCATTATTTTGTCCAACCCCTGTGTGTTGTCGTCAAATGTAAAGTAGTTGTGCGTGAAGATGAGTTTTGTAAGCTTCACCTCAGAGTCAGCAACAATCCTCCTGTTTTCCAGGAATGTTTTGCAGGCATTTAATCCATCCTGGTGTGGTGTTTGCTGTACAGAGTTTCCACATCCATGGTGGCGAGGATGGTTCCTTCTGGTAGAGGACCTATTGCAGACAGTTTATTCAATAGGTAAGTTGTGCTTCCAGCTCCTCTCCCCCTCCCAACACTGACCCTGCTTTACGTCACCGGTCATATTTACTGCATCACTATCTCACCTTGCTTATTTATATATGTGTATGTCTGCAGAATTTGTATCATTATCAGCCTGATGAAGGGGCCATAGTGTCCTTTTTAGTTAGCCATTAAAAGGTATCAACCACTGAGGACTCTCAGATTCTAATATTTTTCTATCTACTGGCTAACACGGTATAAGCATTTTGCTGCAATTTTCATGCTTTTTGTTACAATCTTCTGACAGCCCAGTGCGTAATTGGAGTAAGGAGCGCGATCTGTGGTATTGTAACCGGTGAGACACTGGGCTCACCTGCGGACAGCTCAGGTGGCATGACCTCAGCTGTCCTCAGGTGACCTGAGTTACCCCTCTTACGATGCTGCAGCGCTACAGACTCTCCTTCAGGGACCAAGGGGATAGAAGCTTTGTTCATCCCCTTGGTCTCAGATGACGCAGTCGAGTGTGTTCTGCACAGAAATGAGGGTCGAGGGATTAGGGTCCTCGCCCCTCTGTACTAGTCTGTCAATTTTAATTTGTTTACTGTATACTATATCTATAATTTTGTATGTAACCACTCCCATGTACAGCACCATAGAATTAATGGTGCTATATAAATAAATAAATAATAATAAATATATTTGTGCTTTTTTTAAACTTTTAATGAACTATTAAAAAAAATTTGACGCGGGCTTCGCCATATTTTTGTATGCCAGCCAGGTACAGCAGGCAGGTATGGGCTGCCCCCAACCCCAGCTGCCTATTTGTACCTGGCTGGAAACAAAAATATAGGGAAGCCCTTATTTTTAATTATTTCATGAATTTCATTAAATAATTAAAAAGAAACAGCGTGGGCTTCACACTATTTTTGGGTCCAGCCAGGTACAACTAGTCAGCTGGGACTGGAATCCACCGCACAGGGTGGCCCAAGCTTTCTGGCCCCCTCCCCATTGCAAATTGCAGTCAGCAGCCACCCCAGAAAATGGCGCGCTCATAGAAGCACCATTTTATGGCGCTGTATCCAACTGTTCCAATGGCCCCGATGCCGTGTGGCTCGCTGGGTAATAATGGGGTCAGGGCCAGCTTTGTATTATCTGCTGGCCCCAAGCCTGAAATTCATGGGCTCACGCCAATATTAGACATGACCACCATGAATTTCTAGTTAAAATTTTAAAAAAACACAACACAGAGAAATTTTTTTTACTAGAAATAAAACAAAAAAAAAACATTTAGAGACTCCATCCTTATTAAAAAAAAATCTTTAGTCCGACGTAGTCCACATGGATGGAGCAATGTTAACACTGCTACATCGCTCTGCATAGACAAGTGTCTATGCAGAGCGAGAAGTAGGCGGATACTGACAGTGACAGTCAGAGTTCACCCGAGTTCATCGCTCGGGCAATGAATGTGGGTAAACAATGACGTCACCGCCCGAACACTGCCAGAATAAGCTGATGTCTGCCGAGTGCAGTGAATACCACCGGAAGTTAATGAGCGGCCACGAAAGTAGAAGCGGTCGCAACAGCGAGACGGGAGGACGCGTTGCTGCAAAGGTAAGTATAATTATAATGTTTATTATTAATTTTATTCTTTTTTTTACAGCCCCTGCCATGAACTGGACCCGTGTTCAGGAACTTGTGCATGAACACTATGTGTTTGGTACGGTTCCCGAACTTTACAGTTCGGGTTCGCCCATACCTACTTAGCATGCCCTGATTCCATAGTTAGAGTAAACAGTTACTCATTGCGTCCTAGTCGCACCGAGCAGACAAATTATGATATTGATATCTGTGATCAGATGTCTTTTGCCAGAGAAATTCATGTTTTTATAATATGTAAATGAGCTTCTAAGAACTATACCCCGGACACTGATCTCCATGAGACTCTGCCTCCAAAGCTTATTTTAAATTAAAGAGGTTGTTACCAGTGTGAGATATGTAGAACAGAAGTGTCGGCACAATCATTATGTGTCTCACACTAGTTAAAATAAGCTCTTGGGACAGATACTCGGGGCAGGGACGTATCTAGGGGGGTGCAGCCGGACCCTTTGCCCCGGGCGCAACACAGAGGGGGGGTGCCGGCAGCACCCCCCCTCTCCTCAACCAAGGCTGCTGGGACAGTAACTTCCCCCTGTCCCCGTCCGCCCCTAATGCTGCAGGGGCGGTGGGGCTGAAAGACCAACAGCACCCCCCCCCCCCAGCTCCTAAGGCTGCAGGGGCGGCGGGGCTGATGGCTAACAGCCCCCACCTAAGGCCACCGGGCGGCGGGGCTGAAAGCTGACAGCCCCCCCGCTCCTCACCTACTCTGGGGGGGCGCCAGACTGGATCTTTGCCCTGGGCGCCATAAAACCTAGTTACACCACTGACTCGGGGAGATCTGTGTCTGGTCCCTAAATGTTAACAGTTCATTTATATATTAATGAAAACGTTTATTGATCTAAAATAAGATATCAGATCACAGCTATTAAGGTATTATTTTATTCAACTTTCTATGACCTACATACCCATATATGTAGATGGCTTGACAGGGTTGATCATATTGACAGATCCACTTAAAGTGTGACTGTCATGTAAATTTTATTTCCTAAATCAATAGTACACATGAAAATAAGCAACTCTATAATAGATCTTATAAGAGAAATTTGCTTCTTTCTCCTCCTGGACAGATTTTTCATTCTCAAAATTCTCCATTCTCGGGTAAAATGTGTCTTCATTGGATAGAGATTTTTATATTACCGAAATAGGAGATAGCAGTTTTTTATTAGATTATATTTAGAAAGGAGGTGAGAGGGAAAAGTTTTAGTTCTACCTGTAGCTCATCCATCCTCTCGGTCTAGGAAGAAAAAGAAGCAAAGTTCTCTGATATATTGCAAAGTTTCTAACTTTCATGTGTGCTATTGATTTATTAAATATAAATTAAAACAACAGTTAAAATTTAAAGTAAATATGTCTGCAGGTTTTTGCTTCTTATCTAAGAGCAGCATTATGTAATCAAAGAGACCATGAATTCAACGATGTATTACTTGATTTACTGGGTGCAGTGGTTGTGACACAGAGTTTTTTTGATTTAGCTATGCAGCAGAGCTACAAAAACTGCCCTTGCCAACACTAGGCTCTGTATGCATAATGTCTATAGACAGTGAGCTGCTAATCACAAAGTGGATATGTTGGCTGAAATCTTTGTTTTAACCCCTACAGTATGCTGTCTTCAGATTACATAACAAAAACCCATTGACAGATTCCCTTTAAGGGTGTGTTCACATCTGCATTTACAAACTCACCCAGATTTTCACCCAGAAAAGTTGGCCGGTATTAGGAATGTGTCATGCATTTTTTTCTCACCTAGCATCAGTATGTCAGGCACACGCTTTGCAAATGTGCTTTTTTTTTTCAAGGTGAGAAGAAACGCACACTCGCATAGTTAGATGAAGAAGAAAAATGATACCCACCTAGTTTTCTAGCAGAGAATCTCAGTGATTTTATATACGCATATGTGAACGCACCCTAATACTGATAGTACATCAGTTCTCAAAGGGCTAAGGACGGTTTCACATTGGCGTTCGGTGCCGCAGTGTATGGATTGCATACGCAGCCACAGCACCGAAGGCAGACATTTTGATGTGAACGCAGCACTGATTGGCTGATTGTCTGCTTGCGTTCACATCAAAATGTTCATAGTAATGCAATGACCGCCGGTCCGGGCACAGTAAAGAGTCGTCGGGAGAGGAGGACAAGAGTAGCAGGAGACGACGAGAGAAGCAAGAGAGGACAAGAGGAGGAGAGGAACAGGATAGTGTGTCACCCCTATGGCAAGGCACCACAGGGAGGTACTGCACCCCAAACAGAAGGTGTAGTGCCTCCGTATCCATGGATATGGAGGACCCTACAGAGTCTGCACCCAACACCCATATAATAGGCCACCTTAGTACAGGAGACCGTATATTCAGTAGGTCCCAGGGGGTGGAGCCTAGATGAGCGGGAGACTAGTCAGAAAGATGGTGTAAATAAAAAGAAAAAAATTGTGTTGTGCCACATGTGGATCTCTCCTGCCTTAAAAGCGGTCGTATTAAGAATAAACTAACCATTAAAGGTTGTGCCAGATCCGCACAACCAGATTGTGAGCGTAGTTTGTGGCTCAGGCTGCCAGCCTTGGATCTGTAGTGCTCCTGTATCCTCAGTCACCTGGCCTGCTCCTGGCCTCGTGTAGTCCACGCTCTCACTCCAGGGTTGGGTTAGGAAACTCCAGGTTGATCCATTAACCCTATCCCGCCTGCAGCTCTGTCACTGCTTTCCCCAAGGGAATTTGTATGATAGAATTCAGATAGAACATGCGGTTCAATAGTAGAGCGCAGGGAATAATACGGGATACTTTAATCTTAATCTCCGTAACTTTATTCATAAAAGCTCCAGACAACAACACGTTTCGACGTACAGACGTCTTCCTCAAGCGGAGGATCCGCTTGAGGAAGACGTCTGTACGTCAAAATGCGTTGCGGTCTGGAGCTTTTTATGAATAAAGTTACGGAGAATAAGATTAAAGTATCCCGTATTATCCCTGCGCTCTACTATTGAACCTCATGTTCTATCTGAATTCTATCATAGAAAGATGGTGTAAGACAGCAGAGAAGACAGATGCAGGGGATCCTGCGACCGTGACAGAAGGGCATCTCTAAGGAGAGGGGTGATCCGGACGGAGAAGGGGGCCACTCCAGGACTGGTCGGAGCCAGCTGGAGACCCAGGTCATCACCAGTACACTGGAACCGAGGCGGTTAATTACGGTCTATCCCTAACCGCAGACCGGCAGGCTGCGGACCCTACATAAGGGAGCCACAGCACCCATCAAGCAGTCCAACATCAGTCCCATAGCTGGGTTCACAACACTGAGAAGTAGAGCGACTTTAGGCAACAGACCACGAGGACTAGAGACTAGACTCATGAGTGGGAGTACAGAAGGCCATCAGGGCACAGAAAGGAAAAGGACCAGGAGAGCAATTTTAAGGACACCTCTGACAGACTCTGGAAAAGCCTCCAAAATCCGCGGCTATGGCCCCCGGTTAACCCAGACTGTACCATGTACCGATTTCACCTGGTGCAAGTAAAGAACTGTTTGAGCTGATCTGGTGTCTGGTCTCCTTTAATTTGTCGCCCAGAGAGCCTCTAAAGCATCAGAGAGGTGAGGACTATATCTCCCATCTTCCACCCCACTGCCCTGAGGTAAAGCTCCACCTGTGGGGAGCTGTACTACCAAAGCTGCATTTCCATCACCTAAGCCACCGTCCGCAGCGCTGGTAACCCTATTACCAGGTACCACAGGTGGTGTCACGTTACAATTCGCCCATCATCATCACCCTCACCCGCCATTGAGGTTCCAGGGCACGGAACCAGGAACCGACCAGCCGTGATCCCCACTGAAGTAACCACCTGTCCCAGTATCCGAGTACCCCCTACCCTGTCGACCGACTCATTTGTGGCGTCACGGACAGGATCCCATGACCGGTAAAATCGGGTACTGTGTGCTTAAATTGGACTTAATTGACTGTTTTGTGAACTGTAAATCATCATCTATAGGAGGCAGGAAGGCGAGGAGGGAGGCAGGGAGGAGAGGAGGGAGGCAAGAAGGCGAGGAGGCAAGGTGGGGGCAGCGGGATCTGGTGCTGGGGGTCGCCTCGGCCGTACATGTAGCCTGGCGACAGCGACGCTTTGTGTCGCTGTCGCCAGGTTACAGCTACTGTATAATCTTCTAATTTTGAATGTGTGCGGCTTTTTGCATACGCAGCGCTCATTGGTTGCCGCTGCTAGCAGCAGCCAATGAGCGCTGGTGCACGATTTCGGCGTCAGACAATCACGATTTGGAGATTACATAGTAGACTTTGCAGATCCTGTGATCACAGCCAAAGCACTTTATTCTCTGGTGCCTACGATGACCCATTTGCAAATGGTTGATAATAGTAATGGAAATCTAAATATATCTTGGTGATTAAAGAAAGGAGAAGTTGGCATGGAGTCCACTCAGCAGCCTGGTCTATGCTGTATTTCATACTTAATATGTTAATCGAGAAAACTGAAATTTCCTATTTGATAGCAATGGATTTCTATCTGATTTTCTACAATATACAGTATCTACGCACACTAATAAACCCTGGTCCCTTTCCGGAATACAGAGGCTGATGAGGACAATGTTTTGTAATCTCTTTGTAGATTAAAAAGAACTCAGCAAATGTCGATCGGTAATGATAGGGAATAAATGCATGAACTCCTGTAATCCTCTTTATCCACAGAACTAGGATTATAACAGAAACGTAATCATAGTTTGTAACTTATTGTTCTCTTTTTCACTTGTTTTAACCTATTTTTAGTAGGCCAGAATTATTCTAAATTTACAATAATGTAATACAATAATCCCTTTATTATTAGAGCAATGACACGCTTGGAGGAGTGTTTCAAAAGAAAATATCTAATTAAATGATTAAACCCCTTCTGCCATTACAAGGGAAAGCTCGCTGCACACGGATTTATTGTTCAATTATTTGGAACTGAATAAACCTCATTTAGTGAGCTCCCTCTAGTGGTAGCGAGAGGTATGCAGTATTTTATTAACCCCTTAAGGACCAAGCCTTATTTTACAATTCTGACCAGTGTGACTTTATGAGGTTATAACTCTGGAACGCTCCAACATACCCCAGTATTCCCAAGACTGTTTTTTCATGCCATATTGGACTTTATGTTAGTATTAAATTTAGGATGATATTTTCTGTATTTTTTGACCAAATAGAGTGTTTACACACAGTGTGTCACGGGTGGCACGGATGACAGGGTAGAGGCCACGCGCAGACGGTCCCAGCGTTTGGCCAATCAGCCATAAGGTTTGAGGACGGTCCGTCTTTCAGGGGCATTTACCTTCTGTGTAGATAAAGAGAAGGTATGATAAGATCTCCCTATCATGGGAGGACGGCTGGGAAGGTCTTGTGCTCGGTCTGGTTTCTACACCAGTATTCTGGGTCTCTAGGACCCAGCAGGTTCTTCCCTCCTTTATAAGGAGTTTCATTGCCCTCCCTCGGTGCAGGTGATATTTCCTTGTGGACTCATTATCCTTGCTCCAAGCAGAAGCTGAGATTGTGGAGGTTGCTGTGCTCTGCTGCAAGATAAGTGTTTTCTTTCCCCATTGTCTGTTTTCCTTGTGTTGTCTTTAGTTGTTAGTGGAGGGGTCTAGTGAACCTCCCCATCTGATCCTTAGATAAGGTAGTGCTAGGATCAGAGAGGGACGAGGTTCGTGGTCGGCGACAGTTGAGGAAACTGTATAGGGACGTCAGGGCAGACAGGGTCAGCCCCAGGAAGACTAGGGGTCACCCTCTCCCTCTTGTGCCCATAGCTTTAGGGACTCCTTATCCCCCCCGTCGTTGTCCTACGCTGGGTGTCTCTCCCGCTCCCAGCGTGACACAGTGTCAGTTCAAAGCCATGACGGGTATAGCCGTCATTGGTCATTAAGGGCTCAATTAACCCCTTCTTGCCTGAAATAAAATCTACATATGCTTACAAATGAATTGAACTGGTATGGCCGGTTTCACATCACGTTTTGATCCAATCCGGGGTTGTCCGTTGTGGACCGGACAGCCCCAGATCAGATCAGTGCACAGAACTGATCAAAGCACTCACTGATCCCATGAGACCAGTTAAGGAAAACACTGCAGGCAGCCGGCTAAAGCGCTCAAACACAGTGAGATCCATGATGCATAGCCCCCTGGAAATTTGAATATGCAAATGGAGTCTGTGGAGCCTCGATTAAGGCAGATATCAGATCAGTGAGTACATTGTGATGTTGGTCTGCCAGGCATTGCTCTCACCTAGCCAGAGTCCTACTCCACACTGATGAGGGGCAATACCCCGAAACAGCTGTCTTTGGATGGATACCTGGCTCTGTTAATTCCTTTGTCATATCCTTAACTCGTAACTCAGTGGGGTATTGACTAAAAGGGACACTTAATATGGTGGTTATGGTGGTCTCCGCAAGGATTTCACCCCAGGGCTAGGTCCTTCCCTGGAGGGATATCTGGCTAGTCCTGTGTTTGAGACTCTTAATCGAGGCTCCACGGACTCCATTTGCATAGTCAAACTTCCAGGGGGCAATGCTTTATGGAGCTCACTGTGTTTGAGCGCTTTAGCCGGCTGCCCGCAGTGTTTTCGTTGACTGGTCTCCCTGAGATCAGTGATTGCTTTGTGATGTTGGTCTGCCAGGCATTGCTCCCACCTAGCCAGGCATTGCTCCCACCTAGCCAGATTCCTACTCCACACTGATGAGGGGGCAATACCCCGAAACAGCTGTCTGTGGATGGATACCTGGCTCTGTTAATTCCCTTGTCATATCCTTAATCGTAACTGAGTGGGGTATTGACTAAAAGGGCCACTTAATATGGTGGTTATGGTGGTCTCTGCAAGGATTTCACCCCAGGGCTAGGTCCTTCCCTGGAGGGATATCTGGCTAGTCCCGTGTTTGAGACTCTTAATCGAGGCTCCACGTACTCCATTTGCATATTCAAATTTCCAGGGGGCAATGCCATCTGCATTTACAAGGTTATGACCACTTATAAAATATATTCAAAGTGCTGCCCATTGTGTTGGATTGTCAATGCAACCCTCTTCTCCCACTCTTGACACACTGAACACCACAGAAGAAATGCTAGCACAGGCTTCCAATATCCATTGTGTCAGATGCTGCACATCTCGTATCTTCACAGCATAGACAATTGCCTTCAGATGAGTGATGAGGCAAATGTTTTTGTGAATGGTGAAATTAACAAACAATACCACCGCCATTGGTCTGACACTAACCCACAGAGGATAGATGCCTCCAAGACTGTTGGAACACACAAATTGATGGTATGGTGTAGTATATGGGGTACAAAGATAGTGAGGCCATTCTTCATCAATGGAAACTTCAATGCCACTGGATATCTGAATTATTTAGCAATTTCAGTGGCTCTTATCTCTCTGCCCCCCAGGGACAGCAAAATATTCACTTTATAATATTTCCCGCCCTATATGGTAATACGTCTATACCTCTAAAAAGTCAGGGAGGTACGCTCCCTTCCCTGGACTTAAACGCCTTGCAGACTGTTACTCCTCCTCCTCTGTCCTTGGGAAGCCCCCTTCTCACCTCCTCCTCTCTTCTTCATGACATCATTGGCACCTGTGCAAGTTAGTTAATTTGCAGATATACTCCTTCCGCTCTGCCTGAGAACTTATGTCAGCTGACGTCACCAGGTTGTGCCTGAGTAGAGCGCAGGCACCAGATCCTGCCCTGTAGTGTTATGCTGTATGCACACTGCGGGGCTGGGAATCTGGCGCCTGTGCAGACAGCATTACTGCGCTTGTTCCCTCATCCCTCCGTCTCTTTCAGTGATGCTGTCTGCGCAAGTGCCAGATATCCATCCCCGCAATGTACATAAGGTATAACACTACAGGGTGGGATCTGGTGCCTGCACTATACGCAGGTGCCACCTGGTGACATCATCTGATCTAAGTTCTTGGGCAGAGCGAACGGAGCATGCCTGAGAACTAACCAATGTGCGCAGGCATGATGTCGTGAAGAGGAGAGGAGGAAGTGAGGAAGACAGAGGAGGAGTAACAGGCTTCAAGGTCTTTAGGTCTAGGGAAGGGAGCGTACCTCCCGGACCTTTTACAGGTATTACAATATAGGGTGGGAAATATCATAAAGTGAATATTTTGGTGTTCCTGGGGGTCAGAGATATAAGAGCCACATTCACAAAATGCAGCATAAGCGCTGATGAAGGTGGCTCTTTTAGTTTAATAGGCCCTGGTGGGTGACAGGTTCCCTTTAATTAGTCCACCCACTTTATTAAGACACACAAGGGCCGCTTAACGTAAACCAAACATGAGCCATCCTATGATATATTGTGCAGTACGTTTCTTCCATGGGTGCGCCCGGACATCTTCGACTACAATTCCGCCAAAGTATCCCTGTTCTGTTCTCGCTATACGGCCTGTTGGCATATGAAGCTAAACAGGCAGCTAAACTGTTATACTGAGTCCAATAAGAAGACTGTTGCTGAAGTCTGTGTACTTTATTGAATACTAGCTGTACTACCTGGCTACGCCCGGGTTAATACATAACTGCTGTTAGCTATAACAAAATAGAATTTGAATATGTCATATTAATGACATGTAGGAAAATAGAAGCTGAGCTGTGATTGGTTGCTGTAGGCAGCCTAATAAATCTCCAGCCAACAGTAAACCCTCCCCCCGGCCGGGCAGTATATATTACTTCACACATATACATAAAAGACAGCTCATGTGACTGACATCTGCCTTAATTCCCTATATGGCACATGTGTTGCACATTGGCTGTTTTTAATCAGATGTTTATTTTTGGAAATTAAAGATACCAGACGTATGAGGCGAGTTGTGTGAGGTGATTTGTGCACATCTGTGTCTGTCTGTGTGGTGTGTGTCCCTGTGGTGTGTGTGTCCCAGTGGTGTGCGTGCGTCCCTGTGGGGGGGTCCCTGTGGTGTGTGTTATTTTGGGGGGGGGGTGTCCCTATGGTGTGTGTCCTTGTGGGGGGAGGGGAGTCCCTGTGGTGTGTGTCCGTCCCTATGGGGTCTATGTGTTCCTGTGGGGAGTGTGCGTGTCTCTGTGTCCCTGTGGGGTGTGTATGTGTGTATGTCCCTGTGGTGTATGTGTCCTTGTGGGGTGAGTGCATGTGTCCCTATAGGGTGTGTATGTGTGTATGTCCCTGAGGGGGGGTGTCTGTGTGGTGTGTGTCTCTGTGTTGTGTGTGTCTCTTTGTGGTGTGTGTGTTTGTGTTCGGGTGCATGGTGAGTATCTAATGTTGGGGCTTCACCTTAGCTGTTACTCTTTGTGTGCATGTGGTGTGTATACATGTCCCCGTGCGTGGTGAATATTACATGTCAGGGCCCCACCTTAGTGACTATATGCTGGTATATGCTGTTAGTCTTTGGTGCTGTCATTAAGCCCCTGTCATTCACAACTGTCAACTGGTAACTGTCACTTTCTCTCCATTATGCAGATAGGGCCAAAATTGTTTGGAGAATTGGAACGCGCGGAGTTAAAATTTCGCCTCGCAACATAGCCTATGACGCTCTAGAGATCCAGATGTGTGACTGTGCAAAATGTTGTGGCTGTAGTTGCGACGGTGTAGATGCCAATCCGGACATACACACACACACATATACACATTCAGCTTTATATATTAGACTAGCTGTACTACCTGGCTACGCCTGGGTTAATAAATAACTGCTGTTAGCTATAGCAAAATAGAATTTGAATATGTCATATTAATGACCAGTAGGAAAATAGAAGCTGAGCTGTGATTGGTTGCTACAGGCATCCTAATAAATCTCCAGCCAACAGTAAACCCTCCCCCCGGCCGGGCAGTATATATTACCTCACACATATACATAAAAGACAGCTAATGTGACTGACATCTGCCTTAATTCCCTATATGGCACATGTGTTGCACATTGGCTGTTTTTAATCAGATGTTTATTTTTGAAAATTAAAGATACCAGACGTATGAGGCGAGTTGTGTGAGGCGATTTGTGCACATCTGTGTCTGTCTGTGTGGTGTGTGTGTCCCTGGTGGGGGGGTGTCTCTGGGGTGTGTGTGTCCCAGTGGTGTGCGTGTGTCCCTGTCGGGGGGTCCCTGTGGTGTGTGTCCTTTTGGGGGGAGGGGTGTCCCTATGGTGTGTGTCCTTGTGGGGGGAGGGGTGTCTCAGTGGTGTGTGTTCATCCCTATGGGGTCTGTGTATTCCTGTGGGGTGTGTGTGTCTCTGTGTCCCTGTGGGGTGTGTATGTGTGTATGTCCCTGTAGTGTGTGTGTCCCTGTGGGGTGAGTGCATATGTCCCTATAGGGTGTGTATGTGTGTGTGTCTCTGTGTTATGTGTGTCTCTTTGTGTGTGTGTGTTTTGTGTTCGGGTGCGTGGTGAGTATCCAATGTTGGGGCTCCACCTTAGCTGTTACTCTTTGTGTGCATGTGGTGTGTATACATGTCCCCGTGCGTGGAGAATATTCCATGTCAGGGCCCCACCTTAGTGACTATATGCTGGTATATGCTGTAAGTCTTTGGTGCTGTCATTAAGCCCCTCTCATTCACAACTGTCAACTGGTAACTGTTACTTTCTCTCCATTATGTAGATAGGGCCAACATTGTTTGGTGAATTGGAACGTGCAGGGTTAAAATTTCACCTCACAACATAGCCTATGACGCTCTCAAGATCCAGACGTGTGACTGTGCAAAATTTTGTGGCTGTAGTTGCGACGGTGTAGATGCCAATCTCGGACATACACACACACATACAAACATTCAGCTTTATATATTAGATAGTAGTATGATTTTGTGAAACTGGGGACAATTAGGATACATACAATCAATGAATGAATGATATAAAAGAAAAATAGATATCACAAATAGCTATAATATGCAAAGAACATCTAGAAAGCTTGTGTCTAACTTAGAATTCAACTGACTAAGCTAGGGTAACATTTAAAGCATCTGAAGGCTGAAAACAACATAAACTCCATACTAGCAATGTTATCACAAGAAGGATCAAATGGAGACTGTCTTCCTGTATAAAGCATGAAGAGAGAATAGAGGCTACCTTAGCCATAATGCATTTCAGAGGGGAGGAAAAACAGATGTAAAAAATATAAAACTGATAAAAGGTTCAGCCACTAGAGACAGCTAAAGTACTTTGAAACAAACCTAGTAAAGGAAAACATAGGGAATACTGGAAAGTAGTGATGAGCGAACTTTCCCTAAACATGTTTGCCATTTTCAAATTCAGCCAGAACATGACTGATTTGGTTAGGTGTTCGAAAACCTGAACACTTTCCCCAGAAGACGACGAACCTAGCTAAGTTTGGGTAAAAGTTTGAAATTTAAAATGCCCCTAATAACTTTACCTGTTTATTTGGGGCCAAAACGCTTGCTAGATGACCCGTTGGCTGGGGAATACAACTAACCTACGGTTAGGAGTTATCCAGCCATCGGGTCTACCAGTTTGTGATAGGTTGCGTTCACACATTGCGTATTTTGCCGCGTTTTTTTACGCGCGCTTTTCAAAATACGCAATGTGCTTTTTGTCTGCCAGCAAAGTGAATGGGAAATTCACTTTGCAGTGCAGACATTGCGTAAAAATACGCAGTGCGTTTTCCGGGAGAAAATGCAGCTCCGTAAAGAATTGATATGTCAATTCTTTACGCAGCTACTTCTGCGTATTTTCCCAGAGGGGAGGAAGAATCCTGCTTCCTCCTCCCCTCTGTGACAGCTGTGGCCGCCCCATTAGACTTCACAGTATTAATACACACTGTGAAGTCTAAATTAAACTAAAGCAAGTGTGTGAAAAATAAAAAACAATGAATACTCACCTTCCGACGCCTTCTCCCGGTGTCTGGTCTCCGGTTGTAAGTCAGATCTCGTCTGAAAGGACCTGTGGTGATGTCAGAGGGGGGCGTTCCCGGGGCGGTCCCATCGCTGATTGGCTGCTCGCGGTCATGTGGTATCACATGACCGCGAGTGCCCGGGAACGCCCCCCCTCTGACATCACCACAGGTCTTGTCAGACGAGATCTGACTTACAACCGGAGACCAGACACCGGGAGAAGGCGTCGGAAGGTGATGTATTCATTGTTTTTTATTTTTCACACACTTGCTTTAGTTTAATTTAGACTTCACAGTGTGTATTAATACTGTGAAGTCTAATGGGGCGGCCACAGCTGTCACAGAGGGGAGGAGGAAGCAGGATTCTTCCTCCTCTCTGTGACATCACTGCGCTTTCTGGGGGAAAGAAAGCGCAGTGTGTGAAAGCCCCTGCGTATTTTGCTGCGCTTTTTTGCGCGGCTGAAAAACGCGGCAAAAAGCGCGCGCAAAAAAACGCAGCAAAATACGCAAATGTGTGAACGTAGCCTTAAGCTGTAGACTTTTGGGTAATTATTTTGAATTTCTTTAAGCTTCCTGGAGTTTGTTTTGACATTTGCAGGGTCTCAATATTGTAAACAGTGCCAGATGTAGCAGCAGCTGGGAAGTCCAGAAAGCTTACAATGTCTTTAAAACATCAGTTTAAGGAGCTTTATGCTTATAAGGGAATTTGTTTTGATCATTTTTTATTACTTTTTTTTATTTTTATATTTTTTGATTATTAGATTTAGATTTTTTTATTGGAGAGCAAGTCTTTATTATTGCAGAGGGTCATCAGCATGCAAGGCCATCTGATCTACACTTGTGATAGCAATTCATACAAAATTAGCATATAGCCATTATATGCTCCACATTCATGATCTTATGGGTCTGTTCACACTGATGAAACACTGTAGTATGGCTATTGATTCTTCAAAATGTGCAATAACTATTTAGTGTCATAATAATAATAATACAAATAATAATATGTATTCATTTATATAGCGATATTAATTCCATGGTGACCTGAATAAAGTTATTTATTTTTATCATTATGTTTCTTACAAAAGTGTCATACTTCAATAATGACTGCACCTAACTGCAACCCAGTTTTTATACTTTGTGGCATCACAAAAAGGGGTAAATTAGCAGCTAGGCATTAGGCAACAATAGTGTGCAAGCATTCAAATCTGGTACTAATTACTCGGGTCTAAGTGGTGTTACTTTTCCTGTTCAGACTCCAAACGTTGAATGAATGAGCCACCTGCTCCAGTCCAGTAAGAGGAGAATCCTGAGGTCACCTGAGGACAGGTCAAGTAAGCATGAGGTATGAGGTATGAGGAAGTAATAAAGATGGAGTCCAGATACATGTTTGTAGTTTTATTGCTAACAAAATGATTTCTCTCTGTGTTGGGGCTTCTTTACTATTTACTTGAAGTTCTTAGTTGCTGGGTTTTACATTTTCATGACATTAAGAATTTCGGGCTTAATGCCAGCTGGCAATACAAAACTGGCAATAATCCCTTATTACCCAGTTTGTCACCACTACATGGCAACTGGAAGAGCCATGTAAAGCACCAGAAATTGTAGCTTCTTATGAAAGTGCCAATTTCTGGGATGGCTGTGGGCTGCTATTCTATACTGTAGGAGTGGGGGCAATGAAGATGGGCCCTCATGCCACTGAGAATACCAGCCCTCAGCTGCCTAGTTTAACCTTGACCGACAATTAAAAATAGGGCAAAGCCCTACACATTTATTTTTCCATTATTTTTTTTTACACACTATGACGCCAGGTTGGTTGCCATACACTAATATGTATGACAAGCAAGCCCAGACACCATCCAGATTGTGGAAATGCAGTTTGATTGCAACAGCCAATCACAGACAATCTCACAGAGCATGATCTTCTGTGATTGGCTGTTGACGGTCAGTGAAATTAATATGCATGAAGCTTAATGGGCGGGACCAGAAGTAAGTGAGAGGGAGAGCAGACCCTGAAGCAAGCAAGTAACATGAGACTGGTAAGATGATCTGTGTGTGTTATGCAGCTTTTGGACACCTGAAGGTGTTTTCTATGTGTTTCATGTTTCTTGCTATTGATTTCAATGGTGTTCGGGAAGTTCGGTTTTACACTCAGCATTCAGTGAACCAAACCGAAATCGAACACTAAGGTGTTTGCTCATCTCTGCTGATGAGACAAAATTTGAAATTATTTAGTACCAATAAAGTATGATACAGAAAATGTTTGCAGATGGTTTCTTTAAGTGTGGTACCTCATGGAGAAGGAGGTGTGATGGTGTGGGGGTGGTTTGCTGGAAATACACCAACCCACCTAGTCAAAGACAGGAGACAAGGATCAGAGTGCACCAATGACCTTCTGATGGCAAAACGTAATGGTGAACACCCTGCTTATTCTTCTTGACCTCTCTGCAGCTTTTGACACTGTTGACCATCATGTCCTACTTGCTATGCTGCACTCCATCGGCATAAAGAACATTGCTCTCTCCTGGTTCTCTTCCTATCTTTCTGACCGTTCTTTCAGTGTATCATTCGCTGGCTCCACTTCCTCCCCTCTTCCTCTCACTGTTGGGGTCCTTCAGGCTTCAGTCTTTGGCCCTCTTCTCTCTACATGGCCCCGATTGGACACACCATCAGCAGATTTGGCTTCCAGTACTTTCTTTATGCTGATGACACACTATTATATACTTCAGCCCCTGACCTTACCCCTGCTGTATTACAGAGCACCAATTACTGTCTAGCTGCAGTTTCCAACATCATGTCTGGTCTCTATTTGAAACTCAACCTTTCCAAAACTGAACTTCTCCTGCTCCCGCCCTCCACTAACCTCCCTAAATCTGATATCTCTCTCTCAGTGTGCGGCACCACGATAACGCCTAGGCAGCAGGCTCGCTGTCTGGGTGTTATGTTTGACACCGATCTCTTCCTCACCTCCTATATACAATCTCTTGTCCACTCTTGTCGCTTGCACCTGAAGAACATCTCTAGAATCCACCCCTTTCCCACCATAGAAACAACAAAAACCCTCACTGTGGCCTTAATCCATTCCCGCCTTGACTACTGAAATTCCCTATTAATTGGCCTCCCCTGTCTAAACTTTCCCCTCTCCAGTCCATCCTTAATGCAGCAGCCAGGATCACCCATCTGGCCAATCGTTATTCAGATGCCTCCGTTCTGGTGTTAGTCACTGCACTGACTCCAGTACACTACAAGATTCAATTCAAATTGCTTGTTCTCACCCACAAAGCTCTTCACATTGCAGCACCTCCCTACATCTCCTCCCTCATCTCTATCTATCACCCCACCCATTCAGGTGCATTTACAGGCAAATGCAGGCAAGCACATAGGCGCATAGATGCACTGCTCTTGCGCTCAACTGCGCACGGTGCCCCCATTACCTGCTATGGCAGACCACAGCGGAGCGCAGGAGCCGAAAACCCGGAGATGCGAGTGGGAATGAGCTGACGTCACCATGCATGCGCTTCTCCAGACACACCCGAAAACTTTGCATTAAGCGTTTCCGGGTGCATCTGGCCAAGCGCATGCGCGGTGACACCAGCAAATTCTCACTTGCGGTTCCGGGTTTTCATCTCCTGTGCTCGGCTGTGCTCGGCCATAGCAGGCGAGCGCAAGAGCAGTGCATCTTGCACTGGCACTGCATGCCTGTACTTGCCTGTAAATGCACCTGCGCTTGCATCTGCGGTAGCGCAGGGCAGAGAGGACAGGCAAACGCAGGGGTTGCATAGATGTGAAAGGGGCCTTAGTGTATTGGATTTTTTACATTGATTCTCTAATTACTTACTGTATTGTATATTTTTTATTGTTACCTATGACCATTTGTACATGAACCACTGTATTGTAAAGCACTGCGGAATATGTTGGCGCTATATAAATAAAGATTTATTATTATTATTACCGTATATACTCGCGTATAAGCCAAGTTTTTCAGCCCAAAATTTGGGCTGAAAAGTCCCCCCTCGGCTTATAAGCGAGTGTATATATATATATATATATATACTGAGGTATACAGCAGCAGCCCCGGAGGTATACAGGCCCCCCCATCAAGCTCCAGGGCCGCCCCCCCTTGCGCGGAAGCCTGTAAAGGAAAATCATACTTATCAGTGTCCCGCGCTGTCCCGCTGCTGCCGACACACGATCCCGGGCTTCAATCCGCATCTTCCGTGTTCCTGTGGTCGCAGGCAATGACGTCATTGCCCGCGACAAAAGGAAGCCGGAAGCCGGAAGACTCGGTTTGAAGCCCGGGATCGTGTGTCGGTAGCAGCGGGACAGCGCGGGACACTGATAAGTATGATTTTCCTTTACAGGCTGCCGCGCAAGGGGGGGGGGCCCTGGAGCTTGATGGGGGGGCCTGTATACCTCCGGGGCTGCTGCTGTATACAGCCCTGGGGCTGCTGCTGTATACAGCTTTGGGGCTGCTGCTGTATACAGCCTTGGGGCTGCTGCTGCTGCTGTATACACCCCTGGGGCTGCTGCTGCTGTATACACCCCTGGGGCTGCTGCTGTATACACCACTGGGGCTGCTGCTGCTGTATACACCACTGGGGCTGCTGCTGCTGTATACACCACTGGGGCTGCTGTATATACCTCTGGGGCTGCTGTATACACCACTAGGGTTGCTGTATAGTACCACTGGGGCTGTATATACCTCTGGGGCTGTATATACCTCTGGGGCTGCTGTATACTACCACTGGGGCTGCTGTATACTACCACTGGGGCTGCTGTATACTACCACTGGGGCTGCTGTATACTACCTCTGGGGCTGCTGTATAGTACCACTGGGGCTGTATATACCACCACTGGAGCTGTATATACCTCTGGGGCTGCTGTATACTAACCACTGGGGCTGCTGCTGCTGTATATACCACTGGGGCTGCTGCTGTATACTACCACTGGGGCTGCTGTATATACCTCTGGGGCTGCTGTATACCACACTGCTGGGGGCTGTATACCTGTGCTGGGGTCCACCCTCGGCTTATACACGAGTCAATAGGTTTTCCCAGGTTTTGGGGGCAAAAGTAGGGGGGTCGGCTTATACACGAGTATATACGGTATAATTATTATTATTGGGCTCCTCAGTTGTCAGTTCATATGCACTGGAAGATGGATTGAGTTCAGGCAACACTCTCTCTCGGCATACAAGCATTGTCAGTCAATAGAGGGAAAATGCTCAATATGAAAACTGAATGGCCTAAGGCCTTGTGCACACAGTGGATTTTTATCATGTTTTTATTTGTTTTTGAGTGCATTTTTGGCACCAAACTGCAAGCAAATCCTTATGCCAGGAAAATTAATGAGAATCCTCAACATGTTGCTTTTTTCTCTTGCAGATTTAATGTAGAAATATATATGCAGCATGTCAATTATCAGCACTTTTTCAGCCCAGAATATCTAAAAGGCGCATGGAAAAAAGCGTGCATAAAAACACACAATTTTACTGTGAGATTTGGTGCAGAAATTTCCTCATCCTAATACTCAACGTGCACACATACAGTACCTTAATGGTACACTAAGCCCTTGGATACACCAAATGTGCATCAAAGCAGGATGATCTCGATTGGAAGTGGCCACTGAGCTTTCAGTGTCACAGAATGCCATCAGAGGGTGCAATAGAGATACAGAGACACTGGGAGACTCACAGAAAGGCAAAGTAGTCGACGTTCCTCACCTTATGAAACACTGATAATACGTTTGATTGTGAACCTTGCCCTGTGGAACCGGATGATGAATGCCACACAACTCCACATTTATGAGAGGTGAGAGGCACCCAAGTGTCATGTCAGACTATTTAAAACAGGTTACATCAGCCTGTTCTGCATGCCAGATGATCTACAAAGGTACAAGACGACACCACTATGTGGCCAGGGGGCATCTACACTAGACGAGTACCAGTGGGCTTCAGTGCTGTTCACTGATGAAAGTCGATTCACACTTAGCAAAAATGATGGCCACCAATGATGTTAGAGACATCAAGGAGAGTGCTATACATCAGCCAATGTTGTCACCAGACGAGCCTTTGGTGGTGGTGGTGTTACAATGTAGACAGGCAGGGACGTCGCTATGCATTAAGAATCGGGGCTGCAGCCCCGATTCTTATGCATAGAGCCCCGAATCTCGCCGCCCCGCACCCAGCGCCGCTACCAGCTGATAAACTGAAGGGCCGCTCTATCAGATACTGCCTTCGGCAGCTCTTCTCTCCTTGACATCCTATCTCTCCTATGCTGTGGGAACCTGCACTTTTATGTGTGCACTGTGTGTGCTGCAGCTTTTACCCTCCTCCGGGTCCAGTAACTCATAGAGGGGCCATGTCCACCACATGACAGCTCTCCTGCTTGACAGTCCTCCTGGCAGAAGAGTGGGGGAAGTGCTCAGTTGCTGGGAGCAGGTAAAGCACATGTACACCAGCCTCCACTCCTGCAGCACAGAGGAGTGTGTGTCTCCATGTGTCTGTGTATGTTGTCTGTGTGTTTGTGTGTGTGTGTATGTTGTCTCTATATGTGTGTGTGTGTGTGTGTTGTATGCTGTCTCTGTGTATGTTGTCTGTGTATGTTGTCTCTGTGTGTGTATGTTGTCTCTGTGTGTGTATGTTGTCTCTGTGTATGTTGTCTGTGTATGTTGTCTCTGTGTGTGTATGCTGTCTCTGTGTATGTTGTCTGTGTATGTTGTCTCTGTGTGTATGTTGTCTCTGTGTGTGTATGTTGTCTCTGTGTGTGTATGTTGTCTCTGTGTATGTTGTCTCTGTGTGTATGTTGTCTCTGTGTGTGTATGTTGTCTCTGTGTGTTGTGTATGTTGTCTCTGTGTGTGTGTATGCTGTCTCTGTGTATGTTGTCTGTGTATGTTGTCTTGTGTGTGTGTGTATGCTGTCTCTGTGTATGTTGTCTGTGTATGTTGTCTTGTGTGTGTGTGTGTTTGCTGGTTTCTTGTGTGTATGTTGTCTCTGTGTGTGTGTATGTGTCTCTGTGTATGTTGTCTGTGTATGTTGTCTGTTGTGTGTATGTTGTCTCTGTGTGTGTATGTTGTCTTGTGTGTGTGTATGTTGTCTCTGTGTGTGTGTATGCTGTCTCTGTGTTGTCTGTGTATGTTGTCTGATGTGTGTGTATGTTGTCTCTGTGTATGTTGTCTGTGTATGTTGTCTCTGTGGTGTGTATGTGTCTCTGTGTGTGTATGTTGTCTCTGTGTGTGTGTATGTTGTCTCTGTGTGTGTGTGTGTATGTGTCTATGTGTGTGTATGTTGTCTCTGTGTGTGTGTGTGTATGTGTCTATGTGTGTGTATGTTGTCTCTGTGTGTGGTGTGTGTGTGTTGCTGTCTCTGTGTATGTTGTCTGTGTATGTTGTCTCTGTGTGGTATGTTGTCTGTGTGTGTGATGTTGTCTGTGTGTATGTTGTCTGTGTTGTGTTATGTTGTCGGTGTGTCTCTGTGTGGTATGTGTGTCTGTGTGTGGTGTGTTGTCTCTGTGTGTGTGTATGTGTCTCTGTGCGGGTTGTGTCTCTGTGTGCGGGTTGTGTCTCTGTGTGCGGGTTGTGTCTCTGTGTGCGGGTTGTGTCTCTGTGTGCGGTTTTGTGTCTCTGTGTGCGGGTTTGTGTCTCTGTGTGCGGGTTGTGTCTCTGTGTGCGGGTTGTGTCTCTGTGTGCGGGTTGTGTCTCTGTGCGGATTGTTTCTCTGTGTGCGGGTTGTGTCTCTGTGTGCGGATTGTGTCTCTGTGTGCGGGTTGTGTCTCTGTGCGGATTGTTTCTCTGTGTGCGGGTTGTGTCTCTGTGTGCAGATTGTGTCTCTGTGTGCGGGTTGTGTCTCTGTGTGCGGGTTGTGTCTCTGTGTGCGGGTTGTGTCTCTGTGTGCGGGTTGTGTCTCTGTGTGCAGGTTGTGTCTCTGTGTGCGGGTTGTGTCACTGTGTGCGGGTTGTGTCACTGTGTGCGGGTTGTGTCTGTGTGTGTGTGGGTTTTGTGTCTGTGTGTGTGTGGGTTTTGTGTCTGTGTGTGTGTGGGTTTTGTGTCTCTGTGTGCGGGTTGTGTCTCTGCATGTGTGTGGGTTTTGTGTGTGTGTGTATGGGTTTTGTGTCTCTGTGTGTGGGTTGTGTCTCTGTGTATTTAGGATATATTTTGAGTATACTGAAGTGTGTATATACACATGTTCTGTGTATATGATGTGTACCTGCTGTGCATCTGTTATATAGTATGTGTATACTCTGGACATGTATGATGTATGTAATGAGCATGTGTTGTCCAGTACATGTGTGCTGTATATAATGTAATTTAACCCTTTCACCACCTTTGACATTCATATACTTCAAAGTATGGGGAGGCTGCTGTAATACTGCTGTGGCCTGTATATACCACTGGGGGGAGGCTGCTGTATACCACTGGGGCTGCTGTAATACTGCTGGGGCCTGTATATACCACTGGGGAGGCTGCTGTATACCACTGGGGCTGCTGTAATACTGCTGGGGCCTGTATATACCACTGGGGAGGCTGCTGTATACCACTGGGGCTGCTGTAATACTGATGGGGCCTGTATATACCACTGGGGAGGCTGCTGTATACCACTGGGGCTGCTGTAATACTGCTGGGGCCTGTATATACCACTGGGGAGGCTGCTGTATACCACTGCGGCTGCTGTAATACTGCTGGGGCCTGTATATACCACTGGGGAGGCTGCTGTATACCACTGGGGCTGCTGTAATACTGCTGGGGACTGTATATACCACTGGGGAGGCTGCTGTATACCACTGGGGCTGCTGTAATACTGCTGGGGCCTGTATATACCACTGGGGAGGCTGCTGTATGCCACTGGGGCTGCTGTAATACTGCTGGGGCCTGTATATACCACTGGGGAGGCTGCTGTATGCCACTGGGGCTGCTGTAATACTGCTGGGGCCTGTACATACCACTGGGGAGGCTGCTGTATGCCACTGGGGCTGCTGTAATACTGCTGGGGCCTGTATATACCACTGGGGCTATTTTTTCCTTAACACAATAGATAGAACTGTATCCTAGAGGAGTGGATCAAAGTAGTAAGAAAACCCTTTAGGGCTTATTCAGATAAGCGCTTCTCCCCGAACACTAATCGCGTGCTTTTAAAGCACCCAATTTTCGCCGGGAGCACGCCCCATTCACGTCAATGGGGTCAAGAAGCCACTGCTAAAAAAACGTCATTATAGAACATGTTCTTTAATGGCGTTTTTTGACAGCGAAATTCATGCACTTTAAAATCACGGTATTAACGCCAGAAAAGCGCTCATGTGAAAGAAGCCTTAGGATTACTTGGATGTTGGCCTAATACTGTTATATTTTGTGTATTTATTGAGTGCATTTTGGCAATCTCTATAATGTTTTAAAGCATTAAAACTGTTAATATTATATATGTAGAGTGACACTGCTTATTTAAGTACATTTTACTTGGGTTTTATTTAAATTTATTCCGAAAAATGCAGCTCAGTGGGCCCGAGCCCCGGATGTTTTTTGACCCTAACAATGCCCCTGTAGACAGGTGTGTTTAATCAATACAGAACAGCTATACACTTTGTGAATACTTCAATAACATCATTATTCCAGTCATAGTACTTCTGCAAGAACAACACAGATCTTATTTCATCTTTAAAGGACAACAGTGCTCCAACTCATCGAGGTCGCATCATTAGAGAACAGCTGCTGGAGACTTGGGTACCTTTAATAGAGTGTCCTGCATTTTCTCCGGGCCTGAATTCCATACAAAACCTATGATATCAGCTGTGTCTCTGTGTAGAGTCTCATAACTTTGTACCCCAGAACCTTAATGTCCTGAGGGATGACCTTCAAGAAGAATGGGAATGCCATGTCTCAGAAGACAATAACTCGACCTTGTGAACAGCATCAGATGTTGTCCAGCTATAATTGATGCTCAAGGCCACATGTCAAGTTATTGAGTCATTGACATTTTTTATTGGGGTTTACCTATAATTGTTGTTGGCTTTTGTTTTGCAGCGCGAATGTTTTATATTTCTCATAAATTTCACCTGAAACCCAAAAATCCCCAACATTTTGTGAGTAGTGTAAATGTTTGAGCAGTTTAATTCCCATTTTGAGAGTGGCAGACTCTCTTTACAAATGAACAAGGCACTAGAGGGCACGTCGGATCCCAGAAACAGGCAATAAATCTAAAGTAATACTTTTTACTAGGTGCTGAGACACAGTATTCACAACAAATGAAAACTGTATAAAAGTATCATGGCCTCTCTCTTAAGAAAGGACAACATGTTATTTTTCATGGTGGCTACATGCCCATCTCTAATTTTAATGTACAATATAAACTTTGGAAACAGTCGAGCAGCACATAAACTCATTTACAGTAAGAAGAATTTGAGAAGCAGCCAAGCAAATGCATTAAAGAACAAATGTCATCATCTATTTACAAGTAAACACTTCCGTGATGAGCCAGCACATCAACTATAGATTGCTGGGTATCGTTTTGCAGGATTATCCGAAGCAGTCATATTTTTACTGTGCTAAATAAGAACAATCTTACTGGACCCTGTGGATTACTAAGCTTCTTACCGATTAATACAACATTCACATTCATTCTTTGCTACATTGTGTCTCCCTAATGCCAATATAGTAATAGCATTATGGTATATTACTTTTTACTGCACTGTCCCATTGTCTAGTATCTTTTGTAACTGAAGTTGCAAAATGTGGTATCCTCATGCATCGGTTTGTCTAAAATGAAAGGTCGCCTCCATGCGTCTTGCTATAAGTCTTCCTCCAGTCAGTGACTTAACGTACTATGCAGCAATTCATGCATTAGACGAGGGGGCATTGGAGTGCCCAGTAACGCCATAACTCCAATTATTTTGGCTGAACTGGTCAAAACTGGCCTGAAAACGTCAAAAGTTGATAAACATTTGTGTAAACTTGTGTTGCACAAAAAAATTGTAAGTTTTCCATCTATTTTATGCCAGTGTTCTGATGAGTCGGGAGCTATAAAAAATTGTTCTCACTTTATTTAAACTGGAAGTGCACTAGGGGTTTATCAATGCACCTGGATGAAGAATGCCAAGTGAACTGACACTCCCCCAAAGCATGTCCACCACGATTTGTGTATGGTTTCTGTTTTAGATTTATAAACATCCCTCTTATTATCAAAATTACATAGATGCACTAAGGTTTTGTGCCCTTTCTCTGGAACAGATACATATATGACAAAAGTTTAAATAAAAACACTTCATACAACCTAAAACATTCAGAAATCTATATACATAATCACCAGTTTTGCGCTTCCGGCCACTGTGCCGCTATCACGCGCTGCGCGAGCCGCTTACACTGGCCGGAAGCGCAAAACAACTGCCGCCAGACACCACAAACCCCCACACCCCAACCACTGCCCGCTCCACGCACCGCCCGCCGCCCACCCGCCACATCCTCCAGCTCCCCTGCCGCTCCCCCGCCACTCGCCCACTCCCCTGCCACATCCTCCCCCCCAGAGACACCAGCTACGGGAAAAGAGGAGACCCGGGGACAGAGAGAAGCCCCGGACCCGCACCCTGCACCTTCGCCACACTAACCCCCAGAGACACTACCTCGGGGACAGAAGAGACCCGGGGACACAGAGCAGCCCCGGACCCGCACCCTGCACCTCCGCCACACTAACCCCCAGAGACACCACCTCGGGGACAGAGGACACCCGGGGGCACAGAGGAGCCCCGGACCCGCCCCCTGCACCTCCGCACACTAACCCCCAGAGACACCACCTCGGGGACAGAGGAGACCCGGGGACACAGAGGAGCCCCGGACCCGCAGCCTGCACCTCCGCCACACAAACCCCCAGAGACACCAAGTAACAGACAGAGACAGAGGACACCCGGCCACAGGCACAGCACTGGCGAGACAAAGCCCCGGAGACACAGGAGAACGCTGCAGGACAATATACACTTATACATACACACTCTTTAGATATATATATATACACACTACATAAACACACACACACACACACATATATACAGATAGAGTATATACACATAAATACATGTACATATACACTATATACACATATATACATACATGTACATATACAGTATATACACTTATAGATATATTGTATATCCACATATATAGATATACAGTATATACACATCTACATACATATACAGTCTATACACACAGTATATACACTTATAGATATACCGTATATCCACATATATAGATATACAGTATATACACATCTACATACATATACAGTCTATACACACACACATATATATATATATATATATATATATATATATATATATATATATATATATATATATATATATATTTTTTTTTATATCTATATCTAATCATTCTATACACATATAGAAATACATATACATATACTGTATATACACACATATCGCTATACTGTTTATACACATATATACATGCATTTAGATATACAGTATATAGACACTGATACATATACAGTATATGTACATATACATATAAAGTATATACACATATATGGATAGATATACATATACTGTATATACACACTGTTAGATATACAGTATATACACACATGTATATACACGCAGATAAATATACTTATACAATATATACACATATACAGTATATACATATATACATCGCTATACAGTATATACACACACATAAATATAGATATACAGTATATACACTTTTATAGATATCTATCTATATACAGTATATACACACACATACATATAGATACAGTATGCACTATATACACATACACAAATATCCACTATATACACACCGATAGATATACTGTATATACACACACATATATATATACACTATATACACACAGATACATAGACAGTATATACAAACAGATAAATATACTTATACACTATATACACATATGCACTATATACACACATATACATATAGATATACAGTATATACACAGATACATATACATATACACTATATACACATATATAGAGATATACAGTATATACTGTGAGGTAGCAACCGGGGAACCCGCTTGCAAAACGACAAGAACACGTGTTTATAAGGTTAACCAATGTCTACCCGTTTATTTTCACATATTAATCACATAACCCGGGTAGCATGTTTCACACATATCACATTGATTAACAACACTTTACATAAATACACCATACATTTACATTTAACATCACATAACACTTATATTGCACATAACGATTTATAGTAACCCGGGACCTGTAACCACGACTCTCTGTCCCCATTGGAGCTCTACTAACAGCTCCCGTGGTGGCTACGGCCTCCGGCCTACTTACACATCTTACAGTACCTTTATAATAAATACATTTGATATACTTCGATGATGACCCTTCCGGGTTCATAACAGGGATTGGCAAACCCTAGTAACCCGTGGCTGCGGCCTCCGGCCTAACCACACGTTACCCAGTACGGGAGCCCTTCTAACCCCTGCTTCTGACCTTCGTTACATACGCCTCAACGGGCCCTGTGGGTCCCAATGGCGGTACCTGCCGCCTGGCTTTAGTCCCCCAGCATGATGACTCAACACTCACCCGTAGTCAGGAATCCTGCCTGACCGGGTCCTTACATACCGTATGTGATCCATCATTCAAACGTCCATGGATCACACACCTGCTCACAGCCCACATCCATGGACTGTGGCCCCTCCATGGCCCATTACAGGGATTGGCAAACCATAGTACACGGGAACCACATCCGATACCTACTAGGAGCCCTATTACCCCTGTCTCTGGCACCACAGGCACACCCACACCATTAGAGGTCGTGGTTGAGGGACGGGTACCCTCTGCAAGCAGCAGGGCAAGCCTCCCTCTCGTCCCAAGGACGGAACGCCTCCAACATCATCCATACTCGCTGGGTCACTGTCTCTCCACATGATTATACATGGGTCTTACATCGGTCATCATCTCTCATTCAGGGCCATTACTTACGCCCTCATACACATAGTTCATCGGGTCCCTTAACTGAGTACTCTGACTCGGACCCAAAGGCGGTCTATGCCCGCCTGGCACACTACATACAATTGCTCCACGGGCTACATACATTCCGGTTCATCAGGACCTTTAACGGACTCCTCTGAGTCGGTCCCAAGGGCGGTCTATACTCGCCTAACATGATTTACGCACACCAGGTGCACAGTTCACACTATCGCTCGGGAACTGCTTTCTTACCGGGCACGGATCCGGGTCTCGCTACCTGGGTCACAGGTTCCACCAGGCATCCCCACAGGCTCCTTTCCCGGGCGTGTTTCACCCCACGCCCGGTCTAGCGTCCACGGGTCAACCATGGCTTCCCCCTCTAGGTGCGGACACGACCACGGACCTCGGCACCGGCATGGAGCTAGCATGCTCCCATCATGTCATGCACACAGAGCCTTGGACTGCTCTGCACTCAGGCTGGTCTCAGCTTCCATCTGAATCATTCAGCTTCCAGGATCAAGCTCAGCCTCCAGAATGAATGAATCTATCTCACAATCACTCAGGTGGCCGGCTCTTATCGTGCCAGCCACTCCCACCTGGACACACCCCCTCAGCTGCTAATCATCAGCTTCCACACAGCTCAGGTTAACTCCCTGTGTTCCGGGTTGTCAGCACTCACTCATCACATCCTATTCTTTATGGACTCCTCTCACTCTCACTGCCGCTCATTAGGCTCATGAACTCATTGTGTTCAGGTTGGTTCACACAGTATTACCATCACAGGAAAACCGGCCAGTGTGCACAGGATCATCCTCTGATCCTACATGTGATGTACCCCGGCCACGCGGATCATGCCGGTGGTGCCTCACAATACACACAGATACATCTCCATATACAGTATATACACATATACATACATATACAGTATATACACACACATACATCTAGATATACAGTATATACACATATATAGATATATATCTATATACACTTTATACACACACATACATATAGATATACACTATATACACATACACAAATATACAGTATATACACACAGAAAAATAGAGTATATACACATATATAGATAGATGTACATATACAGTATATACACACTTATATAGATAGACAGTATTTACACACAGATAGATATACATATACTGTATATACACATAAATACATACATCTACATATACAATATATACACACATATATGCATGTATAGTATGTACACATATATAAATATGCAGTACATACACATATATACATACATATTCATATACAGTATATACACACACATAGATATACAGTATATACACATATATATATAGATGTAGATATACAGTATATACACACATATACATAGATATACACTATGTACACATATATACATAGATATACAGTATATACACATATCTCGATATACACTATATACACACATATATATAGATATACAGTATATACACATATATCTATATAGATATACCGTATATACACCTATAGATAGACATACACTATATACCCACATATACATATACACTATATACACATATATACTTATACAGTATATACACACAGATATATATACACTATATACACACATATGTAATATATATACACATATAGATATACAGTATATACACATATAAAGATAGATGTAAATATACAGTATATACACATATATACATAGATGTAGATATACAGTTTATACACATATCTTCTACTTATATAATCGGGAGTTTGCCATTCCGCCACTGTAGCCGAATCCCAAAATCCTTTGCCGCACTGCCAGCGATGACGCAATAACGTCATCATGAGTCGCAGACGCACTACCTCACACCGCCGCCATAAGAGCAACCGTCTGCCCCGTCGCAAGCGCTTCATTGCCAGCGCCCTCCTCCAGGTCTACGCTGCCCAGATGCCGGCAGTGCCTTCCGCCCCTCGCCGCTCTCTCACCCCTGGGGCCTCGGGATCGCCATGCTGGTGGAGTAGCGCTGTGGGGGCTGTGGGCGCGTGGCGGGAGCCAGTCACGTCGCCCTGTGGGCTGCGGCAGCCCCGGCCAATGGGAGTGAGTGGGGCCTGTCAGGCTGCAAAGCCTCACACGCCCCGCTCACTCCCATTGCCCACTGCCCCTGCAAGCGGATTGGGCGCTGTGTTCTAAACACAGGACGCCCATCCCATTGCCCAGGACTCGGCGTCCTGGACCAATCGAATGGCCCTCCCCTGTTTACCACAGAACGCCCAATCCACTCCTTCCCTTCAGCTCACATGTGTGACCTGAGAGGAGGGACTAATCCCTCACTGCAGCCCCCACCCCGCTGCAGAGGACAATGCCATGTGACTGGGGCTACGATCACCCCCAGCACCTTGCCACCTTGTCCCCGCTCCAGCCACATCTCTCCTCACCCCTCTAGCCGGACCTCTCCTCACCCCTCCAGCCGGACCTCTCCTCAGCCCACCAGCCGCACCTCTCCCCACCTCTCCAGCCGCACCTCTCCTGACTCCTCCATCCGGACCTCTCCTCACACCTCCAGCCGCACCTCTCCTCACGCCTCCATCCGCACCTCTCCTCACGCCTCCAGCCGCACCTCTCCTCCAGCCGGACCTCTCCTCACGCCTCCAGCCGGACCTCTCCTCACGCCTCCAGCCGCTTCTGTGGCGCCCTGCTCACACAGGTAGCCACAGACTTCTCTAATGCACAGCTGGGTTTCCACAGCAGGTACCTACTACATGCAACACCTTCCACCCCAGCACAGTAGGGGAGCCCCACTAGCTGACCTTAGGCAAGATCCCCTATAAATACTGCTGCTGGGGGAGGAGTTAGTCAGAGTGTGCAGATGCTAGGAGAGCTGCGAAGACGTCCTGGTGGTCGGTGCCGCGGTTAGACCCGAACCAGAGACCCAGAGTGGTCCTTCTATGTCCCGCAAGACTAAGTGGGACTGAAGGCAAGGAGCAAATAGCCAAGAGGGAGTTAGGAAGAACTTGAGGAAGTTCACCCAAGAGAAGCACCGGATATCGGGGATCCGCACCTGTGGGATACTATAGGACCACAGAAAACCCCATCACACCGTGGAGGCTTCGGCTACCTGGTTTCCTATGTGGGTCAAGAGAGGGAGCCAGACACAGCAGTGTAGCACCGCAGTGATCAGAGAAAGTAACCCGGAGACCGCACAGGAGGAGAGACAGTCACCAGAGTCAGGAAGAGAAAGGAGGCAAGTCTGGCTGCATACAGGCTGTGCTTCAATCACTACAAAGGAACAGAGGAGGCCTTATACCCACTTGCTGTGGGGACCCACTGTGCAACCTGGTCACCTGTGAGTGCCCTGGACATCTTTACCTGCCGAACATCAGTAAAAGGTAAAAGAGACTTACAGTGTGCGTGTGTCGTTCCTCTCTGTTCCCGGCCCCTCTCATAGACTGCTCCAGCACATCCTATAATGCCTCCAGCCCCACTCCAAGCTATTCCTCTCTCACAACACTGTCCCAGAGGTCCAGTCCTACCTGTGGAGGACTTCACCTTCTCAGCCGCGATACCATCTACCTCCGGTGGACTGTGGCGGCGCTGGTGCATCTCATTAGAAACTACAGGTGGCGTCACGACAACAACTTGTACATAGTTGTCACGCTGGGAGTGGGGAAGACACCCAGCGTAGGATAACGACGGGGGGGGGAATAAGGAGTCCCTAACGCTAAGGGCACAAGAAGGAGACGGTGACCCCTAGACTTCCTAGAGATGACCCTGTCTGCCCTAACGTCCCTATACAGTCTCCTCAACTGTCGCCGACCACGAACCTCGTCCCTCTCTGATCCTAGCACTATCTTATCTAAGGATCAGATGGAGAGGTTCACTAGACCCCTCCACTATCAACTAAAGACAAACACCAGGGAAGACAGACATTTGGGAAAAGGAAACACTTATCTGACAGCAGAACTCAGCAACCTTCACAACCTCCGCGTCTGCTGGAGCAAGGATAATGAGTGCACAAGGAACTATCACCTGCACCGAGGAAGGGTAATGAACCTCCTTATAAAAGTGGAAGGAATCTGCTGGGTCCTAGTGACCTACGATATTGGTGGATAAAACCAGACCGAGCACAAGACCTCCACAGCCGTCCCCCCATAACAGCGAGATCCCATCACACCCTCTCTCCATCTACACAGAAGGTAAATGCCCCTGAAAGAGACGGACCATCCTCCACCATTATGGCTGGTGGGCCACACGCTGGGATCGTCTGCGCGTGGCCTCCACCCTGTCATCCGTGCCACCCGTGACAATAGTACCCTGGAAATATTTTCCCCTTTTTGAAAGATAGGCCCAGGACACAGGGTCAGGCGCGGCCGCCATTCCCCGAGACAACGCTGAAGCCATTGGAGCCTGACACCTGAGTGCCCCAAAGACTGGGCGCAACATTATCTTTTTCTGGCGTCACAAACAGGATCCCGTGCCCGGTGTTACCGGGTACTGTGTGCCGTGTTATTGACTGTATTGAGTGCCTGTTTAAACTACGCCGCCATTACTGCGCCGAAGAGCGGGAAGGAAGGGGCGTGACAGCCTGTAGAGCGCAAAACTGAAACCCGCCCCTCGCTCAGCCGAGTCCGGAAACTTCCAAACTGTTTAACTTTTTAAGGAGTGGCTGTAATTCACTAGGGGGGCTTCCAACATGTCGGCCTCCTCCAGCGATGACGACAGTGTGTACGCTGACCCCCGGAATTACACCAAAGGACCTATGGCTGCCTCCGGTAGCACTGCCAGCCCCTCCAGCGCTCTGGGTGCACTCCCCCCAATAATGCCGATGTCACTCCCATACATCCCGCGGGCCAAGTGGTTGCCCCAGTATGACGGATACCCTGATACATTGGATGAGTTTAAACGAAAAATCAACAGCGTCCTAGATGTGTATGCGATGACCGGCCAACAACGGACTGCTGTAGTACTCGGACAGTTAACTGGTGCAGCAGAGAAAGAAAGTGCGTCTTGGTCGGCTGCTGAACACAAATACGCCTCTGCTATATTCAATAAACTGAGAGCTACCTTCGAGGAGTGCAATGAGGCTGATATACGCATGCGTTTCCATCACTGCTACCAGCGGCCAGGGAATGACATAAGAGCTTATGCCTGGCGTCTGGAAGAAGCATTGCGCACCCTTATACATGTCAGCCCCACCAGTGTACCCGATGAAAACAAGCTCCTCATTGAACAATTCACTCGGGGACTGCTATCACCCGAGGACAGTAAGACTATACGTTGGTGGTCATTGAGCAATCCAGGAGCTGACATTAACACCCTGAAGGAGATGGCCATCAAAGGGTTAAAGCCGGTAGAGACCCATGAAGCTGCTATTAAACGGTGGTGCAGTGGTGAGGTGCAGGCTACTCCAAAATCATTACCCGTGTCTGCAGCCACACACAATGTACAATCTGCTCAGCCGGACAAATATGACTCTCTGAGAGCTGAGATGTGTGCTGAGATGCGCCAGATGAACAAAAACATCGCTAAACTAATGGACGCTATGCAGTTACAGCAAAGCAACCAACAGCCACCGCGAAGACCCCAGCCCAAGCCTCAGCCGCTGATTCAACTTGCTGACAGCCCGGAGGATGTACCCTGGATGCGAGGGAGCAAGCTACAGCGTACCGAGGAAGAACCACCGACCGCTACAGCTCCACTGGGGAGCCCATCTGCTGCAGCTGTAACCGCACCGGTAACCTCGCCAGGAGCTGTCCTTTAAACGGGCAGTCCCTGGGGGCCGGGCCAAACCTCAGGATTAGACCAACAGGGCCCAGCCACCTGGTACAAGACCTTCATCGGACAGAGGCCGTTTCTGTCCATTGTACTGGATGGCATCCCGATACCTGCTCTGCTGGACACCGGGTCACAGGTGACCACCCTCCCCTATATCCTTTATAAGAAGTATTGGGCTGATGCAGAACTAAAACAGCCTGAAATAGACCTTACCCTTAATGCATCAAACGGTGAACCACTTACCGTTATGGGGGTTAGAGAAGTGCCCATAAAGGGTAGGGAGGATGGAATTGCAGAACCAGGGGGTCCTTGTAGTAGCAGAAGCTAGTAATGCTAATGATCCCTATATTATAGTAGGTACTAATGTTGTTAGCAATTGCATGGTGGAAGTATTGTCTTTGCTTCAACAGATTGCAGACACTGCCCGACCTGGTCAAAGGAAGGTCTTCCAGCGTGAGATCAGAGCCATCCTGCACCAGCAACAGGTAACAATTACAGGTGGCGAAATTGGTACTGCACGGGTGACAGACCCGTTGCCTATTGTGATCCCCCAATGAGTGAAATGATGATTTGGTGTCGAGCAGCTATAGGTCTGAGAGGGCAGGACTATCAAGCATTAGTGGAGCCCGTCAGCACAGAGCACAGACCTACACTATTGACAGCCAGGGGGGCGGTGGACATACACAATGGGAGAGTACCTGTTTGCATCTTAAATTGTGGCAGTGAAGAGGCTAAATTACCCAGGTATACCACCATTGCTAAATTGTACACAGTCAGCAACAACGAGATCCAAACAGTGCAACCCAAACCCTATACAAAAGGGGCAAAACCTGATCAAACCACTTGGCCACTGAAGGACTGGTGTCAGCAGCTCCATGTCGGAACTGACACCACTCCTGTGTATGAAAAGCAAGGTGTGTACCGGGTAGTTCAAGAATTCGAACAAGTCTTTAGTAAGCATCCACTTGACTTTGGTGGGATAAAAGGGGTACAACATCACATCCCCACAGGTACACATCCACCAATCAAGGAGCGGTATAGGCCTATTCCACCTGCACATTATCAAAAAGCCAAAGAAATGCTACAGAACATGAAGGACACAGGGGTTATACGAGATAGCTGTAGTCCCTGGGCAGCTCCATTAGTCCTAATGAGGAAAAAGGATGGCAGTATGAGGATGTGTGTAGACTATAGGCAAATAAACTGCATAACGCACAAAGATGCTTACCCGTTACCTCGTATAGAGGAATCCTTAGCTGCGTTGAAGTCTGCCAACTATTTTTCTACCTTAGATCTCACTAGTGGGTATTGGCAGTTGTCCGTAGCCGAAGGAAGACAGAGAGAAGACGGCATTCACAACACCTATGGGCCTATGTGAATTCAACAGCATGCCCTTCGGACTATATAATGCACCCGAACCTTTCAGCTATTAATGGAGAGTTTAAAACAAGATTACAGGGTAACATCCTGGACTCATATATTCAGCAACTCAATTATCATACACAACCAGAGTATAGAGAGTACAAGTTACAGAGGGGATGAACAGATAACATAGATGTAGGTATACAAGCATCATACATTATGGCATATAATGTGGTACATCAACATAGATGTAGGTATACAGGCATCATACGTTATGGCATATAATGTGGTACATAATCCCCTTTGCATGGGTGAGTTTTGGGTCATAATCCCCTTTGCATGGGTGAGTTTGGGGCAATTGACAGGCTAGTGATGTGGTAATTTTACTATATTTATGTATTTATGATGTACCATATTATATGCCATAACGTATGATGCCTGTATACCTACATCTATGTTAATGGGGATTGTGATCTGTTCATCCCCTCTGTAACTTGTACCTGGTTTTATGTACTTCCCCAGTGTCTTTTACTATTTCACTGATGTTCATTAATAAACGTGTGCACTTGCAATCAGTGGATTTTTGTGATGCTTACATTGGGCAGTTTGGCTATAGAACTCTATACTCTGGTTGTGTATGGATTAATGGAGAGTTGCCTGGGACATAAGAACTTTGAGACGGTGCTGCTCTACCTGGATGACATGATCGTGTACTCCAAGACCTACGAGGAACATGTCACTCATCTAGGAGAGGTGTTGAAGCTCTGGCTAAATACGAGATGAAGTTAAACCATCAAAATCCACCTGTTGAAGCCAAGAGTACAGTACCTGGGACACATAGTCAGTGCCGACGGCGTGGCCCCTGATCCAGACATTGCTGGGATGAGGGTTATATGCCTGTGTAGTGCAATTAAAAAAACCAGCTGGTAATGGTTAGTACCAGGACCAGGGCTTTATATTAAGGGCACACATTTTTTGCTTGCACCTGCACATTAAGGTGATGCCAGTTCTTATATATAAAATATGACTTTTTTTGACTGTGCTCCCTTTCTCCGCCCAGTAACTACACCCACACCTCCATCTTACTGTAGCCCTGGTCCTGGTACTAACCATTACCAGCTGTTTTTTTAATTGCACTACACAGGCATATAAACCTCATCCCAGCAATGTAGACCGCACATAGTGTTAGAATAGGACCCGGTAAGTTTGAGAGCACTTTGGCGCAGTTACCAGGCTCTTTGCAGTGACTCAGTGATGAAGCTATGTCTCTCAATTCATTTATTCCAGTATAGTATTTACTATGTTACTTATCCCATATGCATTCCTTAGCTGCACAGACAATCCTGCAATTCATATTATAGCCATTTAGCTTGTTTCCCTTCATATATGTGTTCAGTGTTGCAGCAATTTCTTTATATTAAGTGCACACACATATTTTTTGCTTGCACCTGCACATTAAGGTGATGCCAGTCCTTATATATATAAAAAAAAAAAAGCAATCAAAGAATGGCCAGAACCCAAGACCTTAAAAGTACTTCAATTCCTGGGTTTGGTGGGCTACTATCGGAGGTTCATCAAGGAGTACACCAAGAAACTGCTCCTCTGCAAGACCTCCTAGTAGGCCAACTCACGAAGGGCAAGTCTAAGGATTCCTGTGGAGATGGGGTAAGGAACAAGAGGAGTCGTTCCAGACGATGAAAGAAGCCCTGACATGAGAAGAAATCCTTGCTTACCGGACTACAACCGCCATTCCTGCTGTACATGGACACCAGCAATGTGAGACTCGGAGCCGTCCTTTCCCAAAAGCAAGACGGCAAGGAGAGGGTGATCGCATATGCCAGCAGAAAACTGCACCCCACTGAGAGGAACCCAGAGAACTACAGTTCCTTCAAGCTGAAATTCCTGACCTTGGTCTGGGCAATCACTGAGAGGTTCAAACACTATCTAGCCTCTAGCAAATTCACAGCCTACACGGATAACAATCCGCTCACCCACCTGGAAAGTGCGAAGTTGGGAGCAATGGAACAAAGATGGATGGCCAGATTGCCAACTACCAATTCACCATCAAGTACCGGGCTGGGCACCAGAATGGAAATGCGGATGCTTTATCCAGAATGCCTCACTTATCAGAAGACGGTGTAGATGAAGGCGAGCTGGAAGAAGTGGAGTTACCTGCCTTCCATCATATAAGAGTAACCCAATGCCAGCAGACCCATCAAGACCCCTCTACAAGGACAGTAAACCCGTTGCCCCACTTCGGCAGGAGGGAATTGCAAGACCATGACCCAGCTGTCAGTTTAATCAAACAACTGATAACCCAGAAGTCAGCGAAGCTGCCTGAAAATCCACCATCTGAAGCCAAACATCTGTGGAAGGAGCGAAGTAATCTGTTCCTATACCAGGATAAGCTATGTTGGCGGTACATCAATCCAAGAACTCACGAGATGGCTTGGAAAATCATCGTGCCAAAATCAGAAATCACCTGGTCTTGAACGCCTATCACAACCAGACTGGTCACTTCGGATGGAAGAAGCTTGAGATGCTATTGAAGGATAGGTTCTTTTGGGTCGGCATGCGACATCTATTGAAAGATGGTGTAAGAATTGTAAATCCTGCAGCCTGAGAAGAAAGGATGTACAGAGCCAGAAAGCCCAGCTTTCATCCCATCGTAACCAAGCAACCTCTGGAAATAGTAGCCTTGGACCATGTAAAACTAACTCCAAGTAGATCCGGCTATACCTATGCGTTGACCATGGGAGACCATTACTCGAGATTCTTAATGGTTGCCCCTGTAAAAGACTTGACAGTTACAACCACTGCTAAAACTTTCCAGAATGTCTTCTGCAGACCATTGGGATACCGAGAACAGGTCCTAACAGATCAAGGATCAGCCTTCGAAGCGGAGATCTTCCAAGAGTTCTGCCAGATGTATGGGTGCAAAAAGATCAGAACAACCCCTATCATCCCCAAACCAACGGACTCTGTGAGAAAATGAATCACATCATCATCGACATGCTGAAGATCCTACCAGTAGAGGAAAGGAACCAATGGCCAGAGAAACTACCTGACTTGGTTGACATGTATAAACACATTCCAGTAAGCTCTACAAACTGTTCACCAGCTTACATGATGAGAGCCCGTACAGGAAAGTTACCCGTAGACTTGGAACTCGGAGTAGTAGATCCTGAAGCAGATAACGGCATTTCAAATTGGAAAACCCATCGCCTCGAACAATACAAAAAGGTTCAAGCCAGTGTCGAAGATTACCTGGAGAAATCCATGAAAAACAAGAAAGGGACTATAACAAACATGCTCCAGCAGAACCAATAACACCTGGAAGTATTGTCCTCAAGAGAAAGAGAATTCGACATAAGCTAGATGATCGGTGGGAACAAGAACCTTACATCCTATTGGATTCTGTTAATATCAGCAAAGTCTGTCTTATCAGCAAGGATGGTGGATAAACCACACAGACTGTATCCAGAGATCACATTAAAAAGTGTCCAACAGATTGGAAAAACAAGGAGTCCTCCAATCAACCCATTTAAGAAACAGAACCAGTTCCAGAATTAAGTGCTAGTCCAGAGAAGAAAATAATCCCTACCATCTTAGGAGAATTCCCAGAAGATTGGCCTCAACAAGACAGAGCCATCATAGTGCCAATACTGAATTTCTACCAGCCCAATGAAGTGGTACCATGGAATCAGGAAGAAATACCTGTTGCTAGAGAATCTGAGGATGCTGCAATCGGTACACTTGATAGCCCTGTAGTGAGACTAAGGCAACGCAGAAGCTTACCTGACATGCCTGCACCAAGCCCTTCACTAGATACCTCACCTGAGACAGTGACACCTGTAGTGCGGAAATCACACAGAAGCACACAAGGTCAACCCCCGTCTAGGTATGGAGAGTGGGCACAATAGAGATAGAGCACACTGAAGAATAGACATGTAAATAGTAACAATATAATGTAAATAGTAGTGTACAGAAGGGTGGAGGAACTGGGCCTAGCCCCAAGCACATTAAGTTGGGAACAAAAAGTGCCTGGGGTAGGGAGGTACCAGGTCTCCTAAGCCCATAGGGACAAGTGTTTATTGTTAAAAATGTGGACTTTGAAAGACTTTCCCCTTTTTTACCTGGAGCGTACAGAAAATGGACTGTAAAAGACTCTTTGAACTTTTCCCTTTGAACTTTTTCCCTTTTTGAACTTTTAAAAAATTTTTAACTGACTACAGTTATTGGACTATTGTAGCCACAACCTCTTTAAAAGCCTGCGGTGAATGGACTAACACCGAACAGACTTACCTGTTTTTCAATTTTTCAGTGCTTTTTGTGAATTTTTATATTTTAAGACTTTATAAATATGTTACCTGTTCATTATGAAAATTGTTATTTCTTTTGTTAAAACAAAAATGCTCAGTCCAGGAGTACTGATGTTACCTAGGGGGGTAGTGGCGCCCTGCTCACACAGGTAGCCACAGACGTCTCTAATGCACAGCTGGGTTTCCACAGCAGGTACCTACTACATGCAACACCTTCCACCCCGCAGAGTAGGGGGAGCCCCACTTGCTGACCTTAGGCAAGATCCCCTATAAATACTGCTGCTGGGGGAGGAGTTAGTCAGAGTGTGCAGACGCTAGGAGAGCTGCAAAGAATGTCCTGGTGGTCGGTGCAGCGGTTAGACCCGAACCAGAGACCCGGAGTGGCTCTTCTATGTCCGCAAGCCAAAGTGGTACTGAAGGCAAGGAGCAAATAGCCAAGAGGGAGTTAGGAAGAACTTGAGGAAGTTCACCCAAGAGAAGCACCGGATATCGGGGATCCGCACCTGTGGGATACTATAGGACCACAGAAAACCCCATCACACCGTGGAGGCTTCAGCTATCCAGTTTCCTATGTGGATCAAGAGAGGGAGCCAGACACAGCAGTGTAGCACCGCAGTGATCAGAGAAGGTAACCTGGAAACCGCCAGGAGGAGAGACAGTCACCAGAGTCAGGAAGAGAAAGGAGGCAAGTCTGGCTGCATGCAGGCTGTGCTTCAATCACTACAAAGGAACAGAGGAGGCCTTATACCCACTTGCTGTGGGGACCCACTATGCAACCTGGTCACCCGTCAGTGCCCTGGGCATCTTTACTTGCCAAACATCAGTAAAAGGTAAAAGAGACTTACAGTGTGCGTGCGTCATTCCTCTCCGTTCCTGGCCCCTCTCATAGACTGCTCCAGCACTCCCTATACCCCCTCCAGCCCCACTCCAAGCTATTCCCCTCTCACAACGCTGCCCCGGAGGTCCAGTCCTACCTGTGGAGGACTTCACCATCTCAGCCCGATACCATCTACCTCCGGCGGACTGTGGCGGCGCTGGTGCATCTCACCAGAAACTGCAGGTGGCGTCACAACAACAATTGTACATAGTCCCTGTAATATTTCCCCTTTTTGAAAAATAGGCCCAGGACACGGGGTCAGGTGCGGCCACCATTCCCCGTGACAACGCTGAAGCCCTCGGAGCCTGACACCCGAGTACCCCAAAGCCTGGGCGCAACATCTCCCACCCAGCACCACTTCTTCTTGGCTGACAGCCTCAATGCTGTGTGACTTCAGGCAAAGGAGCCATCAGTCAAGCAAGAGGGAGTAGTGTTAAACGAGGAATAGAGTTGGAGTGACAGGGGTTTCAGATCTACAATCTCATTTGCATATAAATAAAAATGCTGATTTCTCAGTAAAGGAGAAATTGATTTGACAGTTAAATGTATTGCTGCACTTTTCTTTCAAAGAGCAGAATGCATATGCTGCATCATTTTTTTTCAGGGGGAGGACAGAAAGTTCCACTATAGGGATTCAGGGCATTAGTAGTTTATCGCCGTCTTCATGATGAAAAAGTGTCAAGATTTTGAACCTTCTTGAAATCACAATGTAACTGTACTTCAGGGTGTGGACAAACCTCTTGCACAAAGAGCAGTTAGTTTGTATGAATGAAGCAGTTAAAGAAACAGCAAATGGGAGCTGTAAAATAAGGCTAGGGTCACATCTGCGTTTTAATTTTCAAATCCTGATCCGGTTTTAAGCTTTTAAAAAGCTCAAAACTGGAGCAGGAAACGCTCCTCATAGGAGCCCATTATAAAAACCGGATTGCTTGTAAAGCAATCCGGTTACCAAGAGGTGTATCTAGGTTTTCTGGCACCCGGGGCAAGACTTCAGTTTGGCGCACCCCCCTCCCCGTCATCATGTGACCGATCATTCATATACGATTTGCACACTTACAGTCAGCTGCTCTACGTAATTCTCTCAATGTTCAATGAAAAACAAATTACGGTATATTACATGCTGTTAGGATTTGGCTACAGGGTTTAGTGTTTAAATTACGGAGCTCACCAGGTCCACCAGAGGTACATAAATACATCCATATAACCCCTATCATTACAGAAACACTATGTCAAAACCCTCATCAGTGCAGAAAGACATCACCAGACTCACCAGAGGTATAGAAATACATCAGCAAAACCCTTATCAGTGCAGAAATATATTACCAGACCCATCAGAGGTACAGAAATACATAACTAGAACCCCCATCAGAACAGGAATATATCCATATAACTCCCATCACTATAGAATTACAGCATCAAGATCCTCATCAGTACAGAAATTCATCATCAGAATCAATATCAGTACATGGTAAAACAATTGTAATGTCACGTCAGACCCATACACATTTGTGCTGAATGAACCTACAACTCCCACTACATCCTTAACAATAGTTAGGAGTACTGGGAGTTGTTGTTGCCAGTCATCATCAGACCATACAGGAACCACAGCACTGATGAGAATTAGTCATTATCACAAATAATCATTTACATCCAGGTACCTTATAGACGACCTTGTCTCTGATCAGGGTCGTCTTTTTCTTTTCTTCATCTTGTCCAGGCATCATGATGACGTTTCACATCCACAGTTCATCTCTGCAGATTTCCATCTTCTCCGGTCTTCTGCAGCACATCCCGGAACGATACCCTTAAAAATAGCAGAATGATCAAAATTCTTATGACTTCACATCTATGTCCACACTGATCTCCCCTCACTCCACATACCGTGCCACAGACATCTCCCACACTTCACATACTGTGTCTACATCAATCTCCTCCTCACTCCACATACTGTGTCGGCAGCCATCCCCCTCACTCCTCATACTGTGTCCACACTGTTCCCCCCTTACTGCATATACCGTACCACAGCCAAACCCCTCTCACTCCACATACTGTGTTGGCAGCCATCCCCCCTCACTCCTCATATTGTGTCTACACTTTTCCCCCTTTACGCGACATACCATAATGCAGCCATCATCCTCCCTCTTACTCCACATACTGTGCTGCAACCATCCCCCCTCACTCCTCATATTGTGTCTACACATTTCCCCCCTCATACCACATACCATACTGCAGCCATACCCCTCTCACTCCACATACTGTGTCGGCAGCCATCCCCCCTCACTTCTCAAATTGTGTCTACATTCTTCCCCCTCACGCGACATACCATAACGCAGCCATCTCCCCCTCTCACTCCACTTACTGTGCTGCAGCCATCCCCCTTCAATCCTCGTACTTTGTCAACACTGATCCCCCCTCACTCTTATGCTGAGTCCTCTAAGTTACTTCCTTGGGTCAAATATTTACCCCAACCTCCCACCCCCTCACCAGTTTGGATCACATATAATCTCCCCCTCCAGTTTGGCTCAGATATTCTGTCCCCACCCTTCCCCCAGTTTGACTCATATGTCGTCGTCCCCCCAGTTTGGATCACATATACTCCCCCCAGTTTGACTCACATGTAATCCCTCACACCCTTCCACCCCCCTAGTTTGACTCACATATGACCCCCACCATCTCCCCCCCCAGTTTGACTCATATGTCCCCCCCAGTTTGGATCACATATACTCCCCCCAGTTTGACTCACAAATAATCCCTCACACCCTCCCCCCCCAGTTTGACTCACATGCATCCCCCCAGTTAGGATTACATATACTCCCCCCAGTTTCTCACATATAATCCCTCACACCCTTCCCCCCCTCCCAGTTTGACTCACATATCACCCCCCTGCAACACCCCCAGTTTGGAACGCATATACTCCCCCCAGTTTCACTCACAAATGATCCCTCATACCCTCCCCCCCAGTTCGACTCACATATCACCCCCACCCTCTCTCCCCCAGCTTGACTGACATATACCCCCTTCTAGGGATGGGCGAATCTACTCGCTAGGACTCGTTACTCGGCGAGTAGTAAGGGACTCGCAGGACTCGGTACTCTGCGAGTTTCCCAGTGATTACTCGCACGAGTCCAATGCAAATCAATATCAATCCTAGTTTTGTCAGAAACGCTGACAAAACTAGGATTGCCATTGTTTGCATTAGACTTGGCTACTGTGCCAGTGATAGCAGGGAAACTCGCAAAGTAACTGCTGTTTCTTTGCGAGCCGAGTCCAGCTGTCTTCTCTGTGCAGCTCCAGGGTCCTAGAGCCCGCCTGCTCACAGAGATGATGTAGCAGTGCTGAGATTGTTCTCAGTCTGCTCATTCCCTGGGCATAGACATCTATATCTATGCACAGGGGATGTAGCAGAGAGGACATCGCGTTTTGGACTACGTCGGACAGAAGAGGATTTTTTTAATTAAAGATGGAGTCCCTAATGGCTTTTTTTTTTATTTCAAATAAAAAATTTTCTCTGTGTTGTGTTTTTTTAACCCTTTATTGGAGATTCTTAGTGGCTGGGTCAAACGTGGCCTGACATTAAGAATCTCGGGCTTAATACCAGCTTGTATAACAAAGCTGGTATTAACCCCTTTATTACCCAGCGTGCCACTGCCACCAGGGCCGCTGGAAGAGTGGGGTTCAGCGCCAGAGGATGGCGCTTCAATGAACGCGCCATCTTCTGGGGCGGTGCGCGGCTGCAATTTGCAGCGGGGGGTGCCCAGAAAGCTTGGGCATCCCTGCGCTGCGGATTCCAGCCCCCAGCTGCTTAGCTGTACCTGGCTAGACATAGAAATTGCGCGGAGCCCCACGCATTTTTTTTATTATTTAATGAATTTCAGAGTCAGAGTCTCAGAGTCAGAGTCTCAGAGTCAGAGTCAGAGTCTCAGAGTCAGAGTCTCAGAGTCGGAGTCTCAGAGTCGGAGTCGCCTCAGAGTCGGAGTCGCCTCGGAGTCGGAGTCGTCTCGGAGTCGGAGTCTCCTCAGAGTCGGAGTCTCAGAGTCGGAGTCGCCTCAGAGTCGTAGTCGCCTCGGAGTCGTAGTCGCCTCGGAGTCGTAGTCGCCTCGGAGTCGGAGTCGTCTCGGAGTCGGAGTCGTCTCGGAGTCGAGTCGGAGTCGGAGTCGTCTCGGAGTCGGAGTCGTTTCGGAGTCGGAGTCGTCTCGGAGTCGGAGTCGTCTCGGAGTTGGAGTCGTCTCGGAGTCGGAGTCGGAGTCGTCTCGGAGTCGGAGTCGTCTCGGAGTCGGAGTCGTCTCGGAGTCGGAGTCGGAGTCGTCTCGGAGTCGGAGTCGTCTCGGAGTCGTCTCGGAGTCGGAGTCGTCTCGGAGTCGGAGTCGGAGTCGTATCGGAGTCGGAGTCGTCTCGGAGTCGAGTCGGAGTCGGAGTCGTCTCGGAGTCGGAGTCGAGTCGGAGTCGGAGTCGTCTCGGAGTCGGAGTCGTCTCGGAGTCGGAGTCGTCTCGGAGTCGGAGTCGTCTCGGAGTCGGAGTCGAGTCGGAGTCGTCTCGGAGTCGGAGTCGAGTCGGAGTCGTCTCGGAGTCGGAGTTGAGTCGGAGTCGGAGTCGTCTCGGAGTCGGAGTCGTCTCGGAGTCGGAGTCAAAAAAATGCGTGGGGCTCCGCGCAATTTCTATGTCTAGCCAGGTACAGCTAAGCAGCTGGGGGCTGGAATCCGCAGCGCAGGGATGCCCAAGCTTTCTGGGCACCCCCCGCTGCAAATTGCAGCCCGCAGCCGCCCCAGAAGATGGCGCGTTCATTGAAGCGCCATCCTCTGGCGCTGAACCCCGCTCTTCCAGCGGCCCTGGTGGCGGTGGCACGCTGGGTAATAGAGGTTAGGGCCAGCTTTGTATTATCAGCTGGCCCTAAGCCCGAAATTTATGGCGGTCACGCCAATATTAGACATGACCACCATGAATTTCTATTAAATTGTTTTAAAAAAAACACAACACAGAGATATTTTTTTATTAGAAATAAAAAAAAAAGCCATTAGAGACTCCATCTTTAATTAAAAAAATCCTCTTCCGTCCGACGCAGTCCAAAACGCGATGTCCTCTCTGCTCATCCCTGTGCATAGATATAGATGTATATGCACAGGGAATGAGCAGACTAAGAACAATCTCATCTCTGCTACATCATCTCTGTGCACAGACATTCATGTCTGTACACAGGGAATGAGCAGACTGAGAACAATCTCAGCACTGCTACATCAGGCAGCAGGCAGGCTCTAGGACCCTGGCAACCAGCACACAGAGAAGACAGGACTCTTATCTGTGCGAGTTTCCCAGCGATTACAGTTGCAAAGTAAACGAGTCCAATGCAAATAAATGACAAAACTAGGATTGCTTCAGGCTGAAGCTTCCGAGACACATCTGCGAGTTGTAAATCTCACACTACTCGCTATTACTCACTTCCCCATTCATTAACATTGGACTCGCTAGACTCGCAACGAGTAGCGAGTCCTGTGCTCGGACTCGCTAGAGTCAAGCGATTCCGAGTAATTTAGGATTCGCCCATCACTACCCCCTTCCCCTAATTACATTAATCTTCGGGGTCTTCAGCTCCTGTACCTGGAGCACTTTTCCCCATCCTGCCGCCAATGCAGGGCCACCAGGTGTCGTCAGCAGCGTGGTCAGGTGATCTGATCATGCTGCTGAGGTCCTCACTGACCCGGAAGTGTGGGGAGCAGCGCAGCAGAACGGCGCAGGCAGCTTCCATAGTACAGAGTGTGTGATAGACACTCTGTACTATGGGATTGCAGGAGCCGGCACGCGCCACTTTCTCTGCTCCCCGCTGTCAGATGACCATGGAGAGCAGAGAATAGCTGGCTCCCATGGTGGCGGCGGCGGGGGGTTGTGGCTGACAGTGCCACCCCCGACTGCTGCGCCCGGGGCACATGCCTCGCCACCCCCCCTAGATACGGCCCTGGGTTACCGCATCCAGCTCTGCATCCTGCGTGAAAAATCATGCAGGCTGCAGTTTTCGGAGCAGTTCTAGAATCAGCAATGTGATAACCGCATTGCTCAGGATGTGTAATCCTGAGCAATGCGGTAACCGTATAGTTTGCTCATCCCTGCTGCCGCAGGGATAAGCAAACTGTAAAATCAGTAATAAATGATTGTATATTAATAATAATTGTGGGCAACATGTCTCTAGGGGGTGCCCACCCCCCCTAGAGACATGCTGTCCACTCAGGACGGCATGTCATGTGTTAATATTGCTAGTACAGTTAGTCGGCCATTGTCGGCTCTGTACAATTTTCTCAATGAAGCCGCAGCTCCTCTGACAGCTGCGCACAAACTATACGTAATGTACGTATAGTATGTGCGCTGTCCGAGGTCCTGCAGGCATTTGTAGTAGATCTATGGGCAGCGCTCCCCATTTATCTACCGTAAATGCCTACAGGACCTCAGACAGCACACATACTATACATACACTACGTATAGTATGTGCGCAGCTGTCAGAGGAGCTGTGGCTTCATTGAGAAAATTGTACAGAGCCGACTATAGTCGACTAACTGTACTAGCAATATTAACACATTACATACCGTCCTGAGTGGACAGCATGTCTCTGGGGGGGGAGCCCCGCTAGAGACATGTTGCCCACAATTATTACTAATATAAAATCATTTATTACTGATTTTACAGTTTGCTCAACCCTGTGGCAGCAGGGATGAGCAAACTATCCGGTAACCGGATTGCTCCGGATTACACATCCGGAGCAATCTGGTTACCGGATAGCGGCTTCAGCCACACATTTTTCTTGAAAAATGTGTGTGAAGCTAATTGTGTTCACCGCATTCGGATCTGGATGCGGTGAATGCAATTCTACTTTAAAGTGTGACCCTAGCCTAACACCAACATTTGACCTTACTGGTTGGGATGAGAGATAAATTGTTGTTCAACCCTTTTGATGCCATAGTCAATAGCGACAACAGCATCTAATGCCATTAAATCATTACTACTATGTGTACAAATAGGAAAATTATCACATTCTGGTGCAATCATAAGCTTATGGGCTCGGACACACTCATCCGAGTTTGACGGACCAGTCTCGGAAAGGGCTGGATCAGTGACCCTGAACTGCCTCTCTCTGTCAGGACGGGGAGTGTGGAGCTTTACAAAAACACAAGCAGCCGACAGCCCCGTCCAGAGAGGGAGATGCCGTTCAGGGTCACTGATCCAGCCCTTTGCGAGACTCCTCCGTCAAACTCGGATGTCTGTCTTACAGTGTGTCCCTGCCCTATGGAGTAGACTTACTTGCCCAGATTTAGCTTTGCCTTTCTGCCTAATTTTTGTCTAATTTTGTGTGTTTTGTGGCTTTTATCTATTTTATATGTGATCACCTGTTTGTTTAATTCGTTTCTTCCTTGTGGGCGAAGTCTCACAATTCCAGATGTTTAGCTAAATTTGGGGTAACTTTATTTCAGTCCTCCTCTGGTGTATATTTAGGTATACCAGAATTTTGGTACAATTTGTTTAGCTCTTGATATCAAGACTCAACAAAATAGTTTAAGGCTACGTTCACACATTGCGCATTTTTGAGCGCTTTTTTGCGCGCGCTTTTCAAAAATGTGCAATGTGACTCTGTGTCTGCCAGCAAAGTGAATGTGAAATTTACTTTGCCGTTCAGACAATGCGTAAAAATACGCATCGCTTTTATGGGAGAAAGTGAGGGCGTAAAAAGAATGACCATGTCAACCCTTTACGCGCCTGCGCCTGTGCTTTCTCCAATATTTTGCCCATTATTCCCGCTGGAATTACGCATCACCGTTCAGACAATGCGCAATTCCAGCGGGAATACGCCGGCGCTGATGTCAGACAGGGGAGGAACAATCCTGTTCCTCCTCCCCTGTGTCACATCTGTGCCAGCCCCTTAATACAAAACCCAAATTAAACTAAGCGAAATGTGTGAAAAATAATAAAGAATCAATACTTACTTCTCTCCCAGGTGTTCAGGGGTTGGGAGATCCTGCTGAGGCATCGACCATCCAGGGTCTGTGAACACTGATTGACCCACTCGCAGTCATATGATATGTGACGTCCTGTGATGTACATATCACATGACCACATGCTGTCCTCCTCCTCCTCCTCCTCATCTCCACTGTCCTCTGGCCAGCCACGCAGAATCGAGGGTATGACTGGTGTGCATGTCATATCCTCAATTTGGCCAGAGAGTTGCTCCATGTCTTCATCCTCCGCCTCCTCATCATAGTCCTCCACTGCACGTTGTGATGAGATGAGGCTGGGCTGTGTGTTTTCACCCACACCCACTACTGTTTCTTGCTCCAAGTCATCGCGCTCGGCCTGCAATGCATCCTCTTTGTTTTTCAGCAGAGACCGTTTTAGAAGGCAGAGTAGTGGTATGGTGACGCTAATAATGGCGTCATCGCCGCTCACCATCTTGGTGGAGTCCTCAAAGTTTTGGAGGATGGTGCATAGGTCCGACATCCATCTCCACTCCTCAGGTGTTATGTGTGGAGTTTGACCCATTTCTCGACGGCTTAGGTGATGCAGGTAGTCCACAACTGCCCTCTTCTGCTCACATATCCTGACCAACATGTGCAGAGTTGAATTCCAACGCGTGGGGACATCACACACCAGTCTGTGGGCCGGAAGACGCAAACGGAGCTGAAAGCCAGCAAGGCCGGCTGAAGCAGCAGGTGACTTGCGAAAATGTGCAGACAGACGGCGAACTTTTACCAGCTGTTCAGACAGCTCTGGGTATGACTTTAGAAACCTCTGAACCACCAGATTGAGCACATGGCCCATGCATGGAACATGCGTCAGCTGGCCTCGCCTCAAAGCTGCCACCAGGTTCCGGACATTGTCACACACGACCTTTCCTGGCTTTAGGTTCAGAGGTGTCAGCCAGTGATCTGCCTGCTGTTTCAGAGCTGTCCACACCTCTTCTGCATTGTGGGGTTTGTCACCTATGCAGACTAGCTTCAGCACAGCCTGTTGCCGCTTCGCAGAGGCAGTGCTGCAGTGCTTCCAGCTTGGGACTGGTGTGGAGGGTACAGTGGATGAGGATGCGCAGGAGGAGGCTGAAGAGCATGACATTCCAGGGCTGTAGAGTGTCGGTGAAACCCTGACAGAGGTAGGGCCTGCTATCCTTGCTGTGGGAAGGACGTGTTCCGTCCCTCGCTCAGACTGTGTCCCAGCCTCCACAATATTAACCCAGTGTTTTGTCAAGGAGATGTAGCGGCCTTGCCCACAAGCACTTGTCCACGTGTCTGTGGTTAGGTGGACTTTGGCTGAAACAGCGTTGTTCAGGGCACGTGTGATGCTGTTGGACATGTGGTTATGCAATGCGGGGACGGCACATCTGGAGAAATAGTGGCGGCTGGGGGCCGAGTAACGTGGGACAGCAGCCGCCATCAGGTCGCGGAATGCTTCCGTCTCCACCAGCCGGAAAGGCAACATTTCTAGCGCTATGAGTCGCGAAATGTGAGAATTCAGGGCTTTGACATGTTGGGCGTTGGCAGCGTATTTGCGCCTGCGTTCAAAGGTTTGCTGAATGGATAATTGAACGCTGCGCTGGGAAAAGGACGTGCTTGATGGTGGGGTTATTTGTGCGTGGGCAACTTCAGGTGCAGGGCCGGAGGCTTGTTCGCGGCCAGCATGTACAGGGGATTGGCTCGCACGCACAACACGCGAAGACGTAGCAGTGACATCAGCAAGCACCGCTCCTCGACTCTGTTGTACTTCCCACAAAGTCGGGTGCTTGGCTGACATGTGCCTGATCATGCTGGTGGTGGTCAGGCTGCTAGTTTTCGTACCCCTGCTGCTGCTGGCATGGCAGGTGTTGCAAATGGCCTTTTTAGAGTCATCTGGAGCCAACTTAAAAAACTGCCAGACTCGGGAAGACCTAACATTTGCACAGGCACCTTGTGTCGTGTTGTTGTTCCGTGGAATGGTTGCCTGCCTTCTGCCTGCGGACCCGACCCTGCTTCGTACTGCCTGTTGGGATGCTACGCCTCCCTCCCCCTGTGCACTGCTGTCCTCGCTCTGCATATCCTCCTGCCAGGTTGGGTCAGCTACTGGATCATCCACCACGTTGTCTTCCTCTTCCTTGGCTAATCGCTGGACTGCTCCTCCTTCTCCTCATGTGCCACCATGATGACCGTTACAATAGTTAGGCTGTTGTTTCAGGTATACCCCCAGTGGTAAATTTTTACGCCCATTCTTTTTGAATGGGCATTACAACGACAGGATACCCGCCCCTTTTCAATGGGAAAAATGTTTTGAGGCCCTCATGCACGTCTCTATCCAGGGACAATGTGGAGCCTCCCAATTTTTGGCTGCCCTGGCCAAAGGGCTATACTACAATACACCCACTTCAGGTTTACAGGCCCTCCTGCACGTCTCTATCCAGGGACAATGTGGAGCCTCCCAATTTTTGGCTGCCCTGCCAAAGGGCTATACTACAATACACCCACTTCAGGTTTACAGGCCCTCCTGCACGTCTCTATCCAGGAACAATGTGGAGCCTCCCAATTTTTGGCTGCCCTGGCCAAAGGGCTATACTACAATACACCCACTTCAGGTTTACAGGCCCTCCTGCACATCTCTATCCAGGGACAATGTGGAGCCTCCCAATTTTTGGCTGCCCTGGCCAAAGGGCTATACTGCAATACACCCACTTCAGGTTTACAGGCCCTTATGCATGTCTCTATCCAGGGACAATATGGAGCCTCCCAATTTTTGGCTGCCCTGTCAAAGGGCTATACTACAATACACCCACTTCCTTACAATGGGCACTTCAGTTTACAGGCCCTCATGCACGTCTCTATCCAGGGGCATTGGTGAACCTCCCAATTTTGGACTGTCCTGGCAAAGGAAAATACTACAATAGACCCAGTTCCTCAAAATGGGCACATTATGTCAAGAGGCCTTCATGTACGTCTCTTCTCAGGGACATCGGAGTGCCGCACAATGTTTTCACGTAAAATCTTTCATGTAATCACAAAAAGTAACATACACCAGCTGTATCTCACTATTGGGTATGTGCCCTTAACATTTCCACCCTAAATATTCATTTTGGTATCATTTTGGAAGGTTTTCTGGTGACTCCGTAAAATTGGCGTGAAACTCGGACAACATTGTTCACAGCTGTGACTTTTGAGTGAGAAATGCTTCCAGGGGTCTTCCCCATGGTGTTGCCATGTCATTTGAGCACTCTTCTGAGACTTTTGTGACATTTTTAGGGTTTCTACATGCTGCCGGCAGTCATTTCATAAAAATACTCGGGTCTCCCATAGGATAACATTGGGCTCGAGCCGAGTACACGAGCATCTTGGGATGCTCGGCCCGAGCTTCGAGCACCCGAGCATTTTAGTACTCGCTCATCACTAATTAATACTCTACGAAACCCAAAAGGGCTGACAGACATGTCACACAGGGAAGACGGAACAGGATTCTTCCTCCCCTCTGTGACATTACTGAAGAAGTAGCCCCGTAAAAAAACGAGGTGTGTGAATGCACCGCGTTTCTTATGGGGCTTTTTTGCTTGGGTGCAAAACGCTGAAAAAAGCGCCCTCACAAAAAAGCGCTTAAAAAAACGCTATGTGTGACCGTAGCCTTACATAGGAAGAAAGCCAACTTATCCTTTTCAACAAATTCATGAATCACATATGATAGCTTGATAAATTAGGCACCACAAATGGAAACTATTACCCCAAGATAAAAAAACGCAAGTGAGGAATCGGCGCCACAGAGTCCTACTCATTATTCAGAATATGCGAAGATTGTTATTTGTGTTTGTGGCTTTGAGATGAAACTTTAGCAAGTTAAAAACTTTTCTTCTCAAGAGAAAGGGTGCGATGTCATTTAGGTGTGAAGACAACAAAAGTTGACTCATTCAGAAGCAGATGATATTTTTCTCAGAAGACATACATTTTCTGCATCCTTTAGTCATTAGTATGTGTTAATTGAGCTCAATAAATGCAAATGTATAATTTGCTACACATTTAGTTGAAAGTTCACCTGTGTACAATTTACACTCTTGAATATGAAAAGGATTTATTGATTTAATTTTTATCACTATGAAGCAGTAGCATAACTTCTGGGTAGGAGGACAGAGGGTGCGCCCTCCCCAGGTCCCATGCCCTAGAAACGCTGTGCCCACACATTGGTTTTGCAAGTGTCAAGAACTGTCAAATCCCTCCGGTTTTGGTGCGGATGGGAGAGAATTGACATGTTATATTTTTTCTGCGTTTTTGCTGCAGTCAATGGCAAAAACGCAGGATAAACACAGCATCAAAAACACAGTAAAAACGCGCAAAAAACATGCAAAAAATAAGATAAAAATGCAGGACCTGAACGCAGCCAATCTCCTGGCAAGGACTCTAGGATCCTTGAAAGCAGTTCAGGTTTTGCTGCGTTCAGGACTGCTTAAAAAACGTCCTGTGGGCACATACCCTTAGGGGCCTATTCGGAGCTATCGCTACTTTTAACTGTATCAGCATGTGCAGTATGCAGATACAGTACAACTATGTGTCAGGCCGGGACACTCGAACATCCCAGTACTGCAGCTCTCCATTCTGTAAACCGCAGGTCAACTTAGTACTGCAGCTTACAGATTTATAGATCCAGAGCGGAGAGATACAATGACATCATCGTGCCTCCCTAGGCAATGGACATGAGTCCAGCGTGATGACAGCACCAGGTCCGTTTGTCCGGGACCTGCCACTTTCTGCTGCTGGACTTGCTGGGCTAAGTTGAGTATATGATGTTTATTTTTTTCTTTTAAATTCTTAACGACGACCGTATCGACTTAAAATGGCACCATTTAGGGGTACTTATTCCTTTCAGCCGTTTTAATGCATTTGTAAAGGTACCTTTACACGCCGCTACAAAGGGATGGATACAACCCGCTACTTCACGTGCACGAGCACGCCCAAACGGTTACAAACGGGAAACGCACCACCTTTACACGCCGCCACAAGGTGCGCTACGCTACGTCACATCTACAGCTAGATACATCGCCGGGTGTCTCAAGTAGCCATCTGTAGCTTACCTTACCTCATTTACACACCGCTACAACAAGCTAATATGGGCGGACCTGGTGCAGCAGGGACAGCACATAGGCGTGCCACAATTGTGGAGTACGAGACGTCCGTACGCTGATAGGACAAAGCAATAACATGATGATTGGGCAGGCATCGCAGGAGGCTGTTTAATACATGACGCTCGAGCAATTGTGTAGCGTGACTGGTCAGCTCCTTAAATATGCTGCCCTGTGCGGCGACAACCAATCGCAACGCAGGAGCTTCCTCCAATGATCGCTGAAGGGGGCGCGGAAACCCGGAGCCTGTGTCACGCCCCAGCTACATAGCATGGTGTAGAAACAACCCTTCTGTTCCTTCTTTACACGCCGATACAGGTCGCTACAGTCGGCTTTGTAGCCATCTGTTTTCGAGCAGTGCTCGGAAACAGATGTATCTGTTGCCGGCTGTCACGTCCCGTCTTCACACGCCGCTACTACAGGCTATATTGACGCTACAAGCTACATTTGTAGCCTGTAGCGGGTTGTATCCATCCTCCAGTAGCGGCGTGTAAAGGTACCCTAAGGAATAAGACTGTAGCATTCCCCAGTGTTGGAAAATCTCTGGGGTTTCAGCTACCTCAGGTAGCTGAGACCCTGGAGATTATGCATTGGGACGGTATTTTATGTCTCCCTGGGTCACATGAAATGTAATGAAATCAGCGGTAAATAATTATTTTTCTGACATGATCAAACATGTCAGATGGGAGAGAAATGTCCTTCCTCAGTGGTCCCATGTGGACAAATTCACCCCTCGACCACTCTCCTCTTCTCCAGTTTCTAAAATGACGGGTGCATTGTTGTGTGCCTGCCGCAATTTTCCTCATCCAGTTGATTTCTCTCCCATCTCACATGATCAAACATGTCAGTTGGGAAAGAAATGTCCTCCCCTGGTCTCACCCGGTCTCATCTGGTTACCCCATCACCTCCATAGGTGCCAAGTCACCCATTCTCCTGTTCAACTTCTTCTGCTGGTGGGTGTGTGTGCAGAGAAGGAAAAGAGAGTGACATGCAGTGACCTCATTGAGGTTACTACAGGTCAGACTCATAAGGTCACAAAGGAGGCAAATGTGACCCACAGTAACCTCTCATAGCAGCAGAGTGCCTGTTCTGGAGGTTACCGTGGGTCACGCATGCCCCCGTGTGACCCAAGCTGTCTGAGGTCACTGCACACAACAGCACATCACACTCCTCACAGAGTGCTTGCTGTTCCAGTGTATGGGGCATGCCCCCATATGCTCGAAGACTGAAGGCCCCGTTACAGGGCATGACATCGTTACGACATTGCTGATACGTCACGGGTTTGGAGACGTTCCAGCAACATCGTTACGACCTCGTTGCGTGAGACTCTGCCAAGTTGTAATGAAAAATCGTTGGATTGCTGATTGCAGGTTTGAGAACATGTTCTCAAACCACACAATCTACGATCAGCCAACCTGGTATATCATTGTGTTTGACACCGCGATAACGATGTTGGTTACGACTTCGCCCATTCACAGCAATGAGCAGGGATCGTTCACAGGGTTGTGCGAATGATACCTGCTCACAACATCGTTGGTGAGTCATCCACGATATCTAGACGTGTGACATCTCACCAACGATGTCAAAATGATGTCTGAAACGACCGTGCCCACGAGATCGTTGCCGACATCGTTCCAACGTTGGGCCGTGTAACGAGGCCTTGAGCGTAATCAAGGGACCTTTGATTGGACTACAACCTGGATTTCTGCAGATTTTTTCTTTAGATTTTTTTTCTTGTTTTTTTTTTTTAATTGGTAAAAGAAGGATTCTTTGAGGAGTGTTTTTTTTAAATAAATTTTTTTTTTGCTTTGGTTATTCTTCTTTGTTCTGACTGGGTTCGTAATGTCGGGTATCTGACAGACTCCTCAACATTACTAACCCCTTGGTTTGATGCGGCTGCGTAATGCATTACGCAGCTGGCATCATCCGCAAATACTACAGATTGTATGGAGTTTTGGTATTGAATACTATTACCCAATTTGCCACTGCACCAGGGTAACGGGAAGAGGCGGTGCGAAGTGCCAGGAGTTGCGCATCTAATGGAGGCCTCACTTCTGGGCGGCTGCTGCCTGCTGTTTTTAGGGTGGTGGGAGCCCATGAAAGATGTCCTTTCCCACCCTGAGAATACCAGACCCCAGCTGTCAGCTTTACTTTAGCTGCTGATCCAATTTGGGAGGGACCCCACTTTTTTTATTATTTATAAATCATTTTAAAAAACAGTGTAGGGTGACCTCTGTTTTGGAGTACCAGCCAAGGTAATGCTGTTGGCTGCAAAAATAGCGAGAACCCCACATTATTTTTTAAATAATTATTTAATTTGCTGGTTAAATACAATGCTAAACACCCTTTAGGGCCACATAAAAGGCACTAAAGGGTGCAAGTTTATAATACTGTTTTTCCCCGACAATAGGACATCCCCGAAAATAAGACCTAGTAGAGGTTTTGCTACACTGCACAATATGAGGCCTCCCCTGAAAATAAGACCTTTTTTTTTTTGCAGAATGCATGCCAAACAGAAGACCAAAGCATGCTGCTCTGATTAATACCAGTTATTACCTTACTGTAGCCCGCCGCCCGCAACCACTGCTGTATTTAATCCGGCGCCACGCTAACCTCTCTGCCTCAACTGCTGTACATGTACGGTAAGCTGCCAGCAAATCAGAGGTCAGCAGCAGCCAGCCAATCAGAGGGCCAGCAGCTAATGTCATCGCATGATGTTACATGCAGGCCTCTAAATGGCTGGTGGCTGCTGTTCTCTGATTGGCCAGTGGCTTACCATACATCTACGACAGCTGAGGCAGGGAGCTGAGAGCGCAGCCAGAATAAATACGGCACAGGACCAGAGGACTGGTAAGAAAAGGGGTGTGTAGGGGGTTTTATGGTATGTGTGTGTGGTTTTTTTTCAATGGAAACCTCAATGCCACTGGATATATGAAATTGCTACATGATTGAGATATCCAGTGGCACTGAAGTTTCCATTGATGAAGAATAGCCCCACTATCTTTGTACCCCATATACCACACCATGCCATCATGTGTTCCAACAGTCTTGGAGGGATCTATCCACTGTGGGTTAGTGTCAGACCAATAGCGGTGGTTTTGTTTGTTAACTTCACTAATTATAAAAAAGTTTGCCTCATCACTCATCCAAGGCAATTGTCTATGCTGTGAAGATACTAGCTGGCAATATTCAGCTTTATTACCTAGTCACAAGGAAATGGACAGCATGTGACTTAAATATGTGTCTCTTAGCAAAGGGTCTGAATACTTATGACCATGTGATATTTCAGTTTTTCTTTTTTAATACATTTTACAAAATTTCTACATTTCAGGTTTTTTTCAGTCAATTTGAGATGCAGAGTGTACATTTATGAGAAAAAAATTAACTTTTTTGAATTTACCAAATGGCTGCAATGAAATAATTTAAAGGGGTCTGAATACTTTCCGTATCAACTGTAATTGTTGTCCGCAGCCAGCGGTTCTTCCGGCGATCGTTTTAAACCTAAACAAACTTTTAGGGCCATTTTACATTTCTAACTTTTTTCTCGAACAAACTTTCCGACTTTTCAGCAAAACATTCGTATTTGAGGGGCCAAATGAATAATGGTAAATATGGCCAACATTTAAAATTGGTAAACATGTTAGAGTAGTGTTTGCTCATCACTACTTCCTACTGATTGGGGAGTGTTGTAACCTTCACAGAAGTTAGTTTTAATCTTTCTCTGTGCTACAGTCATTGCTGTTCTCTAATTATGATCATCAGTTTTGTGTAAAATAAAGGTTTTAAGTTGATAAACTTTGGTTATTTTGGAATACACTGTTCTAGTGGGATCGTGTACCCCTTACACAAAACCGTCAAATGTTGAACAATGTAGATTACATTCTGTCTAAAAAAATCGTGCATTGTTCTCTAATTTAGATCACAAGTGTATGCAATCTATCAAGTATTCCTTTAGTTATCACCCATGTGTTTTTGGAGCCTTTTTTTGCGTTTTTGACTGACTTTATTGAAGTCAATGGGTGACCAAATGCTGCAAAAATGCTGAAAGAATTAATCATTTTTTGCACCAAATCTTAACAAATAAGCAACGTGTAGCTGACACTTCAGGATTCTCAATGACTTTGCTGGCATCAAAAACGCATAAAAAATAAGTGCGAAATGCAATGTGTGCACACAGCCTTACGTTTGTGGGTGTCATGTGAAGAATGTGGAAAAGGTCACGGGGTATGAATACTTTTTAAGGCAGTGTATACTTATGTGAAAATATCGTGGTGTTGATTTTACTTTTAATGTAGAAAAAGACATATAATTGGGAATGGGTAAGGAGAAGTAGACGCTGGTATAAGAAGCTGAAGGGACTAAAGAAATGTTTTGAAATGCAAAATGAGACACGGGACATGTGGTGATCCTGGCATTCATCTCGCTCGTTAACACTTGGTTCAGAAAAAGGGTTGTTGGCATGAGGATTCCTTTATTACTGTGTTTCTCTGGCATGTATTAGCACACTCTGTTTGCTGCCGTGTGCTGTGAATGTTGGTAGTGTTTAGAGATGGGCAGAAGGGCTGTATATTGTGCAGCTCACATCAAATAAAACCAATGGGCTGGGGATATTTGTACAGTGAACAAACTATTGCTGCTTATCTGTCTGTACACATTGAAAATGATTTCTAGCAACTACATACAGAACCAAAACTTTAAATCTGTTGTGAAGAGATATTACATCACAGGATCATTTCTTAACCAATGTACCAGTCACTGGTAGCCCAATGTAATAGCATGTACTTCCTGGCGGCCATTAGTGTTTACTGCCTCTTAAAGGGAATCTGTCAGGCGGTTTTCTCCACCTGATTTAAGAGCAGCATAATGTAGGGCCAGAGATCCTGATTCCAGCGATGTGTCCCTTACTGGGCTGCTTAGTTTAGTTTAGATAAAATTACTGTTTAATCAGCTGGAGATTATCATTATAAGACTACTTGGCCTGCTGCAGGAAGTCCAGCATATTCATGAACTGCTAAATCTGCAGCAGAAAAAACAAAATTTTATCAAAATGAAAGCAAGCAGCTCAGTAAGTGATACATCGATGGAATCAGGGTCTCTATCTCTACTTTATGCTCTCAGATGGGATGTCGCCTGGTGACAGTTTCACTTTAAATCTGCAGAATACATATAAATCCCAAGAGCCCGTAGGGGTAGTATTCATGCTCTTAAGAATCAATTGGATATACTTGGGGGTGATATACGATATTCCAAATCACTTAGTGTCTCTGTGTGATCGCCTTTGGGTACATGGTATCTCAGTGATAAGCCTTTTTATTCCTGATGACCCACTATGCAGTTGCCATTTCTCTGGATGACCTCCTTTCAAATGGGGCCCTTCAGAGTCATGTACTCAGAATCTTTAAAGTTCTAGCAGTTGGGTCCCCAGCGATCAATAATTTATCTCCTATGCTGTACAATGCCTCGAATATCCCATCCTTGGTCAAGAGATCATTTTTCTGCTGCTTTCTTCTAAACTATTATAGATCTGTTGAATGAACTGATATAACATTCAAGTCATGTAAACTGACAGGCTCCGGATGTGAAATCTGCTCAGCCAGCCAATTTATGCTGCAGGGGTTTTTTGCAGCGTGTGGATGGGATTTCATAAACTGTCATCCACCATGCTGGTTTCTACAATAGGAAGCAGTTTTTCTGCCCGGAAAATCTGTACAGAAAACGTGTTATATATCTGGACTCATCAGTCCTTATTAACTGGATCCATCAATTCTTATTAAAATGTATGAATTATCTCTTTAATGGTCCTGTTACACAGTACGAGATCGTGAACGATATTGCTCAAACCTCACGGGTTTGGAGTCATTCAAACGACATCGTTACACGTCGTTGCGTGTGACGCTGAGAACGACTACGATAAATCGTTGGATCGTTGATCGCAGATTTGAGAACATGTTCTCAAATCAAACGATCCTCGATCAGCCAACCTGCTGCATTGTTGTGTGTGACACCGCGATAACGATGTCGTTAACGACTTCACCTATTCACATCAGTGAACAAGTATCGTTCGCTGAGTTGTGCGAACAATAGCTGCTCGCTTATCGTTGGTGCATCACCCACGACATCTACACGTGTGACATCTCACCAATGGTGTCAAAAAGATGTCCCAACGACCGCACTGACGTCAGATTGCTGGTGATATCATTACAACATTGAAGCATGTAACGGTACCTTAAGCCTCAATGTACCGTTACACGCTGCAATGTCGTTAAGATATCACCAACGATCTCGTTTGTTAGGACATCTTTTCGATATCGTTGGTGAGATGTCACATGTATAGATATAATGGACGACGCACCAACGATGTAGCGAGCAGCTATCTTTCGCACAACTCAGCGAACGATACTTGTTCACTGATGTGAATAGGAGAAGTCGTTAATGACATTGTTATCGCGGTGTCACACACAACATGCAGCAGGTTGGCTGATCGAGGATCGTTTGATTTGAGAACATGTTTTCAAATCTGCGATCAACAATCCAATAATTTATTGTAGTCTATCTCGTGTTACATAGAACGACGTCCTAACGATATCGTTTCAATGACTCCAAACCCGTTTGAGCAATATCGTTCACGATCTCATACTGTGTAACGGGACCTTCATTTAGATGTCAGATTTTCATGTAGGAGTTCTATCTATGATTTTCACAGAACATGTACCCATTGTAGTTTATTGGGCCGATCACGTCTGTGTATTTTTCCATACCTAATGGTCTGCACTAAAACACCGAGACATGTCTGATTTTGTTTAAAGTCATGGATCAAACATGTTATTGCAAATGTTCGGCTGATTGCCCACTGGACATTTGTGCTGCAATTTTGGTGTCCGTTTCTGCTGCAAAAATGCGTCACCCACAGCATTTACATTCAAGTCAATGCGATTTAAAAAATGCTGAGTCCACATGTGCGCTTGTGGGTGGTCTGTTTTTGCTGCAGAAAACGGATGCACTCAAAAACTAGCATGTTAATTAACATGCCCGTTTTTGGGCTGCAGTTTCCCCATTGACTTCATTCTAACCCCCAAAAAGCATCACAAACAGATTCACACAGTCCGTTTGTGATGCTTTTTTACTGCAATTTCCACAGCAAAAACGCTCCAATACTCTCAGTCCCAGGTGAGCCCTTGATGATCCCTGTTGATTTCTTCCTTCTGTGCACCAGCAGGAGCTGTGTGAGGTGACTTACTGAACCTGTGCCCCGTGAGACTCAGGCTGTCACATGATGCAAGGACCTGGAAGTACTGTACCTACAGGTCCTGCTGATACCCGGAAGGAAGAAATCACCGGAGCTCACTGTGGAATCACCGGAGAGGGTGAGAAAGTGTCTGTGTTTGTGTCTGTCTGTCTGTGTGTCTGTCTCCCTTTATTTGTGCTGTGTTTGTAATGTGCACAAACAGAATGCACTTGTGCTGTTTTTTTTACACAACTGCTTTTTTTGCTTTTTTTGCGGACAAACAAAGCACAAAAAAAAGTAGCACAAACAAAGCAGCACAAACGTCCAGTAGGCATATACAAGATGTTCATCAAGTAACTATGCAGGGATTAACACTTGCCGGTAGGTGATGTGTAAACTAGAGGAGATGCTGGAAGTGTCCTCACAACTGTTCTTCAATCTAACCGGATTGGTGGACAAATAAACTGTGTATTAGGCCGGCTTCACACTGCGGTACAATGAGGTCCGGGGCTGTCCAGGGTGAACCGTACAGCCCTGTACCCAATTTTCAAACAGAACTGGAGGGCTTGTTTGTAGCCAGAGTCTGTAGAGCGCAGCTGAGGGAGCTGTTCCCTGCTGAAATGGTGCTGAACCACTTACAGGGGACAGCTCCCTGGTGCTGAAATTCAGCGTAACTCACGCTGAACTGCAGCCGCCTGTGTCCGGATCCCGGATCCCGGATCCTCTGGCGCCATAGACACCCATGTTAGGGAGTGCTGGATTGCCCCGGCTCCGGGAGGATCCAATTTGGGCAGATTTTTCACCCCAGACACAAAAATGTTGCAAGCAACGTTTTTGTGTCCGGAAGAACAATACGAATTGTCCCAATTCTTCCCAGACAGATGGAAACCGGATGGCAGAGAGCTGCCATCCAGCTCCATCCAGCCCCATAGGGCAATATTACTGCAAAATTGGGTCCTGGGCTGTCAGGTTCACGCCGAACAACCCTGGACCTGATTGTACCACAGTGTGAAGCCGGCCTTAGGCTTGCTCCACTCCACGATTTTTGCCCTGTCAGGCTGTGTCCTGTACTTTGCAGGAGGCACCGGACACAGCCTGACAGCTCCGGACAAATAGAACTGTAGGGTTAATATGCCCTCTGGTCCTGTTTGTTGCCAGATGCTGCAGCGCACAGCTGAGGTAGATGTCCCCTGCTGAAATGGTGCTGAACCACTTCACAGGGGACAGCTCCCTGGTGCTGACGTTCAGTTTAGCTCACGCTGAACTTCAGCTGCCAGTGTCCTCCCGGATCTGGGCAACCCAGAGCCATAGACTCCCATGTTAGGGAGCGCCGGATTGCCCCAGATCCGTGAGGATCCAATTTGGGCAGAATTTTCGCACTGGACACAAAAATGCTGCAAGCACTGTTTTTATGTCCGGGACGAAAATCTGAATTGTCCCGGATCCTCCAGAACAAAATGGCACATAGCAGCCATCCGGCTCCATCTGGCCCCATAGTAATACTATGGGGCTGAAACCGGATCCGGGGCTGTCTGGTTCACGCAGGACAGTGACGGATCCAGAAAAACGTGGTGTGAAGGGGGCCTTAGTACTTATAACAACACCACACTGCACTGCATAGTTACTTTATGAACACCCTGTAGCTTTAGAGTCTGTAAAAAAATAATCAGAAAGCATTTGCATGCCATTGTGATACCATCCTAGTGCTGTCTGATTGTCATGTTTGTTTGACAGGGGAAACACACAAAATCCAAACAGTGATGAAAATCTGATCCAAAACACTATGGAAAATTGATCTGTTCATTTAAAGGGAACCTGTCAGCTAGTTTATGCCTCTCCAGCTATCAGTATCTGTACCTGCAGCTTTAAATACCAGTCTAATCATCCCTGTCTGAGCTCATAGTGTAATGTGAAAGGTGTAAGAAAAGCATTTATACACTTACATTTCCTTATGTAATGAAGCAGTCAGTCCCCAGCTTGGAGGACGGAGACTGTTTGGCAGGTTAATAGTTAACATTTCAGCTTTATGTTACAACATGTTGGGAGACCTGATGTGATGTCACAACCATGTGACTACAATAGGCGGAGCTAAGTTCTCATAGAACATTATATTTTCTGGCTTAGCTCCGCCCACTATGGTCACATGATCGTTACATCACACAGATCCTTTAGCTAACCAAGTTAAAAGTGAGTTAACTATTATCCTGCCAGACAGTCCCCCTCCTCCAAGGTGGGGACTGAAATGTAAGTGTATAAATGCTTTTTTTTCACCTTTAACATTAAACCAGGGGTGGGGAACTCCAGTCCTCAAGGGCCGCAAACAGTGCATGTTTTCAGGATTTCCTTAGTATTGCACAGGTGATAACATAATCACTTGCACTGGTGATGATTCCAATCCCTGTGCAATACTAAGGAAATTGTGAAAACCTGAACTGTTTGCGGGCCCTCGAGGACTGGAGTTCCCCACCCCTGCATTAAACTATGAGCTAAGAGAGGGATGATTAGAATAGTATTATGAAGCTGCAGCTACAGACAGTGATAGCTGGAGGGGCATAAACCACCTGACAGGTTCCCTTTAATGCAAAAATCATTCACAGATGAATGGACCCTTGGTTTTTGTGTTGAAAGACAAATTCAGAAAAATAAAAGAGATGCAGACTATTATTTAGAATTTAAAAACCCCGATATACTAAATTCAGACTTCATCTCTCACCTTGCTGTGAGCTGATTGAGAATTTGCTATTGCAGATCACATTTCAGTATTTTGTCAATTGTGATTGATCTCAGCTTCTTTAAAATACACACTAGATTTTGTTATTTTATATGGTGGTTATTGACAGGCTAGGGTCACACTTGCGGCAGGGCACTGTGAATCCTGATCTGGTTTTGAACAGTAAAAGTGCTCAAAACCAGATCAGGAACCGCAGCCCATAGGAGCCCATTATAGTAACCGGATTGCACTACATGCAATCCGGTTACCGCTTGCGGAATTGCAGCCTGCGGTAAAAATCATGCAGGCTGTAGTTTTCGCAGTGGTTTGCAAACCGCAGCAGGAGACCTATAATGGACTCCTATGGGAGCACATACGGCTGCCGCAAGGCACATGTGAATGCCTGCGGCAGCCGTATGCTTTGTTCATCCCTGCTGCCCAGGGATGAACAAAGGGTTAAATGTTATCAATAGATGTGGGCAACATGTCTCTAGGGGGTGCCCACCCTCCCTAGAGACATGCTGTCCACTCAGTTGGCCATGTGTGGAGTTAATATGTTCATGATAGTATTGCCGTCTATTGTCGCATTTTCAATTTTATGAATGAACCCAGCGGCTCCTCACTGTGTAGTACATACAGTATGTAATGTACGTACTGTATGAGTCACTAGCTTTGGTCCTAAAAGCATTAACATTAGGTCTATGGCAGTGCGCTGCCCATAGACCTAATGTTAATGATTTCAGGACCATGGCTAATACAGTACATACATTACATACTGTATGTACTACACAGCGAGGAGCCGCCAGGTTAATTCATAAAATAGTACGGTAAATGCTGGCAATAGCCGGCAATACTATAAATGCCAAGATTAACCCCTCACATGCTCACCTGCGTGGACAGCATGTCTCTAGGGAGGGTGGGCACACCCTAGAGACATGTTGCCCACATCTGTTATTAACATTAACCCTTTGTACCTCCCTGCAGCAGCAGGGATGAACAAAGCATACGGTAACTGGATTCCTCCGGATTACACATCCTGAGCAATCCGGTTACCGCATTGCAGTTTGCCGGACACATTTTGTGAACAAAATGTGTCTGAAGGCAATTGCGCTTACTTCATCCGGATCTGGATGCGGTAACTGCAATTACACTTCCAAGTGTGCCCCTAGCCATAATATTGCATTTTTCAGCTGCACTCAATGTCCCAATGTCAATCCAGTTATCTGATTTCAACTCATTTTGCTTCTGATTTCGCTTCTATTATGTCTTTAATTTCCAAAGCAATTTATAGAAAACATGATCACAATAAAATAGGCCCATCGTTATCCCCATTGGGGCTCACAATGTCACTAACAGTATGTCTTTAGAGTGTGGAAGACACCAGAGCTAGATTGCTAACCACTGAGCCACTGGGATTGGGGTATGTGCTCACAGGACATTTTTTTCCAGCAGTCCTGAACGCAGCAAAAACCTTCACACCTAGGAGAGATTTGCTGCATTCAGGTCCTGTGTTTTTATTACGTTTTTCACATGTTTTTTGTGCGTTTTTACTGCATTTTGATGCTGCATTTTTGCCATTGACTGCAGCAAAAACGCAGGAAAATAGAACATGTCATTCTCTCCCATCCGCAGCAAAACCGCAGGGATTTGACAGTTCTTGAAACTTGCAAAACTAATGTGTGGGCACAGCCTTTCTGTTGCTGGGAATCCCAACTACAGGAACAAATTAGCAAACATTACCATAAAACCAATGGAAAACTGCATGCAGAAACTGCAGCAAAAACGTCCTGTGGGCACATACATATAAAGTCTTCAAGGGAATCTGACCCCAATCTTTTGCTACTCCCTCTGAGAGTGGCACAATTTGAGGGATGTGTCAGTTACTGGGCTGCTTGTTGTACTTTTGATGCACTCACTTTTTTTAACTTTATATTTGTTTATTGAACATATAAAGAGATAAAAGCACACAATCATAAGGCACTAACCATGCCGAGATACATGCAGAGAAACCAATATTGAAAATAAAAATATCAATCAAAACAAGAAACTAGTCCCTCAAATTCTGAGGGTATACACAATAAAAACATCATTTGAGAACTGCAGAATATGAAATGGAAATAGCCAAAATGACTTAAGCTGATTGTAGCAAACCAGACATAAAAGTAGACAAATAAGGCTGCTTTCACATTGTGATATTTTCCTGTCCGTGGGGATCCTATTTTTTGCAGGACCTCACGGACAGGAAAGGACCAGATTAGATGTGGCCTCCGGATGCCATCTCTGTGTCCAGGTCCGTGATTTTCACGGATCCAGACACAGAAAGAGCACGGAGGAGGCAAGCGGGGCTCTTTCACTTTCGCAATGTATATACATACATTGCGGAAGTGAAATTAACTAAAGCAAGTGTTAAAAATGAAAAATAAATATCCTCACCTCTCCGACGTGTCCCGCGATGCGCTCCATCTAGTTCTGAGGGCTTAAGGACCTGGAGGGGCAGGGCTATTCGATCAGCTGATCAGTCACATGACCGGTCACTGAGGTTATGTGACTGATTAGCTAATCGGGAAGTCCCGCCCCACCAGATCCTTAAGCCCTCGAAACTAGATGGCGCGCATCGCGGGACACGCCGGAGAGGCGAGGATATATTTTTTTTATTTTTAACACTTGCTTTAGTTCATTTTACTTACGCAATGTATGTATACCGTATACATTGCAAAAGTGAAATTACACAGGAACAGAGCAGCTTTAGTGTACTGAGCATGCTCAGTACACTAAAATCGGGTCCGGGTAACGATCCGATGTTTTCTCGGACCCGCGCTCCATAGGCCCCCATGTTAATTGTCGCTGATCGGGTCGGATACGATTCAGTCAGATTTGGTCTGCAGTGCCCAAAATCGGAGCAGTCTCTGATTCTGGGTACACCCAAAAATCGGACAGAATTGAATCAGTGACAAATCGGACGGCAATAGAACACCAATCCGTGCTCATAGGGATACATGGGGGCCAAATCGAATACGTGGCTGTCCATTTTACAACGGACAGACACGGATGGCCAAAAAACGCAATGTGAAACCAGCCTAAGAAAAAAGAATAAAGAGAAAGCATTAAAGAAGAACAGCAGAAGAAGAAGCACAAAGAGAAGACAGGGTGCTAAGAAAAGGGAGGTGAGGAGGAGATGCCAGGATGAAAAATAAAATGTCCCCAGATGCCTAAAAAGCCCATATCAGTTCTCCTCCCAAAAGGCCAAATAAATCATCTGACATTTTAAATTCCATCCAGTAGAACCAGGTATTGAGAAACTTGTCATACGAGTTATTAATCGTAAAAGTGATTTCTTCCATTAACATCAGCTCATTACATAGGGGAAGGGTAATGCATGCTCTTGCAGTTGTGATTATATGTCTCAATAATGAATGCCTGTATTGTTTGAAAGGAATGTCACTTTGATGGAGAAGGACCAGTGACAGATCCAAATCTGAAATAAGATTCATGATTTTGCATATCACCTGCTGCACCTTCCACCAAAAAAGAAGAGAGTAGCATGCTGCACCAGAAAATATAGAGTAATTTATACCCGACCTTATGAAAACAGGAGCAGATCAAAGTTAAGGTGAAAATATGTTTCCGCTAATCAATCTTGTGTTAGAGAAAGATTTAAATCTAAATCTCAGGTGCCCCAGGAACAGTGCAGTTAGGAACTTTAGTGTCAGGATGACTTAGGGACTGCATCTGCCCCTCAACCTAGGGAGCCATGAACTCACCCTATCTCAGGTTTACTCCTGAAGGTGGAGAGGCCTGAGTTTCAAACCCTAGCCCTGCTCATGCTCAGCACTGTGCTGATTCTCACTCCTCCTCCCAGGGAAGTAATGAAACCCACAAATAAAGACAGACAGGGGGAACCAAAACATGAGCTCTCAGCACTTCACACACAGGGAGAATACAATATGTGATTGGGAGAAAACAAATACAAGCAGGAGATAAAAATACGACAAGGAAGTTTCCACCATACACCAAACAAGTTACAACTATTTCCCAGAAATTGGAACACCACACCACAGATCAGTATCACCGGAACAAGCTGAAATTATAATCGGCATAGGAGACTGGGCTCCACCATATTTAAAGGTGGAGACAGCTATGATGGGGCAGAAGCAAATTGAAATTCCAGCAGAATATTACCAGCCATCAGGAAGATAACTCTGGTAAGACTGATGACTAGTGAGGTCAAAACAGTCGATGCCAAATCCAGGCAGAGCAAAAAAAGCACAAGTTGCTAATCAAACACCACAGTGTGAACAGAGTCAGAGGATAACAAAACACTAAATGAGTGCAGAGCAGAACACTGCATGACATTGAGGCTGGGGTCACACTTGTTAAGGCAATTGCGGTGACCGCATCCATATCAGGATGCGGTAAACGCAATTGCCTTCCCATACATTTTTTAGCAAAAATGTGTTGTGGCAGCCGCAATGCGGTAACCGGATTGCTCAGGATGTGTAATCTGGAGCAATGTGGTTACCGTCTACTTTGTTCATCCCTGCGATGAACAAAGTGTTAAATGTGTATTAAAACATTAATTATTAATATTAGCTGTGCGCAACATGCCTCTACCCCCCTAGAGACATGCTGTCCACTCCTCTCAGCATGTTAAGGGTTAATAAGCCATTTACAGTAAGCCAGCTATTGTCGGCTTTGTACATATTTATGACTGAAGCCGCTGCTCCCCTGACAGTAGAGCAGATACTATACGTACATTACACACCCCCATAGATCTAATGTTAATGGTTACAGGACCCTGGACAGCGGCTGATACTATATGTACATATGTACTATATGTACATTACATACAGTATCTGCTCTATCAGGGGAGCCGCGGCTTCATTCATAAACTTGTACAAAGCCGACAATAGCCAGCCTACTGTAACAAAGTAGACGGTAACCGCATTGCTCAGGATTACACATCCTGGGCAATACGGTTACTGCATTGTGGTTGCCAGAACCGCTCCGAAAACTGCAGCCTGCATGATTTTTAGCGCAGGCTGCAGATCCGGAGCCGGTAACCGGATTTCATGTAGTGTAATCCGGTTACCATAATGGGCTCCTATGAGGAGCGTTTCCTGCTCCGGTTTTGAGCTTTTTGAAAGCTCAAAACCGGACCAGGTTTCCAAAATTGAGCCGCAAATGTGACCCTAGCCTTAGTCTGTACAGGAACTGGATTTGGGTCAGGTGCAGTAGTTTTGAGATACTCAATATTTTCCCGTGTGCATAACATTGTAGATATTTTAGCGCTGAATTAGCCCATTTACAGCTGAAAGGATTTTTCAGAGGCATTAAAATACAGGGGGAAATGTTAATGTTCACAGCCTCAGATTTGGAGAAGTTGATTTTAAAATTAGATAACCCATTGCATATGTGAAAATTACACCATCAAAATGACTGTTTTCTCTGCGACAGATCTACAAGTTCTCTGAATGTTGAGCTCTGTATGAACCGCTCACACTACTAAATGGCAGATTTCTGTATACAGAGTGCATACGTATAAAGCTGCCAATCAGTGGTGGGGTGGGGGTTATAAGAGCTCATAAATATGGAGAGATACATAGCACCTAGTTTACTGTAACTGTTTGTGACTCACCGTAGCAAGGTGTTCACGACGCAGGCGTTGCTTCTCCCGGTCACGGTTCCGTGCCTGCGGCTGAGGGGCTCGGCGGTCCAGATCAGGTTGGCTGAACAGACAAGGATGAAATATTCTTGTCGTGACGCCACCTGCGGGTATTCCGGTGATTTCACCGGCGCTGCTTGGGCCTCCGGGCTTTGTTACTCTTCGCATGCGGAGTTAAACAGTTCTGAATAAGCACAGACACCAGTGTTCTCTGTAACGGGTCTTTTACTGCAACCGGTAGATGATACAGGGTATACAGGTAACGGATAACGGACTGGGTGGACTCAGCAATGACCGGTGTTGTTTCAGAGCTTCGCGGTGTTCCTCCGTTCTCAACTTTTCTAAATGGGTTGCCGATATCGCCTTAGTGCGCCAGTTCGGGTACAAGGAGGCTGCTTGAATTTCCCTGCCGGTGTAATTACTGCCCGGTGTGAGGGGAGCCTGATTCCTTATCGTGGGTACTCCGCTGGCAAGACGGTTCTAAGTGCGGCTACAGTGGGGCGCTCCTAGGAAGCAGTTCCTCCACTTCTGGTTTGCTGAGCAGCGTTGGACGACTTGCTAGCTTCGGAACCAGTGATCCGGTAGTGGATGGGCGCAGGTGTATTTTGGACCCGTTAGATGGGATGGTCATCCAGGTTCCGGTTTGGGACACCGAGTAATGGCGCCAACTGGTAGGTGGCCTGTGGGGCTGCACGGAACTGTACAGAGCCCCCTTCTCCTACGTTCCCCCGACCACTTCTCTCTTCTCCTACACTCTACTCCTACACTCCGCCCACCAGGACTTGATTGGCCTGCTATACTGATGGTGCATGTAGGGTATGGAGCTCTAGTTTTAACCATGTCACTACTGAGACGGAGAATATTGCATCTTCAGTCAGGGATGCAATACCCTCCTGTGACGCACTCGTTGCGGGGCGCCACATTTGTGGTCATTTAGAAGCTCTAAAAATGGTTATCACAAACAGGCTTGGCACTAGCCACTCTGTTTGCCAAAACCCAAAGCTTTGATGCCTTTGACGACTATTCAAGTATTTTAATCTATACAGAAGCCAACGATCAAAAAAGGAATAGTGGACAGTCGTCAGACCGGCACATATGTCACATTTTCTAGTCTTCTATTGATAATCTGCTGATAAAATATTGATTTCATTAAAACTACAGCAAGCAGCCCACCAAGTGACACATCACTACAATCAGTGTTTCTGTATTTACGTTTTGCTCCTCTCAGATTATTTGGGAAAAACCTGGTGACAGATTCTCTTTAAACATAATTCAGCAGCAGTGTTTGCGAACAAATATACTAAACCAATCCCAAATTATATTGGATCTGTCATCACCCTGAAACGTCTGTTGTAACTAATAGTTGCATGCGCCTTGAAATAACATTTCTGGAACAACTTTTTGTATCACATTTTGTTGTGCTGATCCTACATCATCTGATTCTGTCAGCGCTGACTGGATGGTGTCCGACTGGGTGTGTAAAGAAAAAACTTAACTAGTAACACAATTGTTAATATGTTCATTCATTTCTAGGAGGAATAATAGAGGAACCGCACAACGCTCAGTTCTATCAAAAGATGCATTAGATTTGTTACATAAAAAAGGCTTTCTAGAAGAGTGTAACACCCCTGGCTGCAGTCAGTCTCAGCGGGGCACGGAGAACGGCAGCGACAACACGGCTCCACACGCTCTGCTCGTATCTGTGCTTTGCGTCCACAGCTAACTTACCTGCGCTGCACCCTCAGTTCCCGCCCATATCTTCCTGCTAACTGAATGTGCGCCTGCCATACTCTGAAAAGATTTAAAGGGCCGGTACGTCCTAAACCAGATCTGCCTCTTAGCCTATGGCTGGGAGGAGCTGTCCATAAAATGCACCTTCCCCCTATGAGAGGTGCCTGAGCAACGTCTCCAGTCCTTAGTGGTGTTGCTTGTTAGCAGGTCCAAAGTTCCCATATTTTGTCTGTCTTGGCACCCTTATCCTGTACCATGTGACTATTATTTGCCTCACAATTGAGCTTGCTACACCTGCTATACTGCACCTGACTGCACCTGTTATACTGCATATGCCTGCATAGGGCCTCTGATGCCTGCTGTACTGCACCTGCGTGGACAGTGCTTGCTATGCCTGTTCCTGAACCTTATGTCTTGTTGCCCCCGGCAACCACTGAGACTTTTCATCTTTATGCCTGGATTAACAACCATAGACCTTGACTGTGTTCTGCCCTTTCTCCTCTGTCAGTGCCAGCCATACTAGACTGTACCTATATCCATCACTGCCCGAGGGGCCAGCTTACAAAGCTCACCTGTGGTCCAGTGGGTCCATGTCCAAATGCCCACATCCCCGTGAGCACTACAAAGAGCTGATGGTCATCTAGCAGTAAATCTTGACCATCTGGGTTTTCAAGCTTATTGTATATACAATAGACAAGTTTGTGTCAGTGTCAATGTAAACTGTAGTGTCTTGGTTTACCAATACATTGAATGCCTAGAGTTTTAATGAATGACAAAATGTTTCTTTTCTTTATTATTTAAGTGGAAAGTAGTGTTTACAAATAGCAGTAGTTACCAGTCGAGAGACATGCCTCATTGCGGCTACAGGGTGGTTATTGATATGGCCATATTTATGCTAAGTGTCTCATTTTTTCCATATCTCCTTAGCTATAATGCAGTTCTGTATTCCTTTAAGTTCAAAATTGCATGTCTTAGTATTTCAGAGTCCAGCTGACTTTTTGTTACAATGTGTCATGTTCAGCGTTGCACCTGTACACATTACATGATGGAGTGCCCCAGTTTTTTCTTATTTAGATTATGGGGACACACCTTCTGCCGTGCACTCTTCACCCACTAGCCTTAGGTGTTACTGTCCTCTGTTAGCAGGTTCCTACTTGCCCATTCAAAAGGAGGTTTTGAAATCCAAACAGATGCTGTAAATGACATGCCTCATCGTGGTTATGGATATGGCCATATTTATATGCTAAGTGTCTAATTTTTTTTTTTCAAAATCTCCTTAGCTGTAATCCTTTGTCTATTCCTTGAAGTTCAAAATTGCATGTCTTAGTATTTCAGAGTGTAGCTGTCTTATTTGTTACAAAATATTACTAAATGTAGGATTTCTTGTCTAGATTTTGTCTAGACAGAGGAATTTTGTGATATTTTGTGATATACTGACTGAAAACTCCTTGTGGAGACATGGGTCAGTGGGTGATCTCGTCCACTGGCCCAGCTGCCTTTTGAAAGACCACATGGAACAGGGCTTATGCCAACTGAATGTCCAAACTCCTTACCCGTGGGCGGAACACTACTAAAATACAGGGTAAGGGAACCACAATAAATAGACTTTATTGGATCCCCAACAGTTAAAGGTATATAACACATAACCAAGCAAAACATAACTGTATCAGGCAACAGAGTCTCAACCTTCGCTCGCTCACCAGGGGATTACAAGTTCTGCTGTAGACAGGAGACCGAAATGTCCCAACCTGGATATCTTCCTTAAGTAGTCTCTGGTGCTTCTCTAGTCGGGGCCAAGGTCACCACAGGAAATCTTGTCAAAACTAGTGTTGAGTGAATATATTCAACACTATTTGTTACTTGCATAAATATTAGGCCAGCAAACAACTGGAAATACAGTCATTGTTGTGCCCTGTATCTGAGCTGGCTATCACAAATAGAGGCTCCCTCATACTTTTTTAAGTATTTAAATAAATAATTTAAAAATAAAATGACGTGCAGTTCCCCTGTTGTTTGTTAACCAGCGTAGATACAATGGACACTGGTATTCTAAGACTATCGTTATTGGACCCGTTCAGGTCCAAAATATCAGCACTCAGCTGCCCTACAGTTGCTGCATCCATTAAATGTGACAACTGTGGAACTTAGCTGGCTCTTCTTGATTGCCCTGGTGCAGTAGCAATCGGGGTAATATAAGGAATTAATGGCAACTGTGATATGTTAAAATAGGAGACACTCCCCATTCCAACCCTGTAAGTACCAGGAAAAAAGGCTGTTATTAGAGGAGTTGAATTAGCTACTGATCATGCAATTATTTACCCCATCAAGGATCACCTTTCAGTGAAATACCGCATTTTTCACACATTGACTATGGTTTCTTGATAAAGCAGTTCCGGGGCTCGCTGTGGCAGTGGTTGCAATAGGTTAGTACTGTGATTGGTCCACCCCGGCACACTACATTAAACCGGGAGTCCTTGGTGTGTGTAGGTGCTGATTATCTTAAGTGTAAGGCCTTCAGACGGGTCCGGTTACACTCAACACCCAGACCCCAAGAATGCCTGGGAAGGACAACAGAGACATTGGTAAAAACAAAGCAAACTTTACTGTACACAACTTGAAAGAACATTATAGAGCAGGCAATACTCTTCTTAACTTCTGTGTAACACAGAGGCACAATCTTAATGGTTACTGGCCACGGTATGTACTTATGGTCAGGTGAATTAGGCTCACTTCACATAAATATACCACCATGGACAGTGATTATTTGCAGGAAGATGCTCAACACGGCTTTACCCTCCCTTTGTGTGTCAGCCGGGCAGCACCCTGTCTTCTTCTGGATCCCCCAAATCTGACCACCTTGCTAGACTCACTTCCCCTTCTCTCAACTCACAAAACCTTCTCCAGCTTTCTCGCAACTGAGGTTCAATCACCCACACATTTTTTACTTGTATCTTGCTGCTTTCTATTCACTCAGCTTCCCACACAATTCCAGTACTGGACTCCTTCAGCTGCAGGCTGACCTTTTCTCTCCTGTGCAGCTCTATCCTGGCTTGCAGACTCCTGACTGAAACTAAAATGAAGCTTATTTCTCTCAGCCTAGGGACTGGCCCCTCCCTCTGTGAGTTTATCCCAGCTTTAACTCTTTTAGTCCTTGCAATCAGTCTGTACAGATTTTCACCTTTTCCCTAAATTTCTACATCAGCTTACAATATACTATCTGCTTATACAGTTGTGCTCAAAATTTTACATACCCAGGCAGATTTTCTGCTTTCTTGGCCTTTTTTTTTAGAAAATATCAATGATAACACAAAACCTTTTTTTTTCCACTCATGGTTAGCCATTTATTGTCAAACTACTGTGTTTTCTCTTTTTAAATCATAATGACAACCAAAAATATTCAAATGACCCTGATCAAAAGTTCACATCCCCCAGTTCTTTGTACTGTGAATTGCCCCTTCTAACATCAATGACAGCTTGAAGTCTGGTAGTGGTGATAAGGCTCTTTATTTTCTCCGAAAGGTTAAAGCTGCCCTATCTTCTTGGCAAAAGCCTCCGGTTCCTGTAAATTCCTGGGCTTTCTTGCATGAACTGCGGTGCTTGAGTTCTCTGCAGAGTGGCTGAATGATACTAAGGTCAGGAGACTGAGATAATAATAATCTTTATTTATATAGCTCCAACAGATTTCACAGTGCTTCACAATTCAGAGGTTCATGTTCAAACAATCATAAGAAACAGTTATCAGAAAATACAATTCAATACAAAATATAATGCAAAGCATAATACAATAATTAAAGCAAAATAATGACATCCCTGCTCATAAGAGCTTACAATGTAACAATGAGGCGGGGGTGACACAAAGTACAGGTGCTTATTTTCAATGATGGTATAGTCAACTTGAGGAGATGGGGAACAGATAGGAGCAGTATAAGTGGCCACCAACCATTATTTGTGATCCACTTGAGACTGTTGGAGCCGATAGGAGATGGCTTCAGAACCTCCACTCTGCTCTGCTGTAGCCAATGACCGCAAACTTTACATATGTGACAATACCACGCATGTTTAGTAGGCATTCGGTTTTACCTGATCAAGTAAAACAGGATCAAGCACCCATTGACACACATTATATATCATGCCGCAGTATCCTGGCCAGTCATAAGCATTTTTTTACCGAGCCCAACAAACATGTTGTGGAAGAGGACCTGGAGATCCATAGTAACGAATGCAGAGGAAAGATGCAGGAAAATCAGCAAGGAGTAATGACCATTTGATTTATGTTTTAGTAAATCATTAGAGACTTCAGTAAGGGCAGTTTCAGTAGAGTGTAAAAAGCAGAATCCGGATTGAAGAGGGTCAAGAAGAGAATTATCTGAGACATAGCGCAGCAGATGAGAGTAGACCAAGCGTTCCAGAAGCTTAGAGATGAAAGGCAGATTATTATACATAGAATATTTATTCATTTATATAGCAATATTAATTCCATAATACTTTACATACATTTACAACACTGTTCTCATTGGGGTTGACAATCAAAAAATCCTATCAGTATATCTTTGGATTGTGGGAGGAAACCCATGCAAAAACAGGGAGAACAGACAAACTGCTTGTCCTTGAGAATTGAACTCAAGACCCCAGCACTGCAAGGCTTCAGTGCTAATTACCAAGCTACCATGCCACACAGTGACAGTGACGGTATCTAGTTAGCAGTACAGTACTGGTTGAAGGAAGGCTTTTTTAATAATGGATGTATGAGTGTTTGAAGGAGGAGGGGAAGACACCAGATGAGAGAGATGAAATATTTTAGTTATGTGAGTGGTGACAGTTGGGGAAAGAGATTGAAGGAAATGTGAGGCAATAGTCATTGGTGCAAGTGGTAGTGTGAGAAGATGCAAGGAGCCAGGTAATATCTTCCTCTGTGACCAATCGAAGACTGAAAGAGAGCTAAATGAAGTGCAGAATGAAAGTAAATGCATGATGATCCACAATATACTACCTCAAAGGTTGCAAGCTGAAGGTTTTACAATGGCCCCCATAGTCCTCTGATATGAACATCATTGAACAAATGGTGGCTAGACCTTAAAAGAGCAGTGCATGCAAGATGACCCAGAAATCTCACAGAACTGGAAGACTTTTCCAAGGAAGAATGGATGAAAATCCCTCAAGTAAGAATTAAGATTCTTGGTTGGCTACAAAAAGCATTTACAAACTGTTATACTTGCAAAAGGGGGTGCTACTAGGTATTAACCATGCAGGGTTCCAAAACATTTGTATCTGCCCATTCTCCTTTTTGTAATGTTTAAAATGAAATAGATGAATATATTTTAATTCAAAGGAAATGTGTCAACTTTAACTTTATGCATTTTCAATTTGCCTAAATGTTTAAAGTAACAGTCACATTGATCAAGGGTGCCCAACCTTTTGCATGCCACTTATACTGCTCAAAAAAATAAGGGAAGATTTAACAACAAAATGTAATGTTGAAGTGTTCCCTTTATTTTTTGAGCAACATATATATACAGTGAAGATGACAGGCTTTATTCCCCAAAACCTTTTCCACAAATTCTATGTAACGTCATTAAGTAAATCACAATTCTAATTAGGAGCATGCAGTTATTATTTTAATTGAAATTGGCATTTAACTTGTTCAGGAACTTGAATGGATGAAAAAGCAAAATCATTTGTGTGGAAAAATGTCATGCCATTTAAGTAATTACATGTACTGAACAAATGTTCTAATAATTTGCCAATATACTGTACTGGCTTTGGATTTACAGCAGCATTACTACTAGTGCACACAAGGGTGGGCATAGAAGGTTACCCGATTGTTCAACATATTGGATTTACTTTATTGACAGAAATGTTTGATGTAGTTATTTTATAGAGCGTACACAGGGACATATACTTGCTTTCAACTTGTGCAACATACATTTGCATTTCAATAAATTAGAATGTCATTAAAAAGATAATTTATTCCAGTAATTAAATACAAAAAATGAAACGCATAGAATAATTAGAGTCATTACAGAGTATATCTATTTATTTTTGTTAATTTTGATGATTATGGCTTACAGCCAATGAAAACCCAAATGATTAAGATTTCTTAATGACTGACATCAACTTTTGTGTAGGTGCGAGAAAGAAAAAAACATGAAAATTAAAGTGAAAGTCTGCTGCAACACTACACACTCTGAGTATGTGAAATAGCATAATGGCTAACAACGAATGGCAGGGCTCTATGCACACCTAATACAGATATGAGGAAAATGACATGGTCGAAACTGCTTGAGAATATAAAGAAACTTGAGGACCCGATAAGATGAGAAACACCTTGGTACAGTTATCTGGCACTTTCACAGTGGCCAGTGCTAAAGCAAACCGATGACAGGAACCTCAGTCCACCTCTCACCGCCAAACACAATGCCAACTCAGTAAGTGCGCTTGTGTGTACCCAGTGCGCATGCCCAGTTACTAAAGCAGCCGCCAATTTGGACACCAGGTGTCCAAAGATGGCGGCAGCCTGTGTAATTGCACATGCGCACTCCAGATACGCGTATGCACACTTACTACTGCCGCCACCATCTTTGGCCACCCAGGTGTGATGCACATGGGGGAGAAGAGAGAGCCCAGATGTCTAAGCAGCAGACCAGAATGCACAGACTGGCCGAGGCTTCCCTGACTACACTGTGACAGCTTCATATTTTTTTATGAGGTTGTCACACCCGAGTCAGGAGACTTGTGGCCAGTCTGTTGCAATGTGGTTTGTGCACAAACTAACCGTGAGTCTCTTGTGCTGAGATGTGAAAGGACACCTAGCAGTATGGCCCTCGAGAGTATAACTGAAAGAGATAATGGGCCAGGATGGAACAGAGAACATGAGACAAAGAGAGTACCCTGGGTGGGAGTTCCCAGTACACCAGAAGTAGAGGAGCTGGGGTTTGGCCTTATTGCCAAATTATTTCCTTTACAAGTAAGAAGAATGTAAAACTGTGGGTTGACAATAGGACTCTCACTAATAACGATGGACAAACCCAATATGTAAAGTTTGGGGTCCATATGAACACCAAGTGTTCAGGCACAGACTTCAAACATGGACCTCCCTGAGACGTCTGTGTTACAGTTCGGTTTCAGCAAGGGGGGCTGTAAAAATAAGCAAACTAATGACTAAAACAGGAGAATTATACTAACTAATCTCCAGCGCTGCAGTCACACTTGCTTCTGGGTCCGCTTCTTAACCTCATGAATATTCACTGCACAGACTCCAACAGCCAATCACAGATGCCCACTCTCTGTAACAGCATCTGTGATTGACTGTTGAGTCAGACTGCGCACCCACAATCTGTACCGGTGTCTGTGATTGGTTGCCATACACATGTATGGCAATGAACCTGCTGTCCTATGTACATAAAAATAAATTGAAAAAATATTGCATTGTAGTCCCCTGTATTTTTGATTCTCAGCACAGATAAAGCAGACAACTGCAACCTGCAGCCCCAGCTGTATGGTTTACATAGGCTGAGTATCAAATACGAGAACCCCATGCACTTTTTTTAAATTATTTTAAAAAAAAATCATTTTTTAAAATACAGCAGCACTGGGGTCCCCCCAATTTGATACTCAGCCAAAAGAAAACACACGTCTGGGGGTGGTATTCTCACCTTGGGGAGGCACATAGTCATTTTCTGCCCCCCCCCATTCATTAGTCTGTCTGGATCCGCTGAACACAAGCATCTCTATTCTCTACTTCTGAAGTTGAAATCATAAAAATCTGAAATATATAAGCTAATAAGGTTGTCAAAAAAATAGACATGCACAATTTCAGGGTTAATGGGAAGCGAGTGTGGGAATGGAAAGCACGAACAAAAATGGGCAATGCAAACTGGGTGGCTATTCTGACCATAGACTGGGTCCCTGGCTAGTCCTGTACCCAGAGGTACTTCTGATGGTGAGGAGGTCTGGGCCCCCAACCTTTTCCTCTCTCTAAATACTTATGACCATGTGATATTTCAGTTTTTCTTTTTTAATAAATTTGCAAAGATTTCTACATTTCTGTTTTTTTCAGTCAAGATGGTGTGTAGTGTACATAAATGACAAAAAATTAACTTTTTTGAATTTATCAAATGGCTGCAATGAAACAAAGAGTGAAAAGAGTGAAATACAGTATGTACCCCAGTGTATAGCCCCCATCCTGTAATATGGCCACAATCATGGTATATTTGGCCCTGATGCTGGAATATATGGCCCCAATTTCTGTGAATCATTTTTCTCGGCCCAAAATAAGCCCTACCCAAAAGTAAGCCCTGGTCCTTTTTCCGGAGGTCAAAAGAAATAAGATAGTGTCTTATTTCTGGAAAAACATGGTATATAATGTTAATACATCTAAGGCTGGGGTCACACACACAGATATCTGGCAGATATTGTTCACAGATCTCTGTTGCAGTGAAATCATGGACAGATTGCTCCATTTGTACACAGCCACAAAATGGAACCATGTGTCCATGATTTCACTGCAACCAGAGATCTGTGAACAATATCTGCCAGATATCTGTGTGTGTGACCCCAGCCTAAGTTTTATATGAGTGCAGCTATAGACATATGATTCATACCTTTCTTACTTGGCATTACTTCTTATCCTATAAATGAATACATACAGTAATGGCCGAAAGTTTGGGCACCCTTTAAATTGTTCCAGAAAATGAAGTATTTCTTCCAGAAAATTATTGCAATCACACATGGTTTCCCATGTACATGTTAATTTTCTTTGTGTTTATTGGAACATCAAAACAAAAACAGAGGAGAATTGGCAAATTGGACATAATTTCAAGCAAAACCCAAAAACGGGCAAGAAAAAGTTGTTGGCACATTTCCATTGTGGGTAAGCAACTTTGTTTCAAGCATGTGACAAATAACAGGTGTAGACAATATGAAAACCACACCATAAACCAGATAAAAAGGGGAGAAGTTGACTCAATCTTTGCATTGTTGTGTCTATGCATGGAACACTAAACTAAGAAGGTAAAAAAGAACAGAACATTGTTGGAGGACTTGAAAACCAAAATTGTTGAAAAATATCAACAATCTCAAGTTTACAAGTCCATCTCAACAGATCTTATTCTTCATTTTTCAACGGTGCACAACATAATCAATAAATGAACAACCTATGGTACTGTAGCTAATCTCCCTGGACATAGACAGCAGAGAAACACTGATGAAAGGTTTCATCACAGCATAGTACAGATGGCGGATAAGAAGCCCCAATCAAGTTGAAAATAAATTCAAGCTGTTCTGCAGGCACAGTGTCCATCAATGTCGGTGTAAACTATCCATCGACATTTAAATGAAATGAAAGAGAGCCAGGAGGACCCCACTGCTGGCACAGAGACATAAAAAGCTAAACTGCAGTTTGTCAAAATGTGTGTGAGTAAGCCAAAATTCTTCTGGGAAAGCTTATTCTGGACAGATGAGACCAAGGTAGTAAAGCACATCATTCTACTGTTTATCAAAAATGGAATAAGGTCTACAAAGACAAGAACATAGTACCTACAGTCAAATATGGTGGCGGTTCAAAGATGTTTTGGGTATGCTTTGCTGACTGTATGCAAGGTATCATGAAATCTGAAAATTACCAAAATATTTTGGGTCACAATGTAGTGCACAATGTCAGAATGCTGGATTTCCTTGGTCATGTGTCTACCATCAGGACAATGTCCCCAAACATAATTCAAGGAGCACCGTGGAAGGTATTGAAACTATACACATGAGAGTTCTGAAGTGGCAATGAGTCCAGATCTAAATCCTGTCGAACAACTATGGAGAGATCTTTAAGGGAACCTGTCAGCTCATTTATGCCCTCCCAGCTATCACTGTCTGTACGTGCAACTTCATAATACTATTCTAATCATCCCTGTGTGAGCTAATAGTGTTATGTAAAAGGTGAAAAAAAGCATTTATACACTTATATTTTCTTATGTAAATGAGGCAGTGACTTGGAGGACGTAGACACTCTGACAGGTTAATAGTTAACTCACTGCCAACTTCTCTGTATAAAGGACCTGTGTGATGTAACGATCATGTGACCATAGTGGGTGGAGCTAAGCAAGCAAAATCATTATGGTCTAGGGAGACTGATCTTCGCCTATTATAGTCACAAGGTTATGACATCACACAGGTCCCGTCAGCATCTTCTGAAATTTGGCTAAACTGTTAACTATTAACCTGCCAGAGTGACTATGTCCTCCAAGGTGTAGTCACTGCCTCATTTACATAGGAAAATGTAAGTGTATAAATGCTGTTTTTCATCATTAACATTACACTTTTAGCTCAGACAGGGATGGTTAGATAGTACTATGAAGCAGGTACAGACAGTGATAGCTTGGGGGCATAAACTACCGTAGCTGACAGGTTCTCTTTAAAATTGCTGTTGGGAGAAGGCATCCTTCAAATATGAGAGACCTGGAGCAGTGTGCAAAAGAAGAGTGGTCCAAAATTCCAATTGAAAGGTATAAGAAGCTTGTTGATGGTTATAGGAAGTGACTAATTGCAGTTATTTATTCCAAAGGGAGTTCAACCAAATATAAATGTTGAGAGTGGCAACTATTTTGTTCAGCCTAGTTTTGAATAACATTATGTTCAATTTGCCTTATTTTCCAGGTTTTTTTTGTGTTGTTCTAATACACACAAAGGAAATAAACATGTATAACAAAACATGTATAATTGCAATAATTTTCTTGGAGAAATACTTCATTTTCTGGAACACTTTCGCCCACGATTGTATATGCATATACAGTATATGTAATCATATACTCCTCTTATACATACACCTGCTACCAGAATTATATTTCATAGACATCAGTATAATTGATGATTACAAGTTAGAAGAACAAAATGATATGCTTTCACAAATACCATGTAATATAGTGTAAAAATGTAAATGTGCAAAGAAATATAAGGAGGTAAGTTCTGTATGTTTACTATGAGTGCCTTTAATGTTTTGTTTTTCACCGCTGGAATTATCCTTTAAAGGGAACCTGTCACCTAATCTATGGCCCCTAAACTATCACTACCTGCCCCTACAGACCCTAACTAGCTCCCTAACCATCCCTGCCTGTCCTAATAGGGCTTTATAGAAGGTGAATAAAACACTTTATAAACTTACATTTTCTGTGACAGTGGGGCGTTCCTGTGGGCTCTTGTCCGAAGGGCGGGTTCCCCAGAGCCGCGCTCCCCCCGCCTCGCTCCCTTCCTAACGCCCTAATGGGCGGCATTATCGATTTGAAGAGCGGGGAGCCCATTGGAATCATCCCGCCCCGCTCTTCATGACGCGCGGCCCGGAAATGACGATGAGAGCGCGTCATTTCCGTGCCGCGCATGCCCAGTGCAGCGGGTGAAGCCGATGCGAGTGCCGTCGTCGCTAGGCAACGATCGGCGTCTTCGGAAGGTGAGTATCGGCGGCCCCCCCACCCTCCCAAAACTGCACATATATATGTGTGTGTAATCCACATGTACATATGGATTACACACACACATATGTACATTCACTTTTATTAGGCACATTTCATATGTGCATCTATATATATATATATATATATATATATATGCACATATATATAGTTAGATTGTGTGTGTATACGTGTGTGTGTGTGTGTGTGTGCGTGCATGTGTGTGTATACATACTTGTCTGTGTGTGCATGTGTGTGTATACTTACGTGTGTGTGTGCATGTGTGTGTATACTTACGTGTGTGTGTGTGCATGTGTGTATACGTGTGTGTGTGTGCGTGCATGTGTGTGTATACATACTTGTGTGTGTGTGTGCATGTGTTTGTATACATACTTGTGTGTGTGTGTGCGTGCATGTGTGTGTATACATACGTGTGTGTGTGTGCGTGCATGTGTGTGTATACATACTTGTGTGTGTGTGTGCATGTGTTTGTATACATACACGTGTGTGTGTGTGCGTGCATGTGTGTGTATACATACACGTGTGTGTGTGTGTGCGTGCATGTGTGTGTATACATACACGTGTGTGTGTGTGTGTGCATGTGTGTGTATACATACACGTGTGTGTGCGTGCGTGTATACATACTTGTCTGTGTGTGCATGTGTGTGTATACTTACGTGTGTGTGTGCATGTGTGTGTATACTTACGTGTGTGTGTGTGCATGTGTGTGTATACGTGTGTGTGTGTGTGTGTGTGCGTGCATGTGTGTGTATACATACACGTGTGTGTGTGTGTGTGTGCATGTGTGTGTATACATACACGTGTGTGTGCGTGCGTGTATACATACTTGTCTGTGTGTGCATGTGTGTATACTTACGTGTGTGTGTGCATGTGTTTGTATACATACACGTGTGTGTGTGTGCATGTGTGTGTATACATACTTGTGTGTGTGTGTGCATGTGTGTGTATACATACGTGTGTGTGCGTGTGCGTGCATGTGTGTGTATACATACGTGTGTGTTTGTGTGTGCGTGCATGTGTGTGTATACGTGTGTGTGTGTGTGTGTGTGCATGTGTGTGTATACTTACGTGTGTGTGTGCGTGCAAGTGTGTGTATACTTACGTGTGTGTGTGTGTGTGTGCGTGCATGTGTGTGTGTGTGCATGTGTGTGTATACATACGTGTGTGTGTGTGTGCGTGCAAGTGTGTGTATACATACGTGTGTGTGTGCATGTGTGTGTGTATACATACACGTGTGTGTGTGTGTGTGTGCATGTGTATATATATTTTGTAGAGATAGAGAGACTGAGGGTGAGAGGGTCTGTGAGTTTTGTGTAACGCTGGGACCTGGGTGACGCAGTAAACTTCACCTGAGGTCAGAGTTAATCCTCGTCACTCTATCTGACCTCAGGTGATCTACACTGATGTCACCCTGTTCACATCGGTAACAGAAAACTCACTCTATGTGGGTCACGCTGTGAAGTGGGAAGTTTCACATGAGGTCAGAGAAACACATTGCTTTATCCGACCTCAGGTGACACAGACCATGAATGCTTCACTGCACGAGCCTTCAAATCTAATTGTTAGTGAATCTTCACTAACGGACGGACCTCTACCAGGATCCTGGATGGGTATGTGGGAGTAATAAAGATGGAGTCAAAATACGTGTTTGTGTTTTTTGTTGTAATAAAAAAATTTTTCTCGGTGTTGTGTCTTCTTTAATACTAAATAGAGATTCATAATGGCCGTGTCTAACATTGGCGCGACATTATAAATCTCGGGCTTAGTGCCAGCTGCTAAAAGAAAGGTGGCATTAACCCCTTATTACCCAGTCTGCCACCGCCACAGGGCAGCTGGAAGAGCTGGGTACAGCTCCAGAATATTGCGCTTCTATAAATGCGCAATTTTCTGGGGCGGCTGCGAGCTGCAATTCTCAGCGGGGGTGGCCCAGAACGCTTGGGCCTCCCTACGCTGGGGATTCCAGCCCTCAGCTGCCTAGTTGTACCTGGCTGGCAAAGAAAAATGCGGCGAAGCCCCACGCCGTTTTTTTTCTTGTCAGCCAGGTACACCTAGGTAGTTGGGGGTGGATGGCAGCTCCTAGCTGCCTAGTTGTACCTGGCTGGCAAAGAAAAATGTGGCGAAGCCCCACGCCGTTTTTTTTCTTGCCAGCCAGGTAGACCTAGACAGCAGTGGACTGCCATCCACCCCCTACTACCTAGGTGTACCTGGCTTGCATGAAAAAATGGCATCTGTCTTCACCACATTTTTCTTTGCCAGCCAGGTACAACTAGTCAGCTGGGGGTGGATGGCAGCTCACAGCTGCCTAGTTGTACCTGGCTGGCAAAGAAAAATGCGGCGAAGCCCCATGCCGTTTTTTTTCTTGCCAGCCAGGTACACCTAGGTAGTTTGGGGTGGATGGCAGCTCCCAGCTGACTAGTTGTATGTGGCTGGCAAGAAAAAAATGGCATGTGGCTTTGCTGTATTTTCCTTTACTAGCCAGGTACAACTAGGTTGCTGGTAGCTGCCATTCACCCCCAACTACCTAGGTGTACCTGGCTGACAAGAAAAAAAAACGGCGTGGGGCTTCGCCGCATTTTTATTTGCCAGCCAGGTACAACTAGGCAGCTGTGAGCTGCCATCCACCCCCAGCTGACTAGTTGTACCTGGCTGGCAAAGAAAAATGTGGTGAAGACAGATGCCATTTTTTCATGCAAGCCAGGTACACCTAGGTAGTAGGGGGTGGATGGCAGTCCACTGCTGTCTAGGTCTACCTGGCTGGCAAGAAAAAAAAACGGCGTGGGGCTTCGCCACATTTTTCTTTGCCAGCCAGGTACAACTAGGCAGCTAGGAGCTGCCATCCACCCCCAACTACCTAGGTGTACCTGGCTGACAAGAAAAAAAAACGGCGTGGGGCTTCGCCGCATTTTTCTTTGCCAGCCAGGTACAACTAGGCAGCTGAGGGCTGGAATCCCCAGCGTAGGGAGGCCCAAGCGTTCTGGGCCACCCCCGCTGAGAATTGCAGCTCGCAGCCGCCCCAGAAAATTGCGCATTTATAGAAGCGCAATATTCTGGAGCTGTACCCAGCTCTTCCAGCTGCCCTGTGGCGGTGGCAGACTGGGTAATAAGGGGTTAATGCCACCTTTCTTTTAGCAGCTGGCACTAAGCCCGAGATTTATAATGTCGCGCCAATGTTAGACACGGCCATTATGAATCTCTATTTAGTATTAAAGAAGACACAACACCGAGAAAAAATTTTTTATTACAACAAAAAACACAAACACGTATTTTGACTCCATCTTTATTACTCCCACATACCCATCCAGGATCCTGGTAGAGGTCCGTCCGTTAGTGAAGATTCACTAACAATTAGATTTGAAGGCTCGTGCAGTGAAGCATTCATGGTCTGTGTCACCTGAGGTCGGATTAAAGCAATGTGTTTCTCTGACCTCATGTGAAACTTCCCACTTCACAGCGTGACCCACATAGAGTGAGTTTTCTGTTACCGATGTGAACAGGGTGACATCAGTGTAGATCACCTGAGGTCAGATAGAGTGACGAGGATTAACTCTGACCTCAGGTGAAGTTTACTGCGTCACCCAGGTCCCAGCGTTACACAAAACTCACAGACCCTCTCACCCTCAGTCTCTCTATCTCTACAAAATATATATACACATGCACACACACACACACACACACACGTGTATGTATACACACACACATGCACACACACACGTATGTATACACACACTTGCACGCACACACACACACACGTATGTATACACACACATGCACACACACACACATGCACGCACACACACACACACACACGTAAGTATACACACACTTGCACGCACACACACACGTAAGTATACACACACATGCACACACACGCACACACACACACACACACACACACACACACGTATACACACACATGCACGCACACACAAACACACACGTATGTATACACACACATGCACGCACACGCACACACACGTATGTATACACACACATGCACACACACACACAAGTATGTATACACACACATGCACACACACACACACGTGTATGTATACAAACACATGCACACACACACGTAAGTATACACACATGCACACACAGACAAGTATGTATACACGCACGCACACACACGTGTATGTATACACACACATGCACACACACACACACACGTGTATGTATACACACACATGCACGCACACACACACACACACACACGTATACACACACATGCACACACACACACGTAAGTATACACACACATGCACACACACACGTAAGTATACACACACATGCACACACAGACAAGTATGTATACACGCACGCACACACACGTGTATGTATACACACACATGCACACACACACACACACGTGTATGTATACACACACATGCACGCACACACACACACACGTGTATGTATACACACACATGCACGCACACACACACACGTGTATGTATACAAACACATGCACACACACACACACAAGTATGTATACACACACATGCACGCACACACACACACGTATGTATACACACACATGCACGCACACACACACACAAGTATGTATACAAACACATGCACACACACACACAAGTATGTATACACACACATGCACGCACACACACACACGTATACACACATGCACACACACACACGTAAGTATACACACACATGCACACACACACGTAAGTATACACACACATGCACACACAGACAAGTATGTATACACACACATGCACGCACACACACACACACACACACGTATACACACACAATCTAACTATATATATGTGCATATATATATATATTATATATATATATATAGATGCACATATGAAATGTGCCTAATAAAAGTGAATGTACATATGTGTGTGTGTAATCCATATGTACATGTGGATTACACACACATATATATGTGCAGTTTTGGGAGGGTGGGGGGGCCGCCGATACTCACCTTCCGAAGACGCCGATCGTTGCCTAGCGACGACGGCACTCGCATCGGCTTCACCCGCTGCACTGGGCATGCGCGGCACGGAAATGACGCGCTCTCATCGTCATTTCCGGGCGCCGCGCGTCATGAAGAGCGGGGCGGGATGATTCCAATGGGCTCCCCGCTCTTCAAATCGATAATGCCGCCCATTAGGGCGTTAGGAAGGGAGCGAGGCGGGGGGGAGCGCGGCTCTGGGGAACCCGCCCTTCGGACAAGAGCCCACAGGAACGCCCCACTGTCACAGAAAATGTAAGTTTATAAAGTGTTTTATTCACCTTCTATAAAGCCATATTAGGTCAGGCAGGGATGGTTAGGGAGCTAGTTAGGGTCTGTAGGGGCAGGTAGTGATAGTTTAGGGGCCATAGATTAGGTGACAGGTTCCCTTTAAATCTAAGTGCCCTACCCATGCTATTATAGTCATCCTCTGATATTTTCATTTTTTTGGTGCTGCTCCAGTCCTGGAGCGCCATCTTGTGCCCATAACTTCTGTCTGGAAGTCAGAAGTTATGTCACAAACTCTGAATGTAAGTCTATGAAGCGAAAAATGAGGGCTCTCATAGACTAGTATTGAGTTTCGAAGTCTGGCTCACTCTATTAAACAATGGAGTAGAGATGAGCGAACTTTGCTAAAACATGTTTGCCAATTTCAAATTCGTCAAGAATATGGCTGATTCGTTTGATGATCGGAAACCTGAACAATTTCCCCAACAGTCCGTAAATGCAGCTAAGTTTGTGAAAAGTTTGACATTTAAAAAGGCCCTAAAACTTTACCTGTTTAACTGGGGCCAAAACGCTCACCAGAAGACCCGTTGGCTGGGGAGAACACCTAACTTACCATTAGGCATGTTCCAGCCATATGGTCTAATGGCTGGTGTTAAGCGGTAAAATTTTGGGGAATTTTGGGGAATTTTTTAAGCTTCCTGGAGTTTGCAGTAGTTTTGACACCTGCAGGGTCTGAATTTTGAAAACAGTGCCAAATGTGGCAGCAGCTACGAAGTCCAAGAAGCTTACAATGTCCTTAAAACATCAGTTTAAGAAACGTTTATAGTCTTAAGGGCATTTGTTATGAAAATCTTTTCTTATTATTATTTTTTAGAGTGAAATCTTTATAATTGCAGAGGATTACCAGCATGCATGGCCACCTGTTCTTTAGAGCTTTTTAAAGTAATATATAAAAAAAATCATATGGCTATTATATGCTTCACATCCATGATCTTATAGGTTTGTTCACACTGATGAAACACCATAGTATGGCTATTTCTTATAATAAATGTGCAATCACTAATGTCATAATAATCATAATACTACAACTAATAATATGTACAGTATTTTTCGGATTACAAGACGCATGTTTGCTCCCCAAATTTTGGGGGAAAGAGGGTTGTGTGTTTTATAATCCAAATGTACTGTACTATGTGGAGGGGAGCCCCGGAGCAGTGTCCGGGGGCTGGAGGAGGCTGGCTGTGGGCTGTAGAGACAGCGGGAGGTCGCGTGCTCGCACTCATTATGCTCATTTAATATTCACTGCACATGCCGCTGTCCACCTCACGCTGAAGCTGCGCTGGGAGTTGGACGAAGAGAGCGACGCATATTATGTGAACTTGCACTCACCCCTCCTCCCACGTTAGATGTGGCCCCTCCATCCTGCACTCACTCCCCAACCTTGGATATGGCCCCCCGTCCTGCACTCACTCTCCCACCTTGGATATGGCACCCCTGTCCTGCACTCACTCCTCCTCCCACCTTGGAAATGGGTCCCTGTTCTTGACTTACTTCCCCACCTTGGATATGCGCCCCCATCCTGCACTCACCCCCTCCATGCCCCTGTCACTCATTATGTCCCCATGCTGGCGCGCACTCAGTTAAACAATAAACCGATGATTACTTAAACTCCGACACTCAGTGCTCACATCTCGCCGCTTTCATTCTCCATGCTGCTCGGTATCTGATCATGTGACCGGGCCTACAGCGATGACATCACTGTGGTCCCCGATCACTTGATCGGAAGATGCCAGGCACAGAGACAGGGAGAAAGTGGCAAGATGTGAGCACCAGTGGATAAATAATCAGCAGTTTATTGTTTTACTGGGTGTGCACCAGCATGGGGACATGAGTGACGGGGGCATGGAGGGGGTGAGTGCAGGAAGGACGGGGGTCCATATCTAAGTTGGGGGAGTGAGTCAAGGACGGGGGAGCCATTTCCAAGGTGGGAGGAGGTGTAAGTGCAGGATGGGGGGGCCATATTCAAAATGGGAGAGTAAGTGAAGGACGGGAGGCATTTCCAAGGTGGGGGAGTGAGTGCAGGATGGGGGGGCCGTACCCAAGGAGGGGGAGTGAGTGCTGGATGGGGGGCATACACAAGGTGGGGGGGCTATGTACAATCACTGGGGCCATATGCAGGATGAGGGGCTGTGTGTACCATCACTGGGGGCCATATGCAGGATGGGGGCCATCTACCATCACTGGGGGCCAAATGCATGATGGGCGACTATGTACCATCACTGGGGGCCATATGCGGGATGGGGGCTATGTACCATCTCTGCGGCCATAGCCAGGATGGGGGGCTGTGTAACACCACTAGGGGCCATATTCAGGATGGGGGGGCTATGTACCATCACTGGGGGCTCTGTACTGTCCCTGGGGGCTATGTACCGTCCCAGGGGGTCATATTCATTATGGGGGGCCCATGTACCAGGATGGGGGAATATATATACCAGGATGAGGAACATATTTACTGATAATAAGACAAACACTGGCATTATATGATGGACTCTAATTACCATAAAAAAATTCTCTTTTCCTTCACCAAATTTGGGGGTGCGTCTTATAATCAGACTTATAAAGCGAAAAATATGGTATTCATTTATAATTCATTTATATAGCATTATTAATTACATAGTGCTTTACATATATTTGCAGCACTGTCCACATTGGGGCTCACATTTCATGTATAATGCATATTCCAGTTGTCCTGGCATTCCTGCAGTGCCCAGTAGGTTTATTCAGCATTCCTGTTGAATTGGTGGTGAATGGTGACCTGAATAAACTTATTAATTTTCATCATTATCTTTCATACTAACATGTCACACTTCAGTAATGATTGTAACTAAGTATCTGCGACCCAGTTTATAAACATTGTGGCCTGACATACAGGTATTAATTAGCAGCTAGGCATTAGGCAACAATAGTGTGCATTTAACGCCAGTACTGATTGCTCAGGTCTGAATCATGGCACTCAATGCAAGAGGCTGGCCCCTTAAGAAAAGCATACAAACACACCCAAACCTATTGAACTTTAACAGTGTCTCCTACCATCTTACATTTGTCTGCACTCCTAGGAGCATGCAAGCATGCTGTCTGGATTCCGCATTGCAGTCTTTTCTTCATGAATTCTCTGCAAGGCATGGCTGACCTTGTCTCAGAGGATAATATAATCTACCTAACCACCAGAAGGTGGGTCAGCAGAACCAGACCCAGGGTGACATCACGGAAAGGAAATGGAGAGTGAGACCTATGTCAGCTGGAGCTCCACCGCACTTCCCAATTTGGGCATCGTCTGTAATGAGGTGCAGATCCAATCCTAGGTTCCGATTCAAGCTGTGGACGTGAGGAGCGAGTCCCAGCAGTTAGGTGACTTTTAGCCTACGGCATCCAAGACCGGGAGCAGCACATGTCAGACTGCAGATGATCTGGCAGTATGGCTGGTTAGATTCCAGACTAAGCTGGTGTTGCAACCACAGCTATTGTATTTCATTCCCCAAGACCACCAGGACCAAGAGACCTTAATGGGAAGCTCGAGGAAGAGGAGCATCTAGAATGTAACATTTTCCAGGTGTGTGGATCACCCTCACAGCCTCTGGAGGTATTTAACTGGGGCAATGCCATGTGCGGAACCCTATCCCCTCCTAGCACCTATCCAAGAAGTCATCAACCACCCCATTCTCCTATATCATTTGTTGAGGAGATTCAGCATGCAGATGTCATCGGTCAGGATTGGCTGCATGGGCCTAAGGCTAATGACTTCCTCGACCAATGCACGAAAGGCAAGGCGGTGCAATTCAAACAGGATAAAGGGTATGGGTTCCTAGAGGAACATGTCACTAAACATCACTACTACGTCAACCGTGCCACCCTGCAGCATGACATCTTCCCCAAAGACTATGTACCATCTTTGTTGGGGATGAGGTCACATTCATGAAGGTGAAGGGCATGAGGGGGTGGTTTGTGGTTGACGTAAGCCAGGTTGGCCCCAAAACCCAATTTGAGAAGTGGCAGGAGGAGGCTGACCTGAAGAGAAGTTGACCTTGGGTGTGGCCAAAGTGTCTCTTGGTTGGCCAGCCAGATGCACCCAAACCCACGGGGCACATAGATGTTCCCAATGATGGTCCTGGTCTTGTCTGTCTTAGAAGGGGTGGTCATCTCCTAGTTTCTCCTTTATTCTTTCTAGCTGTGGCAAAGATGAAGTGTGCTCATGTGCTGGTGGTTACCTTCCTAAAGGCATGTGAGACAGTAACCTATCCCTTACTTGGCATTTTGGCCAAAGAATGACTTTTGGGATTTGTTTTATTTCCAACTTTTTGTTGTCCTTGACCAAGGAATGTGTTTTTCTTAGTTATTAGTAAATACTATGTGTTTTGTTAAGTTTTTTGTTTGACGCTTATAGTCTTTGTGTGTGTAGTAAAGTTTTTTATGGACTGGACTGTGCTGAACTGTTTCCGCAGATAGGTGCTTTCATACTGCCCTTCAGTACAGAGACTGGTGAACAAGCCGCAGGCCTACAGCCTGAAGGTATGAGGTATGGAACTGCAAGACACTACACCCACTCCAATAGTACAGGGCTAGCCAATGGCAATTGTCAAGCGTCGCAAACAGTGCATGTTTTCAGGATCCCCCTAGCATTGCTCAAGGTGCTGGAATCATCCATCACCTCTGCAGGTGATAAAATTAGCACCTGTACATTGCAAAGGAAATCCAAAAAACTTGCACTGTTTTCAGACCTTGAGGACTGTAGTTGGCCACCCTTGCCTTTGAGGTCTCTTTAGAAGTAGCCTGTCAGCAAAAGGAATCCTTGAGCCCTTTCACCACAACAGCGGCTCTCCCTGGACTCTCTAAGGCCCTGTGCCCACGGTGTGCTGTTTGATGATTTTTTACACACATTGAGAATATGTATCAAAATCTGCATGTCTGTCCTGAGGCCAGAAAAGTGTAGGACAGTTCAGAAGTGTTGTGCCCACGTTGCTTTTTTGTTGCCTTATATATATGTTTCATATTTATTTTTTTCTGCCCCAAAATCTGTAGCAAATTTGCAATTAAAAAAATCACGTTGGCACAGCACTTTACAACTCTCATAGACTTTGCTGACTTTAGGATAGACAGATTCTCAAAATCTGCTTTCAAAAAAGCATCAAATAACATGGAGGGGCCCTGCTGCATTAGGAGGCTGTGTAACCTGACATAAGATAAATAATGAAAAAAAGGTATTGGGTCCACCTCTTTTTAATTGCAAACCAAGGTTAATGTAAACAGCTGAAGGTTGGTATTCTCAGCGGGGTTGAGGCCCATCGTTATTGGGCCCCCACATTATAGAATAGCCTCCCGCAACGGTCCCAGAAATAGGCACATTCATAAGAAGCTTCAATTCCTGGCGGCGTACCCGCCTCTTCCAGTTGTCATGTAGGGGTGGCAAACTGGGTAATAAGGGGTTAATGACAGCCTTGTATTGCCAGCTAAAAGCAATTCAAGAATGCGCACATAGGGTAATACCTTCTTTTATAAGGCTGAAATATGTGTAAAAAGGGAGCTGCTCACCTGATGCAGTTGTGAAAACCCACAACTGGTAATAATCACTCATCTGTGAGTGGTTTGCTGCAGGACCGTACTTCCACAGATCACCGTGGTTCAATCAGCTTGTAGGACAAAGTACCGTGGGTCCGCGCTGCCACTTCAATTAATGGAGATAAAAACCAGCCACACGGGAAAGTCTGGATTAAACAGGATTCTTCTTTATTAGTCCAACATGTTTCGGAGTTATCTCCCAACTCCTTCCTCAGGGACATTCCCTGAGGAAGGAGTTGGGAGATAACTCCGAAACATGTTGGACTAATAAAGAAGAATCCTGTTTAATCCAGACATTCCCGTGTGGCTGGTTTTTATCTGCATTAATTGAAGTGGCAGCGCGGACCCACGGTACTTTGTCCTACAAGCTGTTGTATTGCCAGCTGACATTAAGCCCGGTATTCTTAATGTGGGACCAATGTTAGACCCGACCATTAAGAATTTCAAGTAAATAGTAAAGAATATTTATATAGAAGGGATTGCACACCAAAAAGTCAAAATAGGGTGCCACACAATGCAAGGTCAAAAACATTAATCAAGGAAGAGAAAGATCCTGCATATACAAATGTGCACACCGAAATAATATTAAAAAATGACAACTTTATTGCATATATACTAAGAACACAAAAACACCAATCTGGACCCACATTGTTTTAACTGCTTTTAATTGGTGTTTTTGTGTTCTTAGTATATATGTAATAAAGTTGTCATTTTTTAATATTATTTCGGAGTGCACATTTGTATATGTCAGGTCTTTCTCTACCTTGGTAAATGGTAAAGAAAAGTACAGCGCAGAAATAAAAACACAAACACGTATCTGGATTCCATATGACTTACTCATAGTAATCTTCGATCCTCTGCGACGTCTTCTTGATTGCAGGCTGTGGTAAAGAACACCGCACCCTGTCACCACAGTCTCCAAACATTGAATGAATAAGCCGCCAGCTCTGGTTCGGTAAGCGGTGACTCCTGAGATTACCATTCAGTTAACCATGGTGGCTGCTAACCATAGCGGGTACCATGGTTACCTGAGTTGTCCTCGGGTGACCTGAGGAGTTACCACTTACTGGACAGCAGCTGGCTGCTCAGTCATTCAATGGTAAGCGGCTGTAGTGACAGGATGCTGTGTTTTTCACCACAGTCTCTAATCCAGAAGACGTCACAGAGGATCGAGGATCGGTATGAGGAAGTAGTAAAGATGGAATCCAGATATGTGTTTTTATTTCTAATAAAATATTTTCTCCCTGTGTTGTAACTTCTTTACTATTTACTTGAAATTCTTAATGGCCGGCAGGGGCGTAACTACCGGCATAGCAGACGTAGCGGTCGCTTTGGGGCCCGGCGCTTGTGGGGGGCCCGGACCCAGTGCCACTATGTTGCTATCCGGTCATTGCGATACAGTGGCGTAAGTACCGCGGTCGGCGGGCCCCGAGCTCCCCTGGGGGGCCCCGAGCTCCCCAGGGGCCCTGCTGTCTGTACCCCCAGCCGCCCGCCGCGACCCCGATAGAGCCGGAAGAGGAGCCGGAAGAGGAGCTGCAGTGATCACTTCCTGCAGCCGCGTAGCAGTTCCTGCCCCACCAAAAGCCGGGAGAAGCAGAGCAGGTAATTGTGCGCTTCCCACCCGGCCGGCACCACTAGCACCCCCCCTCCCCGCTTCTCACCCAGCCGGCACCAGTAGCACCCGCCACCCCCACCGCTTCTCACCCGGCCGGCGCCCACCACTAGCACGTCCCCCCCCCCTGCTTCTCACCCGGCCGGCACCACTAGCACCCCCCCCCCCCGCTTCACCGGGGCACGAGGGACACTGGTTACGCCACTGGGCCTGTATATACCACGACTAGGGGCCCTGTATACCACCACCAGGGGCCTGTATATACCACCACCAGGGGCCCTGTATATAACACCACCAGGGGCCCTGTATATAACACCACCAGGGGCCTGTATATACCACCACCAGGGGCCTGTATATACCACCACCAGGGGCCTGTATATACCACCACCAGGGGCCTGTATATACCACCACCAGGGGCCTGTATATACCACCACCAGGGGCCTGTATATACCACCACCAGGGGCCCTGTATACCACCACCAGGGGCCTGTGTATACCACCACCAGGGGCCCTGTATATAACACCACCAGGGGCCCTGTATATAACACCACCAGGGGTCTGTATATACCACCACCAGGGGCCTGTATATACCACCACCAGGGGCCTGTATATACCACCACCAGGGGCCTGTATATACCACCACCAGGGGCCTGTATATACCACCACCAGGGGCCTGTATATACCACCACCAGGGGCCCTGTATACCACCACCAGGGGCCCTGTATATAACACCACCAGGGGCCCTGTATATAACACCACCAGGGGCCTGTATATACCACCACCAGGGGCACTGTATAGCACCACCAGGGGCCCTGTATACCACCACCAGGGGCCCTGTATACCACCACCAGGGGCCTGTATATACCACCACCAGGGGCCTGTATATACCACCATCAGGGGCCTGTATATACCACTGTGGAGGCTGCTGTATACCACTGGGGCTGCTGTAATACTGCTGGGGCCTGTATATACCACTAGGGAGGCTGCTGTATACCACTGGGGCTGCTGTAATACTGCTGGGGCCTGTATATACCACTGGGGCTGCTGTAATACTGCTGGGGCCTGTATATACCACTGGGAGGCTGATGTAATACTGCTGGGGCCTGTATATACCACTGGGGAGGCTGCTGTATACCACTGGGGCTGCTGTATTACTGCTGGGGCCTGTATATACCACTGGGGAGGCTGCTGTATACCACTGGGGCTGCTGTAATACTGCTGGGGCCTGTATATACCACTGGGGAGGCTGCTGTATACCACTGGGGCTGCTGTAATACTGCTGGGGCCTGTATATACCACTGGGGCTGCTGTAATACTGCTGGGGCCTGTATATACCACTGGGGAGGCTGATGTAATACTGCTGGGGCCTGTATATACCACTGGGGAGGCTGCTGTATACCACTGGGGCTGCTGTAATACTGCTGGGGCCTGTATATACCACTGGGGAGGCTGCTATAATACTGCTGGGGCCTGTATATACCACTGGGGAGGCTGCTATAATACTGCTGGGGCCTGTATATACCACTGGGGAGGCTGCTGTATACCACTGGAGCTGCTGTAATACTGCTGGGGCCTGTATATACCACTGGGGAGGCTGCTGTATACCACTGGGGCTGCTGTAATACTGCGGGGGCCTGTATATACCACTGGGGCTGCTGTAATACTGCTGGGGCCTGTATATACCACTGGGGAGGCTGATGTAATACTGCTGGGGCCTGTATATACCACTGGGGAGGCTGCTGTATACCACTGGGGCTGCTGTATTACTGCTGGGGTCTGTATATACCACTGGGAAGGCTGCTGTATACCACTGGGGCTGCTGTATTACTGCTGGGGCCTGTATATACCACTGGGGAGGCTGCTGTATACCACTGGGGCTGCTGTAATACTGCTGGGGCCTGTATATACCACTGGGGAGGCTGCTGTATACCACTGGGGCTGCTGTAATACTGCTGGGGCCTGTATATACCACTGGGGCTGCTGTAATACTGCTGGGGCCTGTATATACCACTGGGGAGGCTGATGTAATACTGCTGGGGCCTGTATATACCACTGGGGAGGCTGCTGTATACCACTGGGGCTGCTGTAATACTGCTGGGGCCTGTATATACCACTGGGGAGGCTGCTATAATACTGCTGGGGCCTGTATATACCACTGGGGAGGCTGCTGTATACCACTGGGGCTGCTGTAATACTGCGGGGGCCTGTATATACCACTGGGGCTGCTGTAATACTGCTGGGGCCTGTATATACCACTGGGGAGGCTGATGTAATACTGCTGGGGCCTGTATATACCACTGGGGAGGCTGCTATAATACTGCTGGGGCCTGTATATACCACTGGGGAGGCTGCTATAATACTGCTGGGGCCTGTATATACCACTGGGGAGGCTGCTGTATACCACTGGAGCTGCTGTAATACTGCTGGGGCCTGTATATACCACTGGGGAGGCTGCTATAATACTGCTGGGGCCTGTATATACCACTGGGGAGGCTGCTGTAATACTGCTGGGCCCTGTATATACCACTGGGGAGGCTGCTATAATACTGCTGGGGCCTGTATATACCACTGGGGAGACTGCTATAATACTGCTGGGGCCTGTATATACCACTGGGGCTGCTGTAATACTGCTGGGGCCTGTATATACCACTGGGGAGGCTGATGTAATACTGCTGGGGCCTGTATATACCACTGGGGAGGCTGCTGTATACCACTGGGGCTGCTGTAATACTGCTGGGGCCTGTATATACCACTGGGGAGGCTGCTATAATACTGCTGGGGCCTGTATATACCACTGGGGAGGCTGCTATAATACTGCTGGGGCCTGTATATACCACTGGGGAGACTGCTATAATACTGCTGGGGCCTGTATATACCACTGGGGCTGCTGTAATACTGCTGGGGCCTGTATATACCACTGGGGAGGCTGCTGTATACCACTGGGGCTGCTGTAATACTGCTGGGGCCTGTAAGGGGGTGTGTCTTGAAGGGGCGTGTCATTGAGGGCGTGTCTTGGAGGGGCGTGTCATTGGGGGGTGTCTTGGAGGGGGCCCCGTTCAAAAGTTTGCTATGGGGCCCTGCCAGTTCTAGTTACGCCCCTGATGGCCGGGTCTAAAATTGGTCTAACATTAAGAATTTAAAGGGATCCCGTCACCTCCAAAAAGCCACCTAAGCTACAAAAACACATCACTGCAGCATCCTATCACTAATCTCACACTCCTTTTGTCTCCTTAAAGCATCCTTTCAAAGTAGATAAAAACGATTTTATACTCACTCATTAGGCATTATAATTAGTAGGGGCTATAGTCTTTAGCCCTTAAGGTACCTTTACACGCAGCAACTTTTCTAGGAATTTCACTGGCCACTTACTGATTGCAGTGAAATCATGGACACATTGTTCCATTTGTACACAGCAACAAGATAGAACAATGTGTCCATGATTTCACTGCAACCAGTAAGTTGCCAATGAAATTCCTAGAAAAGTTGCCACGTGTAAAGGTACCCTTAGGGCGTGTTTGTTTTGCAGGCTCCAGGATCCACCCTCTCTCTCTCTCTGTGCTGCTTTGCTTGTGCAGGCTTTGCCCTCCCCCTCTCTGTCACTCACAGAATGCAAATCATTAGTCCTGCCTTCAGCTCCACATCACAGCAGCACAGACAGAGAGAGGGTGGATCCTGGAGCCTGCAAAACAACACACCCTAACAGCTAAAGAATATAGCCCCTACTAATTATAATGCCTAATGAGTGAGTATAAAATTGTTTTTATCTACTTTGACAGGATGCTTTTAGGAGACAAAAGGAGTGTGAGATTAGTGATAGGATGCTGCAGGGACATGATTTTGTAGCTTAGGAGGCTTTTTGGAGTGACAGGATCCCTTTAAGGGCTTAATGCCAGCTGGCAATAACTCCTTATTACCCAGTTTGTCCTGGATACATGGCAACTGGAAGAGTTGTGAAAAGCGCTAGGAATTGGCGCTTGTTATGACTGCGCCAATTTCTAGGGCGGCTGTAGGCTGCTATTCTATGGCATGGGGCGACCAATAACAAAGGGCCCTCACCCCGCTCAGAATAGCTGTCCTCAGCTGCAGTTTACCTGTGTCAATTAGAATTGGGCAAAGCCTACGCATTTTTTTCATTATTATTTTGGGATGCGTGGTTGCCATGACTACTGTGCATGACAAACAAGCACAGACACCTCAGATTGAATGCAGTCTGATGCAAAACAATATCAGAGCATGATGTCTGTGTTGGTGTTGCTGGTCATTAGTGAATTGCATAGCTTATGTGAGACAGAGTAAGGGTCCTTCAATTAGGTATGGACGCGCTATGCTGCTTCCATACGCAGTCAAGCTCGCACTGCGTTCCTAGTTTAACATGAAGCTATGCTCGTTTGCGATCGGGTGGGATGCAGACGATATCTGCTCCTCGGTCAGCATCCGACCGGACGCGCAGTTCATTTTTTGCGCCGGACTTGGCAATCAGCAAGCGTCCAAGACAAACATGCATGTCTTCATGGTCGCAGTGTCTGCCTAACAGGGAGAAGCTCGACCTGAAATCTCCGTGCGCGTGAGTCACAGGAGATCACGCCAGGAGTAGCTCAGCCTCTGCTGCCCTCCTCCTCCGCGCCTGTAATCTCTAGCGATTCGGCGGAGAACATGATTGAAGCTGTTGAATCATCCGCCGACATCTCGTGTCGCGGGAGATTCAAGCTTTCAGATAGCTGTCCCCGAATCGGTGCTACGGCGCGGGGCGGGTCTTGGCGTGATCTCCCGGCCGCCCGACGCGCGATTGCTGCGGTCATAGTAGTGTCCAGCGAATATCGCTCGGAAATCATTTGGACCTGCTTTACAGGTTTGTGTTCATGCATCAGCATGCAGACAAACGCTATGTGAAGGCAGCGTAAGTAGGGAGCAACCACAAGTAAGCAGCATGAGACTGGTAAGATGATCTGTGTGTGTCTGTGTGTGTTTGGCAGATTTTGGACACCTTTGAAGGTGTTTTCTATGTGTTTCTTGTTGCCTGCCATTGATTGTAATGGGGTTCGATAAGTTTAGCGAACTGTTCGGCGATCACCTCGCATTCAGCGAACCAAACCGAATTCGAACACTCAGGCGTTCGCTTATCTCTACACTGGAGCAGCTAGCATGGCATGGATTGCTGAGGAGACGGAAAAGAGTGACAATGAAAACAGAAGATACTGGAGGGTAATTACAAGGCACAAGACAGGGGATTTAGATTTACAGCACAACTCCAGTGGTGAAATAAAAAAAAAACTGGGGTGGTACTTTAAAGAGGAAATTGTCGTGATTCCACCACTCAGGGTGTAAGATGGATGTTTAGAATTAATCTCTGCCAGCTATGGGATCAAATTATTTCTTTGCTGTCAAAATTATGAGCCTCAGCTCAATCATCCAATCTAAGGCGAGTTACACGGTACGAGATCGTGAACAATATCGCTCAAACGTCACGGGTTTGGAGTCATTCAAACGACATAGGACGTCGTTGCATGTTACACCACGATACGACTACGATAAATTGTTGGATTGTTAATCGCAGATTTAAGAACATGTTCTCAATCAAAAGGATCCTACGATCAGCCAACCTGCTGAATCGTTGTGTGTGACACCGCGATAACGATGTCAATTTATCAAACAGTGAACAAGTATCGTTCGCTGGGTTGTGTGTATGATAGCTGCTCGCCACATCGTTGGTGCGTTGTCCACGATATCTATACATGTGACATCTCATCAATGATGTAAATAAGATGTCCTAACGACAGCACGCCCATGAGATCGTTGGTGATATCAAAAGACATTGAAGCGTATAAAGGTACCTTAAGGCAGAGGTATGAGTATTGTGAATAACGTTGGGCTGGGTCTGTGGGATTTTTTCCAGATGTCATCCGTTCTGGGTGATTACATGGCTATTTAGCATTCCTGCAGTGGTCACACCATTGCCAATTGTAGCTTTGCTCAAGTGTTGTGTGTGTTTGCTCTGAGTTGTATTTTGATCTCCATTGCTGAACTTGGATTTTTTCCTTTAACTCACTCCTTTGTCTTGATTCTTACCTTCCTGATATTTTGACCTCAGACTGTGACCTAACTGTGGCCTTTGTTTTTTCCCGCTGTCTGAGCCCTCTAGGTACTGACCGCGGACCTTTTGATTATCCACGTCCATAAATAGTGACTAGCATCACAGTTATAAGAAGAAATTGGAGACCATTGAGCAGCATTGATAGCTCAGTTAAATCTATTTCTTATTTTTCTCATACTTGTGTCTTTGTGGGCTTTCGCCCATACTGCAGAAATAAACTGGCTTTATATGAAATTGACCTTAATGTTTAAGTCTAAAAACATGTCATATGTTAAATAGTAAATTATAATCTGGCTTTTGTTGTAAGCCCTTCTGAGGTAAAATACTGATAAGGAATGGTGAAAATCTATGTTGAATGAGATTTTAATACGAGTATCTAATATATAAAGCAGAGTGTATGTATGTGTGTGCATATATATGTATGACCACACAAAGCCCCGCCCCCTTCATAGCCTGCTCCCTTCATAATGCACCTGATGTATATGGCTCCGCCCCCTCTGGTTTGCACCGACCCTTCATAGATCTACCCCTTCATAGACCCACCACCTTCATAATGCCAGGATGCATATAGGCAGCCCTCTAAGGTTAGCCCAACCCCTTCATGATGCGCCAGGTGTATATGGCTTTGCCATGTCGGTTAGCCCTGCCCCCGTTATTACGCTACATTTATTATTGCAACCCAAACAACGCCCCTTGATAACTCTTCCCCCTACATACATATAGCTCGCTTCCTCTGGTTACCCCCTGTTGGCACCGTCTCCTTTATTACGCCCTTTTTATTTATTATATCCCAAGCAACACCCGGTTCTACAGTTAGTATATATAAATATATACTTTTTTTTGTAAATCACCATACTATGCTTGTGCTGATTCCCTGCTTATGAATACTATGACGTGGCCCTGGAAGTGCAGCATCTCTTTTCAATATGAGGAAGCTCTGACATCACTTACATGAGCATGTTCCCTCCTTCACCTCCCTTCCCTTGTTGGATGAGAGCGTCATCATACCTCATATGACCAATGGGTAGTCGGTATTTTGATGAAACAGAAGTTTCAGTCCCCTACTTCCACAATAATGTCTCGACTTCTCAGGAGCTGAAGGAGAGAAAGGAATGATTGGATTTGGCATTTCTAAAGCTTACTTCTGATTCCACATAGGGTTACAACAGACAAATTTTTAATAAATCTAAAAAAAACCTTAACCTTTATTTAATTTGTAACTTCACTAGAAAAAATTGTCCCTCTCATATCATCAGTACACTGGAAGGAGTGAATGGAACAGGCCTCCTGATGAACTCAGAGGAGAGAAACACGTCAAGGTGCTAAGGATGGACGGGTGAATCCTGGATCTAGCAACAGATAAGTGCTGTATTGCCATAACTGGTCCCGTATAGGTGTATTAGAATCAGGCACCCCTGAGGGGGGTTGACCTAGGGACAGGCGCAGACACAAGCCATCGGGAGTGGGGGCACCATATCATTTAAGTAGGGTGCCGACCCCCACCAGTAGGCAGGGCTAAAGCACCAGGGCCATCTAGTCCATTTTAATGACTATTTGTACAGTAGGCACCTAAGGTGTGCTTTCCTATTGGATAAAATAGCCCTTTCCACACTAAGCACGCTGACACAACATGGAGTGCACTGTTTCTGCCTTGCAGGGACAGGCAAGGGCTAGTATAGGGTAAGCCACTGCGGAGTGGGGGCGCCATATCGTATATTAGGGTGCCGACCCTGCTGAAAGGTAGGGGATAGGAGGGAGATTAGTATACAGGGCCTAACTCTCCCTTCCCCCTTCTCTGCTGTGCACTATAGCTTTTAACAATTTTTTCTAGTGAAGTTACAAATTAAATAAAGGTTATTTTTTTTTTTCATTTATTAAAAATTTGGATTTGGCATTTCGAAATCGTGATCTAGATGTTTGGAGGAAGAAGAAAACAATAAAGTGAACAGATTGTCACTGATGTGTGAACCAATCCGAACAAGGAAACAAAAAGCAAATATACAGGAATCCCACGAGTATTGACATTGACAAGAGTTTATCAGGAATTAAGTAATGTAAATAACAATATGTAATGTCCACACGATATGAGGCATTCACAAGGGTAAACTTTAACTGTACTTTATTCTTGTCTTCTTTCTTTCTCCATCATATATCAGAACAGTCTTTTCCTGCAGCATGCTCTAAAGTGAAACCAAACTTAACTCTCCACCTCCTTCTCCTTACCCATCATACAACAGACCTAGTTTTCTTAAAGAGGCAGATCTAATTATTATACATTACATCATCCCCCTTTTTTTTTTTTTTTTTTTTTTACAACTTAGAAGAAATACACTGACAATATAACAATGACAAGATGTCCAATAGATATATATGTCGGTTTTGGCCTATTTAGTCTATTCAAATTAGGCACCGAAGAGAAACAAAAAAAAAATAACACAAACAACAACAAAAAAACAACAACCATTAAGAACTCTGCATGTTTTCTGTTCTTTTCTCTTTTATACTTCTTCAATAAGCCGTGATGGAGCCCTCCTTTCTCGTGTTGGATAGCGTCTGGGCTCAGTGAGTGTGTCCATTATTGAAGAATTGTTCACTTCCGGGTGGTCCTCTCCACCGAGCACCAAGTCTTCCACCAGAGGAAGATCATTACCATCATTTTGCGGTATGATTTTAAAATGTGAAGAATTTCGAGTTATGAAGTGTCCACTTCGCTCAGCCGTGACCATGCTGCCTTTCTTATCAGTAACATTGTATTGTGCAGGATTATAAGTAGCTGAGGTCTTGTTGGTTGGTTTTTGACGCACGACGACAACATCCCCTTTTTTGATGGCACTTGGCTGTGCCCTTCGCCTTCTGTCTGCATAACGTTTCATAGTTTGTTTGTTAGCAGAGTCTGCTGATCGCACAGAAGAGTCACTTGGTAAGGGATGACTGGTCACGTCAGGGATACGTATCCGTGGAGTTCTGTTGAACATTAGATGAGCTGGAGCAGCATTAGTAGTAGAATGTGGCGTATTACGATAATTGCGCATGAATTTGTATAATGACTGTTTCAGCGGGGTGTGCTCCAGACTCGCTGCCTTGACTCTTTTCCCCATAGTGCGCATGAAACGTTCTACTATACCATTGGCTTGTGGCCAGCAAGGTGTGATTTTCCTGTGACTGAACCCCAAGTATTCAGAAAATTGTGTAAACACATGTCCATTGAACGGAGGTCCATTGTCTGTTTTAACCACTCTTGGAATGCCATATGCAGAGAATATGTCATCCAGTTCTGGTATGACACTAGTGGCAGATGTTGAAGATATGAAAGAAATGACAGGGTATCTAGAATATTCATCAATTGTTACTAGAATGTACTGGCCATTGGGTAATGGTCCATATATGTCGACTGCCACTTCCTCCCAGACAGCAGTGGGTAGTGGAGACATTTGCAGTGGTTCTAAGTTTGATGATGGAGTAATGAATTGACAGGTGGAGCAATGTCTAATCTTCTCTTCCACCAATTGATCCATGTTTGGGAACCACACTTTTTCTCTAAGTAATTTTTTAGTACCAACAATTCCCAGATGACCTTCATGTGCGATCTGTATGACTAAGTTGCGCAAAGTCTTAGGTACAACCAGTTTGGTACCTCGAAGAATGAGGTGTTCTTCAGTGACTGATAATTCATCCCGTACACTTGAGAATAGTTTTAATTCCTTCAGATCAATCTCAGGATCGGGAAATTTTTCTTTTTGAATTTCATGCCACCTTCGATTTTGTATGATTTCTATTAAAGCACATAGCGTCTTGTCACTTGTTGTTGCATTCACAAAGTGATCAATGGAGAGTGCTTTAGGCACTGCATGAGCTGTAATGAAGCGTATGTATTCTTCAATAGAGGATCGCTCAGGTGAGGCATCATTCATAGGATGTCTTGAAAGATAGTCAGCCAGATTGCTGTATTTTCCAGGTTTGTGAACAATTTTGTAGTTATAGTCCTGTAGACGTAGACCCCATCGTTCAATGCGTGCAGGCATTTTAGCTCTGGGATTTCCAAAGATTGTAAGGAGTGCTTGATGGTCAGTGACAATGGTGAAGGGAGCTCCATAGAGAAATAAGTGAAAGTGTTCACATCCCCAGACAACTGCCAAGCTTTCTTTTTCAGGTTGTGAATATTTCTTTTCAGTACTTGTTAAACTTTTACTTGCATAAGAAATGATGTGAGGATCTTGATTATTATCCTTATATTGTGCTAAGATAGCACCCAGCCCCACGGGACTGGCGTCCACAATTAATTCGGTTTGAAGTGCCGGATCAAAATAAGCCATGGTAGTGGTTGAGCAAAGTTCATTTTTAATTGCTTCAAAAGAGGTCTGACAGTCTTGGGACCATTGAAAAACACAATTTTGCTTTGTAAGTTCTCTTAATGGACTGCTGATAGTTGAAAAATTTGGAATATATCTAGCACAGTAGCTTGCCATTCCAAGAAAAGAGCGTACTTCACTGGCAGTTTGTGGAATTGAGGCTGTCTTGATGGATTCTACTTTCTTAGGGTCAGGTTGTACTCCTTTTTCCGAGAAGATGTGACCATAGAACTCTAATGAACGTCTATCAAATTCGCACTTTTCTTTGTTTAAAGTGAGTCCAGCAGAGAGCAGGCATTCGAAGATGTTGTATAGAGCACGATTATGTTCAGCTTGAGTTTTACCAAACACCAGTATGTCATCACTGTAATTAAAGGCATTTGGAACGTGTTGAATGACACTCCTTATCGCATCCTGAAAAATTTCTGCTGCTGAGCAGACTCCAAAAGTCAATCTTTTATATCTTCTGAGGCCCACATGTGTGGAAAATGTTGTTAAGTATCTGGATTCTGGACTCAGTTCTAATTGGTGATAGCCTTTATTGAGGTCGAGCTTTGAAAAGACGGTCGCTCCATTTAATAAATGAATGATGTCATCAATCGTGGGTGAGATATGTCTTTCTCTCTGGATAGCGGTGTTGGGTAGGCGCATGTCAACACACACTCTCACCTGCTCTGGAGTCTTTGGTTTTGGAACTACCACAAGTGGAGAGACCCACGGAGTGGGACCAGTAACAGTTTCAATGACGTCCTCATCCATGAGGAATTGAAGTTCTTTTTCCACCTTCTTTCTCAGGTGAAAAGGAATGCGTCTATGTGGTTGGGCTACCGGACGAACGCTGTCGTCCACATGAAGATGTATTTGAGAGTCCTTTAATTTCCCCAAACCACTAAATAAGGAGGGAAAACTGTTTACCATGGCCTGTACATCCATATCTGCCGGGTCAGTTATGGTATGAATAATCTGGATGAGACCTAGCTTCAATGCAGTGTGATAGCTGAGAAGACAGCCTCCCGATCCTTGTAATGTGTGAAAAGTGGTTTTATGCCTGTTTTCTTTATAGCTGATTTCCGTGTCAAATTGTCCTCTTGTAGCTAGAGGTGTTGTAGATCCATATGGGAAGATTTTTGTGTTCACTTGCTGTAAAACTGGCTTATTTTTCAATTGTTCATATGCAGTGCTGTCTATAATATCCACTGAAGCACCCGTATCTATTGTAAAGGTGATATTGGTGTTGCAGATTGGGAGTGTGATGCAGGGAGACTGTACGGAGCCTGTGGCAGAAGTGGTGAACACATAGTTTTCCGTCCCAGACATTTCTTCTGTGTCCTGATTTATCATTTTTATATTTGCGGGCTTTGTCAGAGGCAGAGAAGACTTGTGTTGTGCTGACCTGCAGACAGCTGCAAAATGATTCCCTTTTCCACATTTACTGCATGTCTGTCCTATAGCTGGACATTTGTTCAGGTGGTGAGGGAAATCCTGTCCACATCTATAGCATTTCCTCTGTTTTGGGGTTTGCTTGTCTTGGGCATTCTTATGCTTGAGATTATGCACCTGTAAATGATCCCCACTCTCCATTGCAGTAGCCTGATGATCTGCTGTTTCTATAGCGCGGGCCATTTTGAGTAAATCATGTAGAGAGAGATCCTGCTGCAGAGCTTTGCGCCTTATAGTATTGGATGAGCAGGTGACAATTACTTGGGTTAGAATTTCATCATCTACATCTGTGAATGCACATCCATGTGCCAGCTCTCTCAGCCGGGTGACATAGGTGTCTATGGATTCTTCAGGGAGCTGCTTAGCAATTCTGAATTTGTATCTTTCATATCTGATATTTTGTTTGGGATTGAAGTAGTCAGTGAGAGCTTTGGTGCAATTCCTGTATGTGTCTGTCTCGGCTGCAGGTAATGTGCTGTATACATCATAGACTCCTGAGCCTGCACAATGTAAGAGTACAGCCTTCCTTCGTTTCTCCTCTTTTATGTCCACGGCTTCTAGAAAGTTCTCAAATCTGTTTAGCCATTTTCTCCAGTTATGGGAGAGATTAGTAGCATCAGTCATATCAAACTGTGGGAAGCTGTGTAAGTATTCAGCCATGATAGAGTCTCTCAGTGATGCTGGTGTGTGAAGCAGTAAACAGTGATCAGTACTCACAGCAGCCGGTGGTTAGATCATCCCATCCTCGTCGCCAGTTGTAATGTCCACACGATATGAGGCATTCACAAGGGTAAACTTTAACTGTACTTTATTCTTGTCTTCTTTCTTTCTCCATCATATATCAGAACAGTCTTTTCCTGCAGCATGCTCTAAAGTGAAACCAAACTTAACTCTCCACCTCCTTCTCCTTACCCATCATACAACAGACCTAGTTTTCTTAAAGAGGCAGATCTAATTATTATACATTACACAATACATGTGGGATTCCTGAGCATTCCAATCCTATGACTTACCCCCAACAACTGCTACTCTGACTGCTAAGTATTGGTATTTATTGTATCAGTACATGACTTCTTCTAACTTGTGCTTTTACTTAAATATTTCATGCATCAGCATTTTATTTCTACTCTGTTAGGCAGTTTTATGGCTGTTCTTGTTGTGCTCCTTAGAAGTATCATCTCATAGACTTTGCATTGTTTCTTATTCCTTATCTCCAAACTTTGAAAGATAAGGCTGCCTTCACACTTGCGTTTGGAGCGCAGCGTACCAAACGCAGCCAAACGCTTGCGCACATGCGTTCCTATGTTTAACATGGGAACACATGCGCCTGCGTATGGCTGCGTTTGGCCGCATTTGCGTTTGGATGCGCATAATTTATGCGCCCTCCGACCGCACTCCAAACGCAGCATGCAGCATTATTTTGTGCCTTCTCTGCGCTTGTTTTATCTGCAAGCGCACAAAAAATGCATGGATCTCAATGGATTCGCAGTGTATTCCGCATGACAGCGCAGGAGAACGCTGTGGATCTCATTGAAATCTCTCCTGGTGGCCGCCGGTGATCACCGGCGGCCACCGGGAGATCATGCAGAGCCACAGTTGATCTCCCACCCGTGTCAGCAGGGAGAAACAGCTGATCTGACAGCTGTTTAAATCTCCCGCGCTGACACCGAATAGGCTGTGCCGGGAGGAGGAGATCTCTGCTGCTGATCTCCTCCTCCCGGTCGCCCCCAGAGACAGCTGATTGGCTGCCGGGGCACCATAGTAATGTGAATGCATGCTGAGATTCTCCACTGAGTTCACATTATTATGGGCTGAGTTTGCCTGCGTTTGCATCTGCATGCCCTCCGCATGCAGACACAAATGCAAGTGTACACTGTATAAAAGCCTTTTTATGACACCTGCACATTATGATGCCTAGCACAATACATTCCCTGCCACGCTGTATAATGCCCTGTCCCCAGCATGCACTTGTGATGCCACAACACAGTATTATGTCCCGAATATAGTATGATGCCTTCTTCACACACAGTACTATACCCTCATAGTAAATTTCCCCACGCAATATGAGGCCTCCTAGTGCCCCCTGCCACAGTATGATGCACAATACATAGCATGATGCACTTGGTGTCCCCTGCCACCCAGTATGAAGGAAGCCATCACAACCCCAACACACAATATGATACCCTCAAAGAACATGCCCCAACACAGTCTGATGACCCACGGCCCCATGAACACATTATGTTTCTCTCAACAACCCCTCGAACAGCATGATGCCCCCAGTGGCCACACAGTGCCCTTCTGTGGAAGCCCATGACATGGAAGTGAAGCTAGTGCCAATGAATGTGCATTACAGGACTTTTCTTTGCCCTGAGGAGGGCAAAGCGACCATGCGCAGGTCTGTGCTTTAACTGCACAAATGTATTATTTGCAGAACTGGATGGATAACATAGGAGACGTCATCCACTCTTATCAAGACAAGAGGTCCAGCGTATGTGGGGAAAGTGGAGGAGCCAAGCACATCCTGCAACAACCATTGGACCACACCAGACACAACGCAGGAGAATTATAAAAGATATTTCCATGGATCTAAGGGAAAGTGAAGTTTTTCGTTTATATGGGGATGACCTGCCCATAGGTTCCCTTTAATGAATATATTAATGAAAACCACCTACCAGTAGCTATATCTTCCAGCATAATCCTCATAACAACTGGAATTCTCTACAGCAACTATAAACTTTATGGTTTGAGCTGTTTCAAGGAGTTTTAATCTAAAGTGGAAGAAGACTCACAACTGTACATTGGATACACTATACTTGATATATTTACAGAAAAGAACACGCTGGACAGCCCTGTGAAGCCTATATAGAAGTATTTGGTCAAGACCTACCCAATGGACTTTGTCTTTTCTAACCCCCCAGGTAAGAAAAGGGCTTTGCAAAAGACTACACCTGGCTGAAGTGTTGCATCATTGGATTCCATTTAATTTTACATCTGCTGGACGATTAATCCCATTTATTATTGTAGTGTTATTCAATGACAGAGCAATGAGACGTGGATGGATAAATACATATACTGGATTACATTCAAAGCAAATAAATAATGTAAGGCATCAAAGAAGAAAAAACCATTAAGAAAATAACTTAAAGAAATGAAATAAATATGACATTTTCTAGACATTGTTGTCATCTACACATGAAACTAATAAAACTTGCAGATCGGAAATGCTTTACATTTCCATAGAGTCATAATGATAATGGTTTACTTTAGCTCATAAAATAGTTCAAAGAAACAAATACAAAACAGCCCATCTGTCTTCCTTACAGGAATTTCTAAATACTAAATTCTGCAAAATTGTCACACAGAAGTGCCATAGAATTCATTCTGTAACTAAAAGTGAATAGGGGAAATGGATTGACTGATATTAGTATTAGAATAGGTTATTTTTGTTGATTCAATTACATTTTTGTATAAAATGCTTGAGAGAGTTCAGTAGCAAAACAACAATTGACAGATGTAACAACATGTGTAACTAACAAAACAAGACATATAATAGCATCCAAGTCATTTTTCAGTGCAGTGCCCCCCTCCGCTCCAAATGATAAACCTGTCTTGATCTGTCAATCAAACATAACATTATTCATTGCTCCTGTAATGACTCGTCTTGTCTCCTACAGAGTTCGTCAAACTTTTTCTATTGAGTGTTCTCCACACAGGCCCAGATAACACCTGGGCTCATCACTAGGTCTCACTCATTTATTCAGACATTCCAGAAACAAAACCTCCATCATTGTGCTGGATCTGATTTTCATCCATTTTTGCTTTTGTGTCCATTTTTAAAAAAAAGTGTCTTGTTTCTCTCATATGAATAAAAGCAGTTACAAATAGACAATGACCCATTTACATGAATTTGTGAGTTTGATTTGCAATTCAGATCAAAAGCTAACATATATGACTTAGGCTAGGGTCACATTTGGAAGGCTCATTGTGATTACCGCATCCAGATCCGGATGCAGTAATCGCATGAGCCTTCAGGCACATTTTGTGTTCACAATGTGTCTTTAAACCCGGATCCAGTAACCAGATTGCTCAGAATGTGCAATCTGGTAGCCGTATGCTTTGTTCATCCCTGCTGCCGCAGGGATGCACAAGGGGTTAATGTTAATAATAGATGTGGGCAACATGTCTGTAGGGAGTGCCCGCCCTCCCTAGAGACATGCTGTCCACATAGTTAGGCATGTGAAGGGTTAATATGTGCAATTACAGTACTGCCGACTATTGTCATAATTTATTATTTTCTGAATGAAACCCGGCGGCTCCTCGCAGTGGAGGACATACAGTATGTAATCTGCGTACTGTATCTGCCGCTATCCAGGGTTCTGGAAGCATAAACATTAGGTATATGGGCAGCACACCACCATAGACCTAAGGTTAATGCTTTCAGGACCCTGGATAGCGGCAGATACAGTAGCAGATTACATACTGTATGTCCTCCACTGCGAGGAGCCGCCGGGTTTCATTCAGAAAATAGTAAATGCCGACAATAGCCGGCAATACTGTAATTCCACATATTAACCCTTCACATGCCTAACTATATGGACAGCATGCCTCTAGGGGGGTGGGCACTCCTACAGACATGTTGCCCACATCTATTATTAACATTAACCCTTTGTTCATCCCTGCGGCAGCAGGCATAAACAAAGAATCCGGCAACCAGATTCCACATTCTGAGCAATCTGGTTACCGGATGGGCTCCCATAGGAGTCCATTATAGCAGCCCCGCTGCGTTTTACAAACCGCTCTGAAAAACGCTGCCTGCATGATTTTTCACGCAGGCAGCAAAACCGAAATGCGGTAACCGGATTGCAAATAGTGCAATCGGTTTAATGCATTGCAGCCTATGGCTGCGGATCCGTATCCGGTTTTGAGCATTTTTAATGCTCAAAACCGGATCCAGATGAAAAAAAAAAACGCTAATCTGACCCTAGTCTTAATTTTTTCAGGGGTTAATCTATTCACAATGTAAAAACAGACATTGCTCTCCAGATACGCTCTTTCCTAAAGACGGTCAAACTGTCTGGGGGCCCTGAGCTTCGCCTCTCACCATTAGAGGCTATTTTTTCTTGTGAGCTCCGCCCAATCGAGGTATTTCTGCCATTCACCAAATCCTGTCGGCGAGAGATAATAATGTCAAACATAAAACCAGGTTAGCTGGAGAGAGAGTTGGGTGAGCCCATCTCCTGTGAAGAATGGAAGAGGTGCTTTCTTCTGACGCACAAGTTGCCCGGCTCATGCGATGCTCAGGAAAAGAGCTATAAAATACAATTCAGATGGTATATCACTCCAGACAGACTGCATACATTCTCCTCTGCTGAATCTGGGCTTTGCTGGAGATGTGGATCCGAAGAGGGTACGATGCTACATATTTGGTGGGACTGTTCCCTGATCAAAGAGTTCTGGGAAAAGGTCTTTTGTAATTATAGGCTGGTTACAGGTAAACAAGTAACGGGAACTCCTGAGTTGGCCTTGCTCTCTTTGTTACATGATTCGGTGAGGGCCCAAAAGAAGGATATTTTGAGATTCTGCCTTTCGGCTGCCAGAGCAGTGAGTCCTCGGCACTGGAAGAATACGGATCCCCCTTCCATCATCGAATGGTTCTCGAGATGGAATTGTATTATAGAACGGAAGAGATGGCGGCTGGACTATCTTAGACTCTACCCTCTTTCTCTGTCACTTGGTCTGAATGGATCATTTTTAAAGACTCCAACAACTATGAGCTGTTACTCTCTTAACTGGAGTCCAGATCTTTCCCCCAAGCCTTCTATGGTAACTCGTACATTCGACGTTCCTTGGTTTCTCTGACAGGTATATGAGTTCAGTAAATATATTGTTCATTCCCTCTTTTTCCCCTTTTTTTTTTTTTTTCTCTTTCTCCTCTTTCTTTTCTACCCCTCCCTTCCCCCTCCCCCCTGTGTGGATTTTTGGTCATTGGTCCGGTTGGAGGTAGGCAAGACCATTATGTGACCTTTTTTGTTAAAACAAAAAAAAAAAAGTTTTTTCTGCAGTTTCAACATTCTAACCTTAATTCCACACTTGTTGAAAATACATGTGAATGTATTCTTTTGTTATATTTCCAAATTATTTCTAACTTTTCTTTGAGTCTAGGATTATAATCAAAACATACTATTTACTTTAACTCATAGATTGTGTCATGTACTTTATAACACTAACGTGTTCTTGATGTTTGAGCGTATTTTGTTTGTTATGTAAAGGATATATACCTTTGTTTAATAAAAACATATTTACCAAAAAAATAAAAACAGACATGTGGACATGCCAGTAGGCATGTGTTCTGAATGGAAAAGGCTAAACAGATGCGTTTTTTACATGTGCATTACAGAACTTACATAGGCTGCAATGCAAAAAACGCATTGCAAAAGTGCATTGCGTTTGACGCTATGCGTTTTTGCAAGGTCTGCTGAAAACATGGTCTGCAACGTTTGTGCTGCTTTTTCAAAAAGGCGTGTTTTTTTTAACATGGGAGCCTATGGGAACCATGCGTTACACTAGCGTTAAATGGCATAAAAATGGCAACAGAAAAAACTGCAACCATTAACGCTGGCGTAAAAAAAAAAGGCCTTCCAAGTGTGACCCTAGCCTAAGGTATGACAATGTGACATTATAATACATACAAATTGAGTCAACTATGCTCCTAAAGGCAGAGATACACTATGTGAGATGCATATGAGATACTCACAGGAGTCTCTCATGACTCACCTGGAACGGCTTCCGCCTCTCTGGATGGGAGCATGTCAGCTGCAAAGAAACACAAGCAGCTGACGTGCTCCTGTCCAGAGAGCTAGCGGCTATTCCGGGTTAGTCATGCAAGACTCATGCTAATATCTTGCATGTATCTCACATAGTGTATCTCTGCCCTAAACGACATCTCTAGAGCCACGGTGCCAAAGTACAGCATCCATGCAGCATTCACTTCTTAGAAGCATTCTCAGCCACAAACACCTGTCTGGCTTTATTCATGTTTGCCTACATTTGCACGTGTTGTACACGTTTTTGGGATGTCCATCTGACAGCACCCTGGCCCATGGAGTCTCATTATATTATTAGAGTTTTCTTATATACGGTAATTTATTTTGCCATCATGTGTTACATCAGAAGTCTGTTGTATATTACATTAAATCATCAGGGAACAACACAGCTACAGTAATAAAGATATAGCCGACTACTGTATGATGACAGCTATGGCCTACTGAGCCTATTTTTCTATTGACTTACAAGGCAGGTTATACACACTTCATATGACTAGTCCTTGTGAAGCTTGCATTGTCCATGAAGCTATTAAAAATATATTATTTCCATGATAGATTAGAATTTGATACATGGACCTGACATTAGATTCATTCCATTTTATTTACAATACATTACTTACCATACCAAATCTGGCTTTCTGCGTACTCAATATTCCTTTTTATTGTCCTCCATTGCACAGTTTCATTTTTCCTGTGTGTAATTGGTAGCTGAAGTGCTGTTCTTGCATAAACACCGATTTCTTGAGCATTTTATATAATAGCTGCCTCTAATATTTATGGAAAGACGCTAGACAAGTACTTTCACTAGAAAAGCTTCACTGATGTATTGCATTAGAAGGCTATTACCATTCTTTATTACCTCGTCTATTTCTGGAAGATCTGCTTAGACTTTTTTTCATTGCGGCACAGTAACATGGAAAAGGGCAGAAGATACATTTTTATATTTTTAATTATTAGAAGCTACAAAACTTTATTTTTATTTTAAAACAAATATTTAATTATTCTGTGTAATGGTGTCATATAAAGACAACAGTCCAGCATCTTGGTTGAAACAAATAAGACTAGGAAGTTTTAGCCACCAGCAAAGTCACAGAACCTCAACTTCAGCATTCACTATGCCAATTAGATAGTGACAATATACCAGTTAGAATAGAAAAGCCAAACTTTGATGCTGGTGAGCACTATCTATGTAGTACTCCACTAGGAGAGTCTTTTTTCTATCTTTTGCCCTTTCCAATTGTCTATTATAAAAGTATCCCATTTAACAAAATGAATCTTCCTGGTGGGATTGAAATAAGGACTAAGGCCGGCTTCACACTATGGCTGGGATCTGATCCGTGGCTGTCCGCTTGAGGCAGACAGCCGCAGACCGGATCAGCACACAGAACTGGAGGGTTAATTTGCCCTCGGGTCCGGTGTGCTGCAGGCGCAGCTGCCGCCGCTGATACCTCAGGTCGCGGCTCGCAGGGAGCGAGCCGCATTCCTGATCTGTCAGGAGGGGACAGCTCCATGGTGCTGAAGCTCAGTGCCGGCCCCTCCTGTCAGTTAAGGACCACAGCTAGCTACCCGTGAGCTGTGGTCCTGACCTATCAGCGGCGGCAGCTGCGTGCGGCAGCACACCAGACCCGAGGGCAAATTAGCCCTCCAGTTCTGTGTGCTGATTCAGTCTGCGGTTGTCTGCCTTAAGCGGACAGCCACGGATCGGACCCCAGTCGTAGTGTGAAGCCGCCCTAAATAAAATTAGGTCTTTCTAGTGAAAATTACCAATAAATTAACTGTTAGGGCCCGTTTGCACGATGCTTATTTTGGCATGCATATGGTATGTCTTTGGTGCAGATCCGCACCAAATATGTAGTTGCGTGTTTTCCCAGCAAAGTCTATGTGGTATATGAAGTCCTGTCCGCATGACGAGTTTTGTTTTCACAACTGATCCACTGCATATTTTATTGCAGAAAAATCTGCAGCATGTCAATTCTTGTTGTGGATTTTACTGTGTTTTTCACCCATAGACCCCATTTTAGCTCAAAATAAGCAGCAGATAAGCAGCAGTGTTCACACAATGTATGTGTTGCCTATTTTTATTATTATTATTATAGCACCATTTTATTCCATGGCTCTTTACATGTTAAAAGGGACATACATAGACAAGTACAATAAACATGAGCAATACAAGGCACACATAATTACAGAAGGAGAGAGGACCCTGCCCACAAGGGTTTGCAGTCTACAAGAGATGGGTGAGGATACACTAGGAGAGGGCAGAGCTGGTCTGGTTTAGTAGACTGAGGATCACTGCAGATTGTAGGCTTGTTGGAAGAGGTGGGTCTTCAGGTTCCTTTTGAAGGTTTCCACGGATGTGTTGGAAAGAAAGTTCCAGAGTATGGGGGAAGCACAGGAGAAAATTTGTATGCTGTTGTGGGAAAAAGGGATAATAGAGGAGTAGACAATGAGATCTTGAGAGGATCGCAGGTTGCGTGTAGGTAAGTACCGAGAGTCACAGATGTATGGAGGAGACAGGTTGTGGATGGTTTTGTATGTCATAGTTAGGGTTTTGAACTGGAGCCTCTGGGCAATAGGAAGCTAGTAAAGGGCTGGGCAGAGAGGAGAGGCTGGGGAATAATGGGGAGACAGGTGGATTAGTCAGGCACCAGAGTTTAGGATAGATTGGAGTGATGCAAGAGTGCTAGAGGTGAGACCAGAGAGTAGGAGGTTGCAAAAGTCGAGGCGGGAGATGATGAGGGCATGCACGAGTGTTTTTGCAGTTTCTTGTAAAGGAATGTATGGATCCAGAAAATATTTTTGAGTGGGAGTCGGCAGGAGGTGGCAAGGACTTCGATATGTGGCTTGAAAGAGAGGGCAGAGTCGAGGATTACCCCATGGCACCGATCATGCGGGGCTGGAGTGAGTGAGCAGTCATTGACTTTGATGGATAGGTCTGGTGGAGGGGTAGAGTGAGATGTGGGAAAGATGATGAACTCTGTTTTGTTAATGTTCAGTAATAGAAAGATGAAATAGCATACAGACATTGTGGGATTTTGGTCAGTAAAGAGGTGATGTCAGGTCCAGAGAGATCAGCATAGAGATGATACTGCAGACCATGGGATTCTATGAGTTTTCCCAGGCCGAGGTGTAGATAGAGAAGAGTAGGGGTCCTAGAACTGAGCCTTGGAGAACACCAACAGATATGGAGCATGATAGGAGGCGGTGTGGGAGAGGGAATGCTGAATTTCCGTTAGATTCTGTTAGATATGACGAAATCCAGGACAGGGCCTAGTCTGTGCTTAATTTACATTAATATCTGCAGGACGTGATGGTGTTGAAGGAGAGAGAGCAGGATTTCACATCTTTTTTTGGCCAAAGTATCCAAGCTTTATTAAAACAGACACAAAGCATTTTCAAATACGCATCAAATGCACTCTAAAAATACATGAAAAATGCACCTTGCGGACAGGGATGGTTTTGGTCCATTTTTCTGCCAGTAGGTGCAGATTTAAGAATTCCAAAATCTGAACCACAAACTCACCCTTAGGATATGTTCTCACTGTGTGTTTTTTATCCTATTTTTGGGTCCAATTTTACATAGTAGCCTGGAAGTTTTAGTAGGGTTTACACAAACAGGCTTTGTGCTAGTCAATCCATCTAACAGATCCCAGGGGTTTTGAGGGCTTTACTTTTGAGGGAGCTTGAGTCAAGATTAATGACTTACACATTGACCCTTGGATTGGGTCCACAGAGTGACCTCTGTCCGGTGGAGCGGGAGGGCAGAGTTTGGCCAGGAAGCTGAGTCTATACCAGGTCAGAAACAGGAACAGAATCATCAGGCAGTAAAACAATCCAAGCTCCCAGCCTGGACTAAGCATAACTACTGCCTTGCCACCTCGTATAACTAACAATGAAGTAGTGGCACCACCCGAAGGAAGGAGCAGAAGCAGAGGGTAAGGCCTTCAATCAATATTACATGAAGACTTTTTTTATCCACCCATAGTAGACAAGTGATGATTTTTTTTCAAGCTTGAAAAAATTATGATAGAGGAGTTGAAATATTACTTGAAATGGATGGATAAAATTGAAGGTGCTATGTACAGAGTCGGGTCCGATTAGAGACTCTTCGTCTCGAGTTTACGCAATGCTGGTGTCACCTCCAGGACAGCGACCTCCTAATTTCATAGCAGGGTGGGAATCGGATTTAAAGGTCAAATTGTCTGATACGCAGATACCTCAAATCTGCACCCTCATCCATAACACATCCATAAGCTCCAAACACCAAGAGGCAGGATCAGTGGTATAACTAGAGTCTGGTGGGCCCCGATGCGAAATTCAGACCTGGGTTCCCCCGCGAGTATACACGTTGGTCGGATGTATGGGTCCTGTGTAACGTTTTAAGTTCTAGAAAGACTCACAAATTGACCCCTCTCCCCCTTCATTATGTATTAATGTCCCTCACCCTGCTATAAACGGTCATCCTTCTAGAATATGGTGCTTATCCTTTTATATATGTCTCCCATTCTGCTATATATGGTCCCCCTCCTGGAATATGGCCTTATCGTGGAATATATGTCCCCCATCATGGTTTATATGGTCTTCCTTCTCCCTCCAATTATTATACTGTATCTCCATATTCCTCCATATATTACAATATACCCCCATAGTTCTCCATGTATTATAATGCATCCTATAGTCCCCCATTCATAAGGTAGCCCCAATAGTCATCCAATAATTATAATGCACCTCCTTATCCTACATATAGTAGCCTCACAGTCCTCCATATAGTATAATACAGCTTCATAGCCCCTCCATATAGTATAATACAGCCTCACAACCCTCCATATAGTATAATGCTGCCTCACAGCCCTCTATACAGTATAATGCAGGCTCAGTTCTCCATGTAGTGCTGCCTCTATAGTGCAACCTTATATATGCAGCCTCATATAGTGCAGCATTATATCTTTTATATAGTGCAGCCTAATATGCAGCCTCATAGCTTCCATTAGTGCAGCCTTATATCTCTCTATATAGTGCATTATATATGCAGCCTCATAGCTTCTCTACATGGTGCAGCCTTATATATGTAGCCTTATAGCTCTCCATATAGAGCAGTCTTATATATGCAGCCTCATAACCTCTCTATACAGTACAGCCTTATATATGCAGCCTCATAGCCTCTCTATATGGTGCAGCCTCATAACTCTCCCTATAGTATAATGCACCCTTTCCTCCCCCCATAGATGCAGCGTCATAGCTCTCCATATAGTGCAGCCTTCTAGCCTCTCTATATTGTGCAGCCTCATATATGCAGCCTCATAGCCTCTCTATATGGTGCAGCCTCATATATGCAGCCTCATAGCCTCTCTATATAGTACAGCCCTATATATGCAGCCTCATAGCCTCTCTATATGGTGCAGCCTCATAACTCTCCCTATAGTATAATGCACCCTCTCCTCCCCCCATAATCCTCTGACCACCGAGAACTCACTTAAAAAAAAATCTGTTCTCACCTCTCCCCATTCCCCCGCTGCTCTGGTATCCTTGCTGAAGAGAAGAGAAGACTCAGGAGGAGGACCTGACACTGCAAGTAAGGAGTGCGCCTACTCGTAGTGTGGAGGAGGCATCAGACTGCTGTATGCATTCCACAGTGGGACGCATAATGAAAGAGGAAATGAGGTGCAGGAGCAGCAGGAAGCAGGAGGCTCTCCCCTCCCCTCCCTCCTCTCCCCTCTCTGACACACGGGCCCCATAGCGGTGTGTGCTGCCACTCAGTGACATGGATGTGAGTCCTCGGAGATGCACATCCGTGAGAAGCGGGCGCCTGACGCTGGGATCGGCGGGCGAAGGGGGCGGCTGGTGACACGGGCCCCTCATAGGCCCAGGTCCCCTGCAACCGTGAACGTTATGCCCCTGGGAAGGATACAAGCTTCTGTCCCGATGGTATAGAGTTTCAGAGAGACTGCATGCAATGTATCCTGAAACTGGCGTCACCTGTTGGAGATGGGGGAAGGAGTGGAGGATCGCTTATCCAGATCTTTTGGCACAGCGAGTTACTTAGGCCATTCTGGCGAGGAGTTGAGGAAATAGCAAACCAGTTTGCTCATCATGTAGAACTCTTGACTCCGGCTTTGACTTTGCTTCATCTTTCTGAGACTCCCATTGAGATTTACAGGAATTCTCTGTTAAAATTTTTCATAATTGCAGTGAGGGCGTGTATCTCAGAGTTCTGGGGCAAGACCTCTTCGCCAGGGCTTTCACAGTGGGTCCATAAAGTCAATGAGCTAATGTATATTGGGGACATGACTGCCTCCTTACATGATACACAGAGGAAATTCTGGAGCACCTGGGCAGATTGGATGGATTTTCAGCAAATTACTAAATACAAGCTTCTGCTAGATGGGGTGGGGGACTGGACCCTGGCCACTGACCTCCCTCATCCTAGTTCCACCTGATTCCACCCTTCCCCTTTCCCTCTTCCCTGAACCTTTCCATTCTCCTCTACTCCCCCCCACTTACTGATCTCCAGTGCCGTAACCAGAGTCTGGCGTGCCCCGGTGCGAAATTCAGACCTAGGCCCCCCTCGCACATGCACACGTTGGTCAGATGAATGGGCCTCATGTAACGTTCTAAATCCTCTAAAGACTCACAAATTGACCCCTCTCCCCCTTCATTATGCATTAATGTCCCTCATCATATGGCCCTTATCGTGGTATATATGTCCCCCATCCTGGTTTATATGGTTCTTCTCCCGCCACCATAGTCGTCCAATTATTATAATGCATCCCCATATTTCTCCATATATTACAATGTACCCTCATAGTCCGCTATGTATTATAATGCATCCCATAATCCTCCATTCATAAGGTAGCCCCATAATCATACAATTAATATAATAAACCCCCATAAGGGTATGTGCGCACTGGGCGGGTTTTCGGCGGTTTACCTGTGTAAACCGCCGTTTTGCATACATTAGTTTTATTTAAATTTATGTTAATCCAAACCGGCGTTTGGATTAACATTAAAACTAATGTACACCGCCCAAGGCTGTGCACATACCGGCGGTTACCCAGCGTCATCCGTTGCTAACCCGCAGGTTTCCCAGCGGGTTAGCAAAGAATGACCATGTTCTAAAAACCGGCCGGTTCTGCAGCGGCTGCAAGCAGAATCATGTGCTGCTTCTAGCCGCTGCAGAATCGCCGCCGAGAACCCGCTGGGCAGCCGCCGGATACCGCCCGGCTCCCGCAGCTCATACCCGCCAAGAAGCCGGTGCACGGCGCCGGAGCTTCCTGGCGGGTCCCGCCAGCAGCCGCCGACAAACACGCCGGGTAATGTGCACTTACCCTAAGGCTATGTGCACATCAGTCGGTTCTGCATTTCTGCAGACCGACCGGGAACCGGAGGACACTGGCAGAAACTGAGTTTTCTGTGCTCAGCAGTGTCCCTCGTTTTTTGCTCGTTTTTTGCTCGTTTTTTGCTCGTTTTCTGCCCGGTTTTACAGCGTTTTGTCGGCGGTTTTTCTGAGCGGTTTTAAAACTGAGTTTTTAGTGCACTTGTTCAGCTGAAACCGGTGGAAAAACGGAGGAAAGAAGTCACTTGCTCTATTTTTGGGAACCGGTGAAAAAACTCCGTTTTGACTGAAAACGACCAGAAGAAAAACGTTGTAATGTAGACAGAGTTTTCTAAAATCCATTGACTAGCATGTTAATCCAACCGGAGGGTAGGATTAACATAAATTAACATAAAACTGAGCGGAAAACGCAGACGGAAAACGTCCAAAAGCAGCCCACAAAACGACTGATGTGCACATACCCTTATCCTCCATATAATAAAATCCAGCCTCACATCCTTCTGAGGGTATGTGCACATCAGTCGTTTTGTGGGCTGCTTTTGGACGTTTTCCGTCGGCGTTTTCCGCTCAGTTTTATGTTAATTTATGTTAATCCTACCCTCCGGTTGGATTAACATGCTAGTCAATGGATTTTAGAAAACTCTGTCTACATTACAACGCTTTTCTTCTGGTCGTTTTCAGTCAAAACTGAGTTTTTTCACCGGTTTCCAAAAATAGAGCAAGTGACTTCTTTCCTCCGTTTTTCCACCGGTTTCAGCTGAACAAGTGCACTAAAAACTCAGTTTTAAAACCGCTCAGAAAAAACGCCGACAAAACGCTGTAAAACCGGGCAGAAAACGAGCAAAAAACGAGCAAAAAACGAGCAAAAAACGAGGGACACTGCTGAGCACAGAAAACTCAGTTTCTGCCAGTGTCCTCCGGTTCCCGGTCGGTCTGCAGAAATGCAGAACCGACTGATGTGCACATAGCCTGATACGGCCAGGGGCAGAAGGAGGTACTCGGCCATCAGGTCTGCTGAATAGGGAGTCACAGGTGGACGGGATCCCGGTGCCGTGCCCTGGTGATCATTTGAAGGGGACGTTGATGGGGGAGAAGGGGTTATTTACAGGGGGATCGTGACGCCAGCTGTAGTTCCCGGTAATATGGTCCCGGCGCTGCCAGCCGGCCGCTGAGGTGATGGTTGGGGCAGTAAAGTGTGGTACAGCTCCCACAGGTGGAGCTTTACCTCAGGGCAGCAATGAAAGAAGATGGTGAGGGAGGGCAGTGATGAAGATGGTGGTGCTGCAGTTCTTACCGCCTCTGTTGAGCTGCTGCTGATGCTGAACCCTCCGGGCTGCGGCGGGAAGAATAACGGAAACCAGTTCAAGTTTAACTCCACTTTACTCGGTACCGGCTGATGGCATAAACAAAACACGGTAAAGTTTGGTTTGCGGGATGGATGTTGCCAGCTCATGGTCTCCCTTATGGAGTCTCTAGATGTCCTCTCTTAAGTCGTTCAGGGTCTATTCTGTTTTCTTCTGTCTTTTCCACCTTCGCAGAGCTCTCCCGCCAGTCCTACGGTCTGTGTCTAGAAGACAAGGTCTGTACTCTACCGATCCGGATGGGGCCCAAGGATTAAAGCCTCTGCCACCAAAATTCTGTCTGTCCTTTTTAGTGTCTTTTAGTGTCCTGAACCACTTCTTAGTCCTGAGGGGTGAGGTACCTTGTGGCGCTGTCAGCAACCCGATCTCTATGGGCCTGCAGCTCGTCGGTTTTGCGGTCAGGGCTAAACTCGTGGCCGCCTCTGCTTTCTGTGTCGCTGGTGCTCCCTCAACGTGACCAGCCGGCTCCTAGCAGTCCTGGCCCATTGCTTTCTGTTCTGGGCCCCCACTTGAAGATGGGGCTCCCTCCTGTTGGCAGTGTTGTCAGGCCTGTCTTTCCTGACTGCCTTCGCAGCACTAACTAACTGTCAACTGTCACTCTCTTCTGCATCGACCCCTAGGCTCCACCCCCTTTTGGGACCTACCAAAGTACTGGTTCCTGCTATTCTAGTGGACTATTCCTAGGTGTGTGCACTTTCAGACTCCACAGGTTCAAACTCTAAACTAGCAACTTACAAAGGATTACACATTTTGTTGTCATACTGTAGTACCTCCCTGTGGCGCCCAGCTGCAGGAGCGCCACACTTCCATATATCATAGTGCAGCTTCATAGCCCTCCTTATAGCATAATACAGCCTCATAGCCTCTCCATACAGTATAATGGAGCCTCATAGCCTCTCCATATAATACAGCCTCATAGCCTCTCCATATAATACAGCCTTATAGCCTCTTCATACAGCATAATGCAGCCTCATAGACCTCCATATAGTGCAGCCTGTAAACTCTCCATATGATGCAGCCTCAAAACCTACCAAACAATGCAAGCTCATATCTCTCCATATAGAGCAGTATTAAATATGCAGCCTCATATCTCACCATATAGTGCAGTATTATACTGTATATGTGACTCGCCCATCGGGGCTGTGGGGTACTCGGAACCGGGCAGCAGTTCTGTTGTGGGAATCACGGGGGTCAAGGCTCCGTGGCCCTGGGCAGTGAATAAAAGGGAGACTGATTTTTTAGGAATGAACGCCACCCGTAGTTTGTGGCTAATATAACGCCACCACTGCCGTTGAGACCGCTGGGGATGATGGAGGAGTTGGCAGCCGGGATGATGAGGCCTCCACGGGAAGGGCTTTTGGTCCCCAGGGCAGGTGTTGGGATTGTGGGTTATCGGGATGCTGTAGTTGCTCTCTCCCCGCAGCTTTTCCTGTGGCAGGGAAAAAGTGTGCAGCTCTGCAGGTGAGCTGCTGCAGTCTCAATACCAATAAGTCTCAAACACAGTTCTTGAGTTCACCGGGTACTTTACTTCACCGCCACACTAAAGCACAGTCTCAGTTTCAGCATTTCTCTTACAACACTTGTGGTGGACCTGGTTCACACTACAGTCACAGGCTTAGGTTCTCACTGCAGCCAGGATGGTTCCTCTGCGTCACTCCCTCTCAGTGTACCTTTTCGGGCTCTCTGTTTCTCTCTCCTCTCCTACGCGTGTGGTTTCGATCCGGCGTTCACGGGCTCTGCAGTGATTGATCCCACACTCTGGGTCTCTAGCCCTACTACAATGGCTTTGTCCTACACTGCACTGGTTATTGGGTCTCGGGAGATAGACTTCCCGCACTCCGCCGGGTGTCTTGTGGTTTGGGGCTTAAAGCGTTCCCAGCCACATCTACAGAGTCGGCACTCTGGTTCTCTGGCCCAGCAACCAGTGACTCTGGTTAGTCGGGCTCACCTGGCTCCTTTCATCTCTCCAGGGTTCACCCTGGGTTCCCGGCCGGCCATCAGTGGTACAGGCCGCCGGCACCGTTGTTCTCTCTGCTTCTGGCACTCAGCTGAAGGGTGTCTCTGCTTGGGAATCCTTCTTTCTCCTCACCCTTCAGGAAATCTCAGAAAGTCTCCCAGGGAACTCTCAGAAACTTAGTGTTCCTGTGTTTTACTACTGTTCCTCCACCCCTTTTTCCGGGTTCTCTCTACTTCCCACTCCACACGTAGCTACTCTAGCCACCGCTCGCCTGGCATGAAGCGACTTAGGTCAGGGTCAGAGTGTGTATCTGTGCGTGTTTGTGTGGAGTGACTGTCTTGCCTATCCCAGCTGCAGTTCACCCTGTGGCCACCTGGTCGCAGGGGTGCCACATATGCAGCCTCATATCTCTCCATATAGTGCAATACTATATATGCAGCCTCATATCTCTTCATATAGTGCAGTATTTTATATGCAGTCTTATATATGAACCCCCCTCCCTCCCATAATCCTCTGGCTAGAGTGCACTCACTTATTTAAAAAAAAAATTAAATCAGTATTTACCTCCCCTGGTTCCCTCGCAGCTCTGGCGGTCTCCTCTGAAGATTCAAGACTCAGGAGGAGGAGGTGCTGGCCTGCGTTCCCAATGAACGCATAAAGCAGAAAGTAGGAGGAGGCGGCACAGTGAAACGCAGGCCAGGAAGTCGGCAGGTCAGAGGAGAGGAAGCGGGGGGTGGGAGCAGCAGTGGGAAGTAGGAGGCTTCCCTCCCCTCCTCTCCCTGACAGACACATGGGCCCTATAGCAGCCTGTGCTTGCCACGCTGTCACATGGATGTGTGTACTCAGGGACGCACATCCATGTAAAGCAGGAGCTGCGATCGGCGGGCGCAGGGGGCAGCTGGAGGCGCAGTCCCCTTACAGGTCCGGGCCTGTCGTAGCCGCGACCCCTGCAACCGCGATGGTTACGCCACTGCTGATCTCCCTGTTCTTTCTTCTCTCCTCTCTTTATACTTTCTATTATCTCCTTTGTCGGAAAAGCAAGAGACAATTACGTACATCAGATTTACACCGTTAAGAAGAAACCCTCTTGCTTAGAATTGATTTCTTAATGTTTGGCAACACTAGTCACAATATGTTTTAGCTTTATTATCTATTTAACTCTTGACTTTATATGCATGTTTATTATTTACATGGCAAGAGCAATTGTATTGAATGTCTTTAATACTTTCAAATGCCTGCTCATTCATACATTCAATTTTACTTTCTTGTTTTTTTTCTATTATTTGTATATGTTAAATCTCCTAAATAAAGAATTGTAAAAAAAAAATAAAAGGTTGGATAAAATCAAGTTATTGTTAGTGTTGAGGAAGTGTAAGGCTGCATTCACACATTTGCTTATTTTGTTGCGCTTTTTTGCGTGCGCTTTTTGCTACATTTTTCAGCGGCGCAAAAAAGCGCAACAAAATACGCTGGGGCTTTCACACACTGCGCTTTCTTTACCCCAGAAAGCGCAGGTGATGTCACAGAGGGGAGGAAGAATCCTGCTTCCTCCTCCCCTCTGTGACAGCTGTGACCGCCCATTAGATTTCGCAGTGTATTAATATACAGTGCGAATTCTAAATTAAACAAAGCCAAATGTATGAAAAATAAAAAAGAATCAATACTTTACCTGTCCGACGCCTTTTCCCGGTGTCCGGTGCCGAGGCTAGGCAATGTGTAGTCCTGCAAGAGTATCACATGACCGTGAGCGGCCAATCAGAGCCGGGAACGCCCCTCTGACATCACGGCAGGTCCTGACAGAAGACACCTCGCCTGGCCTCGGCACCGGACACCGGGAAAGGGCATCGGACAGGTAAAGTATTTCATTCTTTTTTATTTTTCATACATTTGACTTTAATTTAGATTTCGCAGTGTATATTAATACACTGCGAAATCTAATGGGCGGCCACAGCTGTCACAGAGGGGAGGAAGCAGGATTCTTCCTCCCCTCTGTGACGTCAGAGGGAGAAAACGCAGGAGCTCCTGCATAAAGAATTGACATCTCAATTCTTTACGCAACTGCGTTTTCTCCCTGAAAAAGCACTGCGTATTTTTACGCACTGTCTGCACAGCAAAGTGAATTTCCCATTCACTTTGCTGGCAGATACAAAACACATTGCGCATTTTGAAGAGCGCGCGTAAAAAAGCAATGTGTGAACGCAGCCTAATTGTTACTATTCACTAGTCGCACGGATAGTACAGTATTCATGATACTCGTTACTCGGCGATTATCTCTGGTGCTCGTGAGTGATATGTCGATCGTTATCGATCTGACAGATATTGCTGCCTCTCTTCAGTAAACAAAGTGAGCTGGCTCCCCAGTGAGGGCAGATTGAATGTTAGGGTCTCTCTGGGGGTAATTGACGGGTTTAGGAGACCCAAAATCATTCCTAGTAGTTTAAAGGATATAATATTTTTCTAGCTGTTAATTTCAGAAATAAATATGGCTGCACGTTGCTTTGTTTATGACTATTTTGAAGTAATTGTGTCATTTTGATCACCACCTCCAGATTCCATGCTGTTTACACATAAAAGGAGCCATAGCACATATTTACAGCATTTTCAATAAAGAAAAAGAAAAAATGCAGTGATAAAAAGTCATTGTGTGATTGTAGGTTACTTTGTCATTGGTGCCTAAATATGAAAATACACATCTGAAAAATGATTTGTGTACTTTAAAATATTGTAGAAAATGCTAAATGGCTTAAATGTATTTTACAGTTATGATTTCCAAGGGTTTTAATCTTTTTAATCCCATCCCTATGTACATGAACATAATTGAGAGCTGGTGGGAACATCAGGTGTGCCCACAATCCCAGCCATAGGCGAGCAACTTCCAGAGTTGAAGATAGTTCTGATTTGAATTTGTTTAACACCTTCAGCACTGTAATCAGGAGGGGGCATTTTGCAATCCCACAATGGCAAATAGTGGCCTAACAATAGTTTAGAGGCTTGTGCAATAAAGCTGTCCCAGGGGACGGGGACTCGGAGCCGAACCGATCTGTCTCTGCCACGGTGGTGTGGCCCGGCTCCATGGTCCCAGGTGCGGCAATGAAAATAAAGGGCTTAATAAAGTTTATGGGATTTACTTGTGATACCACCCATGGGTTGTGGCTAATGTGGCCACCGCTGCCATGGAATCCGCCGGGGACGGTAGTAGTGGCGGATGGTGAGCCCTCCATGGGTAGGGCTTGGTCCCTGGGCGGATATAGGGATACTCTGTGCCCAAGATGCTGCACGTGTCTTCTCTCTGCAGCTCCTCCGGCCAGCACACATAGGGATCAGGGTACCTCTTAGCAGGCACCCTCAGCTTCCTCCGCAGCAGCTGACGTAGTCAGTATGCAGCTCTGCAGGTGAGCCCGGTCTAAACACTCTTGTAATAACAGCCACATATAGATCTTGAGTTGACCGGGTAATTTACTCCGTTACCGCATAACAGCTCAGTCACTGGTCACAGTTCTTGACAGTTCTTTTTACACTTGTCGTGGACTGGGTCCACACAACGGTCACAAGCTCAGACTCTCACTGCAGCTGGGATGGTTCCTCTGCATCACTCCCCTCAGTGTACCTCTCGGGCCTTCTGGTTCTTCCTGTCCTCTCGTGCATGGGTTCGGTCCGGCTGTCATGGGCTCTACAGTGAGTCATCCCACACTCTGGGTCACTAACACTAGTACGATGGCTTTGTCCTACTCCACACCGGTTGTTGGGTCTCGGGGACATGGAGTTCCCCGCACCCTGCCGGGTGTCTCTTGGTTAGGAGCGTGAAGTGTTCCCGGCCACATCTACAGAGCTGACACTCTGGTTCTCCAGCCCAGCCACCAGTGACCCGGATTAGTTGGGCTCCCCTGGCTCCTTCTACTTCTCCACGGGTTCCATCCTGGACTCCCAGCTGGCCATTAAGGGTGCAGGCTGCCGGGCTCCGTTGTTCTCTCAGTCTGTCCTTTCAGTCTATCTCAGTAAGTACTCAGCTGAAGGGTGTCTCGGCTTGGGAGGCGTCCCTCCTCCTCCACCTTCCAGGGAATCTCTCGATCTACTCGCCCAACTTAGTGTTCCTAGGACCTCTTAGAGTCTAGTTCCTCCACCTCTTTACTACGTTCTCTCTACTTCCTACTCACACTTTGCTACTCCCGCCACCCCTTGCCCGACATGAAGTGACTTGGGCTCAGGGTCGGAGTGTGTGTATGTGTTTTTGTGAACTGACCGTCTTACCTATCCCAACTGCAGTTCACCCTGCGGCCACTTGGTAGCAGGGGTGCCACACTTCTACTACATATACACACTCCTGGTTGCCATTCAGAGCCAGTTATTTTCTATATGCTGACCTCTTTGAAGGAGCCTGTTTCTGGAGAAGTTTTGGAGTCCATTGCTGTAGCTTCAGCGAAGTTCCTGCTGGAGCATATGTAGATAGTTGTTTGTTATTTATTTTCCCACCTGTTGATCTTACCTACCTTGTGTTGCCTTATTACAGTAGTGGACTTGTTGGGATGAGTCCAGGGCCAAAGAGGGTCAAGGCATATAAAGGCGATGGGAAGAGAGACACATATAGGGATGTTAGGGGAGCTCAGGGTTCAGCCTCAGATGAATGTTAGGAAGTGACCCCTCGCCCTCTCTACCCAACATCAGAGCCTTTCGTTATCATCCTCTCTGGTATTTCCATCTGTGTTGCGGCGCACACTGAGCGATCCTTCACTCGGGAGTGACAGACCCTCTTTCAGAGCTGAATATGGCTCTCAAGGTCAAAAAGGTTGGGGACCACTGCTTTAGGAAAACCAAGGGACCGACAGTCCAAAATTGGACATGACGATCAGGATCTGACGTTGGTGGGCATTCATATTTGAGTCTTGGCCAAACTCTTTGATATCAGCAGGTTTGGCTGACATCAATTTAATATGGATGAGGGTCTTTAGGTATCATGCATTAAAAAAAATTACTGAAACTATAGCAAATAGATTTTTTTTGCTATGCACTTAAAAAAAAATATTGACACTAAAGATTATATTAGGTGATTTAATATATTAAAAGAAGTAATATGTCTTATCTACTTACATAATCATGCTGTCTTGCCTGTCATCCACTTCCGTCCCGATGTTTTCCTACCATGCGCCACCAACTTCCACCGCGGCAGCGAAATTTGCAAACCCAGGTGATGGGTGTGCAAATATGGCGCCCGCTGGAGGTATTTGCCCATTGCACACTACCACTAGGAATGCTGCTGACATCCATACCCAACACTACCTGCAACCGATGCCAGAATACTGTCTCTTGCAGCCCGCCACAATCAGCTGCAGCCCAATGCTTCCAGTCTGACGCTTGCTATTCGCACCGCCAAATGTCCAACTGCATGTAACCAGCATGTAACCAGCGTGCGCAGCCGCAGTTACTAATTGCCACCAATCCAAAGATTTCTTCCATACCCACCATCTTTATACATGTGGGTTTGCAAAAATGGCAGTGACGTGACCTGGTCACGCAGGGGCACAGAGAATACACAAGGGGGGTCACAGAGGGGGCACATGGGGGCGGAGAGTGATGAGTGTGCAAATATGCCGCCCACTTATGGTACTGGCACATTGCCTGGTACCACCAGCGGTGCTGCAGCTGCCTGAAACTGCTGCCACACAAAACTTATGCCCACAGCTGCTGACATATTACCGCCTGAGTAAGTAGCCATGGGTATAGCTGATACACATGCGCAATTACTCAGGCGGCCACTTATGCCGCCGCCATCTTTGGATACCACAGGGGAGAGAGCACAATAGGGGAGAAACAAGGCACAGGGGGATGAGTGCACGGGGGGTGCAGAGAGAGCACATGGGGCAGAAAGAGCGCACAGGGAGAGGGGTGAGTACACAGGAGGAGAGATAGAGCATACGGGGGAGACAGCTCAAAAGGAGAGAGCACATGAGGGGAGAAGACAGCACAGGGGGAGAGAGACCACATACATGGGTGAGAGCACACAGGGCAAGACAGTTCAAGGGAAAGAGCGCATAAAGAAAGAAGACAGCACAATGGAGAGAGGCAGTGCACAGGGGGAGAGAGGCAATGCACTAGGGTAGAGCGTACGGGGGGCAACAGGCCAAAGGAGAGAGCACAGTACAGAGAAGACAGCATAGGGGGAAGAGGCCGCATACAGGGTGAGAGAACACAGGGGGAAGAAAGGTCAAACAATAGTACAGTGGGGAGAAGACAGTGCAGTGGTTAGAAGACAACACATGGGGGAAGAGAGAGCGATGACAGGGAGCAGAGAGATTGCCCCCACACCCAGCCCCCATAGTATCAGGCTCAAACCAAGTTAGAAAAAAGTGACAATTGACTCATGTATGATGATCCTACAGTTCAACTTTCAAGGCATGCATGCTTTCTGTAAAGGTTGAGCAAACCACTTAAGTTATAAAAAAAATCAATACTGTGTAAAACTACAAATAAAGAACACGGAAGACATGACTGAAGTTGCTGCATCTCTTGGTCAGTGTTTCTCAGCAGTTTCCAACTTCAGATGATTGAGATTGCAAAAGTGGAAGGGTCAGCAGACTATGCAAATATATAGAGAAAATGTTAATTTTAAGAAACCATCAAAGGGAGGAATGATGACCTACATATCCAGGTTAATTAATGCACACAATGCAGTAAAATGGAGGTTTATGACCATTTAGTTTGCAGATGTGATAAACTATTTCAAGGAGTAGGATACATAATACGCATTGGGGGCATAAAGTCCACCATGTAGGTAAAGCAGAAAATGTGCATTCTGTTATTTTCATTATCCCAATTGACAAGAAAGTGAATCGGTCATAGAAAAGAAAAGACTAGGGTGTAAATATCTTGCTATATGGTATATGGAGGTGTCATATAATTTTAAATGATAGCACTACTACCGCGGATTGCACCAGGTGCCAAGTTACATTAGCAAAGTATGTCTATGTGTTTAATTTGCCTGGAACACAAATAATCGTCTGCAAATGTTGAAAGAGTTGTTATAAAATTATGCTCTTTTGAAGGACCTCATGTACCTAAACAATTTGGAACAAAATAGAAAGTCTCTACAAGAACAATCCCAAATATAGCAGCAGAGACACAGTGATTCTACACCATCATTTTTTAATTTAATGTGCTATTTTTTTGCCAAAATATCATCCTGCTTTTATTATATTTCAATGAAACTTTCATTCCGAAAATCTATTCAATTGTTACATTGCTGCTTACAGTGATTAAGCCTTTTAGGTACCCACACAAGATGTGGGTGTACTGGAAGTCAAAGGTTTATTGATGTTGAGCTGGCTAGAATGTGAAGTACACATTTACAAAAATAGCTCAGAATATCTTAAAAACAAGTACCGTACTTATCACTTGGAAATCTGCTAAACTTTGCTAAACAAATTTTACATCTGAAGCCATTTCATTCCTTGCAGTTCTGCTTGTATTCTGGGCATGCTACATTATAATGTGCTTTCATTTGATCCTTATAGTCTACAAAACTGATAACTACGACTGTGATCTCTCTAAGGCCTCATTTACATGTATGTGCTTAAACACATATGGGAAAAAATGGTACCGATAATATCAGTGTCAGAGTTGGACTGGCTCGGTGGGATAGTGCTGAATCCCTTGGTGGGCCCTGGGTTCTCATGAGCCCCCGTGCATGGAGACCTCCAGTAACCTTGGCTGTTATAATTTCTACGAGCCTATCAAAAGCCTTTGACAGGCCTGCGGCTTTTGAACATCACTGCTATACACCGGTAACTGAAGTCAGTGAGCGGTGCATAATAGTGACACTTAATGGCCACCGGCCTATCAAAGGCTGCATGCTGACGCACAAGGCCTTTGATAGGTTGGTGGCCTTTTAACGTCACTGTTATGCGCCATACACTGACAACAATGCGCAATCTCTGATGTGCCGGCTGCCATTTTAAAGGCCATTCTGAATATGAAGCCACAAGAGGACACTGGGGGAGTGTGTGAATAATCCCCCCCTCCTCTGTCAATGGGCAGGGTAGTGGACATAGCGGTCCAGAGTGGAAGACATGGGAACCTAAGATGGGGCAACCTTGGGTGAAGACAGAGGCCCAGGTTGAAGGAAATAGGGACCCAGGATGGGCAACATAGGGGCCCAGGACAAAGGAACTTAGGTGACCGGATGGGGTACATAGGGACCAGGTATGGGACAACATTGGGGCCTGGGAAAGAGGAACATAGGGGCAACATAGGGAACCAAGATGGAGGAACATACACTGTGTGCAGAATTTCTAGGCAAATGTGTATTTTGATAACATTATACTTTTTATACATGTTGTCCTACTGCAAGCTGTATAGGCTTGAGAGCCAACTACCAATTAAGCAAATCAGGTGATGTGCATCTCTGTAATGAGGAGGGGTGTGGTGTAATGACATCAACACCCTATATAAGGTGTGCTTAATTATTAGGCAAATGCCTTTCCTTAGGCAATATAGGTCAGAAGAGAGATTTGACGGGCTCTGAAAAGTCCAAAATTGTGAGATGCAGCAGTCTTGAAATTGCCAAATTAAAGTGTGATCACAGAACAATCAAGCGTTTCATGGCAAATAGCCAATAGGGTCGCAAGAAGCGTGTTGGGTAAAAAAGGCACAAAATAACTGCCCATAAATTTAAGGAAAATCAAGCGTGAAGCTGCCAAGATGCCATTTTCCACCAGTTTTGCAATATTTCAGAGCTGCAATGTTACTGGAGTATCAAAAAGCACAAGGTGTGATATACTCAGGAACATGGCCAAGGTAAGGAAGGCATAAGATGTCAAGATTGGGCCAAGAAATATCTTAAGACTGATTTTTCAAAGGTTTTATGGACTGATGAAATGAGAGTGACTCTTGATGGGCCAGATGGATGGGCCAGAGGCTGGATCAGTAAAGGGCAGAGAGCTCCACTCCGACTCAGACACCAGCAAGGTGGAGGTGGGGTACTGGTATGGGCTGGTATCATCAAAGATGAACTTGTGGGACCTTTTCGGGTTGAGGATGGAGTGAAGCTCAAATCCCGGACCTACTGCCAGTTTCTGGAAGACAACTTCTTCAAGCAGTGGTACAGGAAGAAGTCGGTATCGTTCAAGAAAAACATGATTTTCATGCTGGACAATGCTCCATCACATGCATCCAACTATTCCACAGCGTGGCTGGCCAGTAAAGATCTAAGAGAAGAAAGAATAATGACATGGCCCCCTTGTTCACCTGATCTGAACCCCATAGAGAACCTGTGGTCCTTCCTAAAATGTGAGATCTACAGGGAGGGAAAACAGTACACCTCTCGGAACAGCGTCAGGGAGGCTGTGGTGGCTGCTGCACACAATGTTGATCGTAAACAGATCAAGCAACTGACAGAATCTATGGATGGAAGGCTGTTGAGTGTCATCATAAAGAATGGTGGCTATATTGGTCCCTAATTTTTTTGTCTTTTGTTTTTACATGTCAGAAATGTTTATTTCTAAATTTTGTTCAGTGATATTAGCTTACCTGGTGAAAATTAACAAGTGAGATGGGAATATATTTGGTTTTAATTAAATTGCCTAATAATTCTGCACAGTAATAGTTACCTGCACAAACAGATATCCTCCTAAGATAGCCAAATCTAAAAAAAAACACTCCAACTTCCAAAAATATTAAGCTTTGATATTTATGAGTCTTTTGGGTTGATTGAGAACATAGTTGTTGATCAATAAGTCTTTACTGCTCAGCCTACTTCGGCCTACTGACTCCTTCCTGCTCCCCCTGCTCTATTTCTACCTTCTGTTACCTGACTTCGCGTTTGCCCTCCCACTGCTCTAAATCCACCACCCCTCGCCTGCCTAGAGTCTCCAGGCTGGATGCTGCCATCTACTGTACATGGGTTGTGTGGGCAGTGAGGGGGTTGGTGTTCAACCTTCGTCCTACCTGACTGGCTGCAGTTCCCTTTGTGGCCTCCTGGTCGCAGGGGCGCCACACATATAAGTATAGCAATAAGTACAAGGTAAATAGAACAGGGTTATGTCTTGAAGCTAGGCCCTGACCCTCTCCTGTGTCCTCACTTGTATGGCAGGCTGTGAGAGCCCTGCTGCGGGCACCGCTGTATCCACTGCAGTCCCGGGCTCTGCTGGGTGGCTGTGACTCAAGTGCTGTGCCAGGAGACTTGGAATCTCCCTCTCCTGTGGTCTTTACTGCTGGGCTGACTGGACCCGTGTAGTCTCGGTCTCCAGTGACCGGGCTGTCAACATAGTTCTTCTGGGGCGAACCGGCAAGGCTCCGCTCCCCAGTGCTAACTCGCTTCACCTCCGACCCTCACTCTTGGGTCCCTCACACTGGCTAGGACACAGGTATATAATCTGTAAGGAGGGAGAGGGATATAGAACACAGGTATAGAATATATAAGGAGGGGGAGGGGATATAGGACCCAGGTATATAATCTATAAGGAGGGGGAGGGATATAGGACCCCAGGTATATAATATATAGGGAGGAGGATGGAATATAGGACCCAGGTATATAATATATAGAGAGGAGGATGGGATATAGGACACAGATATAGAATATATAGGGAGGAGGATGGGATATAGGACACAGGTATAGAATATATGAAGGGATATAAGACACAGGTATATAATATATAGGGAGGGGGGTGGGATATAGAACACCAGTATATAAAAGGAGGGGGATGGGATATAGAACACAGCAGGTATATAGTATATAGCGGAGGGAGGGCTATATATGGACAGAGCTCAGTATACACACATAAATACAGTATTCACACACAGCAGGATGTCTCCGCTCGCTGTGTTGGCCCCTCAGTACCTCTGTCCCCCCCTCCGTGACCCCCCGGTTCCCCTCTTACCGCCGCCCGGTGTCTCCGCCTCACACTGTATAGACCGCCGCTGCCTGTGAAGAGATCGCACCGCCGAACATACCAAATCTCGCGAGATTCCGTCTCAGCCCCGCCCACTGCCGCGAACATGCTCGCATTAATACTACTAGCCGCCCGGATCTTCTAAACAGCGCTCCGGACGCCATTTTAAATCGAATTACACGATTTTTAATAAAACCACAATCGTGGCCACAGCAGGGGGCGAATTAATCGAATTAATTCGATTAGTCGCCCAGCCCTATTATGAAGTCTGTCAAATTTTAAGAAAGGTTGATCCTTCCCTGAAAATAGGTTCTAGGGACATTTGGGAATTTTTTGATTAGCCAGGAAGTTAAATGAGCAGTGAGCACAATATGTAGGCCTAAATTAAAATTTAGTCTACATTATGTAATTGATCAACGGTCATATTTTGTAATCAAAATTTCCACTCTGCAAAAATGTTGACAACTGAAGTATGAATATTATTACATTTTTATACTAAATTTTAGTCTACATATGTAGTTCACACCAATGAATTCACTTGCAGCCTATGCTTTGTCTAAATAAAGTCAGTTTGCCTTCTCAAATATGAACACTGACAAAGTTCAACACATTCTTTGTTTTGTAACGTAAATTACTATATTGTGTTGTAACGTAAGTTACCTACATTTCTTGTAATAAAAACTGTTGCATTTAACTTGAGAGGTTAAAATAAATTTGATAAAGTTGATTGGACTATGGTGTTTTAATACAATAAAAATAGTGCTTCTCCTGTTTACCAGAATAGAAAATTTGGCAGTCTCATATAATGGACAATTGCCTTTCCTTTTTGTGTAACATAAGTTACCAAGTAATAACACTGTATTTTGTATTTAATTTGTATTGTTGAAAAATCAAACTGAGTTGAAATCTATTGGGAATAGTTTAATGTACAATATACATTCACTCATTTTTGTGCCTGCCTTCAAAGAACAGTCTGTAGCCATTATTAACTCAGTTTTTGGCTTGTGAATGTAACATAAGTTACAATGGAATGACCCAGGCCCGAACTGATAGGCGGGAGGGGCGGGACTTTTCCCTATGGGCCGCCCACCTGTGGGGTGCGGGGGCCGCCCTCTCCTCCAGCCTCAGTACTGCTTTAAATCTGTCACCAAGCGGCCACGGCATGAAGGGGGAGGGACCACGGACATGAAGCCCGCAGTGTGTAAGGTGCCCAGAGTCCGCAGTGTGTAAGGTGCCCAGAGTCCGCAGTGTGTAAGGTGCCCAGAGTCCGCAGTGTGTAAGGTGCCCAGAGCCCGCAGTGTGTAAGGTGCCCAGAGCCCGCAGTGTGTAAGGTGCCCAGAGCCCGTAGTGTGTAAGGTGCCCAGAGTCCGCAGTGTGTAAGGTACCCAGAGTCCGCAGTGTGTAATGTGCACAGAGTCCGCAGTGTGTAAGGTGCCCAGAGTCCGCAGTGTGTAAGGTGCCCAGAGTCCGCAGTGTGTAAGGTGCCCAGAGTCCGCAGTGTGTAAGGTGGCCAGAGTCCGCAGTGTGTAAGGTGGCCAGAGTCCGCAGTGTGTAAGGTGCCCAGAGTCCGCAGTGTGTAATGTGCACAGAGTCCGCAGTGTGTAAGGTGCCCAGAGTCCCAGAGTCCGCAGTGTGTAAGGTGCCCAGAGTCCGCAGTGTGTAAGGTGCCCAGAGTCCGCAGTGTGTAAGGTGCCCAGAGTCCGCAGTGTGTAAGGTGCCCAGAGTCCGCAGTGTGTAATGTGCACAGAGTCCGCAGTGTGTAAGGTGCCCAGAGTCCCAGAGTCCGCAGTGTGTAATGTGCACAGAGTCCGCAGTGTGTAAGGTGCCCAGAGTCTGCAGTGTGTAATGTTTTTACAGTCTGCAGTCTGTAATGTGTATCACAAAATTTTCCTGAGACCTCTCTCTGTGTCCTTCACGGTGTCTCCATGGATTCTGTTCCCCTCTGCGCCTAGCACTGGACTTTCTGCCACCACCTTTCATCTTTCCCCATCTTTAGGATCAGGCTGAGTTTTGGCTATCTATATACCACAGCATCCTATCTATAAAGCACAGCCTCCTGGGTATGCTGGGTATAATTCTCCTGTCTACTGAGTGTAATCCTCAGTATCTGTATTATTCTGTATATATACACTGCACAGTACCACTTCTCCTGTCTTGTATACTGGGTGTAATCCTCAGTATCTGTATTATTCTGTATATTTACACTGCACAGTACCACTTCTCCTGTCATGTATACTGGGTGTAATCCTCAGTCTCTGTATTATTATGTAAATATACACTGCACAGTACCACTTCTCCTGTCCTGTATACTGGGTGTAATCCTCATTACCTGTATTATTCTGTATATATACACTGCACAGTGCCACTTCTCCTGTTCTGTATACTGGGTGTAATCCTCAGTATCTGTATTATTCTGTATATATACACTGCACAGTACCTTTTATCCTGTCCTGTATATAGGGTGTAATCCTCAGTATCTGTATTATTCTGTATATATACACTGCACAGTACCTTTTATCCTGTCCTGTATACAGGGTGTAATCCTCAGTATCTGTATTATTCTGTATATATACACTGCACAGTACCACTTCTCCTGTCCTGTATACAGGGTATAATCCTCAGTATCTGTATTATTCTGTATATATACACTGCACAGTACCACTTCTCCTGTCCTGTATACGGGTGTAATCCTCAGTATCTGTATATATTCTCTATATATACACTGCACAGCACCACTTCTGCTATCCTGTATACTGGGTGTAATCCTCAGGATCTGTATTATTCTGTATATATACACTGCACAGTACCACTTCTCCTGTCTTGTATACTGGGTGTAATCCTCATTATCTGCATTATTCTGTATGTATACACTGCACAGTACCACTTCTCCTGTCCTGTATACTGGGTGTAATCCTCAGTATCTGTATTATTCTGTATATATGTACACTGCACAGTACCACTTCTCCTGTCCTGTATACTGGGTGTAATCCTCAGTATGTGTATTATTCTGTATGTATACACTGCACAGCACCACTTCTGCTGTCCTGTATACTGGGTGTAATCCTCAGTATCTGTATTATTCTGTATATATACACTGCACAGTACCACTTCTCCTGTCCTGTATACTGGGTGTAATCCTGGGTATCTGTATTATTCTGTATATATGTACACTGCACAGTACCACTTCTCCTGTCCTGTATACTGGGTGTAATCCTCAGTATCTGTATTATTCTGTATATATACACTGCACAGTACCACTTCTCCTGTCCTGTATACTGGGTGTAATCCTCAGTATCTGTATTATTCTGTATATATACACTGCACAGCACCACTTCTCCTGTCCTGTGTACTGGGTGTAATCCTCAGTATCTGTATTATTCTGTATATATACACTGCACAGTACCACTTCTCCTGTCCTGTATACTGGGTGTAATCCTCAGTATCTGTATTATTCTGTATATATACACTGCACAGCACCACTTCTCCTGTCCTGTGTACTGGGTGTAATCCTCAGTATCTGTATTATTCTGTATATATACACTGCACAGCACTACTTCTCCTGTCCTGTATATTGGGTGTAATCCTCACTATCTGTATTATTCTGTATATATACACTGCACAGTACCACTTCTCCTGTCCTGTATACTGGGTGTAATCCTCAGTATCTGTATTATTCTGTATATATGTACACTGCACAGTACCACTTCTCCTGTCCTGTTCTATTTGTACATGGCAAAAAATGGAACAATGTGTCCATGATTTCATTGCAACCAGTGAGTTGCAAGCAATGTCTCCCAGAGATATCTCTGTGTGTGACGGTACCTTAAGGCTCCTTTCACATCAGCGGTAAACTGATGTTTGCGGCCAATCCATCAGGTGGCACCGCATCTGCCAGATCAGCCGACTTGCAGCCCAGATGCGGCAAGCCCCATGCATTGTGTATGGAGCTTGCAGTCTGGTGCGGCAAGTGGTGTTCTGCCAAGTGCGGCAGATCCGGCTCTTGCGGCCGAAGAAAAAAAAATGCAGTAAGCGGTGGTTTTTTTTTCGCCGCCGCAAGTCCCGGATCTGCCGCACTTTTGGCAGAACACCACTTGCCGCACCAGACTGCAAGCTCCATACACAATGCATGGGGCTTGCCGCATCTGGGCTGCAAGTCGGCTGATCTGGCAGATGCGGTGCCACCTAATGGATTGGCCGCAAACATCAGTTTACCGCTGATGTGAAAGCAACCTGCGAAAGTGATGAGGTCATGACAACGTAAAAGCAAATTTTACTGTTAAAGGCTGATGGGTGATATAGTGTGTGGGCTGGTGGGGCTTGTTGTCCAGGGCTGCTTTTTGGTCCCAGTCCGGCCCTGGAATGACCCCTGGGTATGACGCAGCGGCTGCAAGTAATTTCCGGCCCGGCACTTTGTACAGGATTATGGGTTGTACTCGGCAGCTCCGGAACATGCGCAGTGCTCATTTGGAAGCCACAGAGTATACATTCAATAATCCTCCACAAAGCACTAGGCCGGAAATGACGCACAGCCGCCACGTCATACCCAGAAGAAGACCACAGATTTCAAACTTGGGAGCGCGCTTCTGCATGAATTATCACACCCACCGGGGCATGAAAACAACAGAGTGACAGGGGACCTGGAGTCTTATAACTTACATTCTCCTATGGGAATCAAGGTGTGGGCAATACTGTACACACTGGGCTTAATAACAACAGAGCAACGGGGGACATGGAGCCTTGTAACTTACATTATCCTATGGGAATAACCAGAGTGTCGTCAATACTGTAGACCAGGGGTGAGGAACCTTTTTCCTGCCGGAGGCCATTAGAAAATTTCTACCATCCTTTGAGAGCCCTACAAAATTATCAACTTGAAAATTCCCCTGCTATATTTAGTTAAACAATCAACTCACCCCTACTGTGGTGGCTGGAGCTACTTCTCTTTGACATTTCTGTGATGTTAGGTGATAATGATCATGTTGACTCTCAACTGCTTTTCCAGGTTTGCTAGGGCTATAGGCATCACAGGAGTGGCTGAGGGCATATATGTCACTGCGGAGGCTGAGGCTGGGGCATAGAGATCACTGTAGAGCTGGATTTAAAGGGCGGAAATCGAGAAAATGCCGCTGCCAGCCTGAGCACTGCAGTCCCGCAGAAAAGGTCATCGAGGCCCAACCCTGCTGTAGACACTGGGCATGATAACAACAAAGCGACGGGGGACATGGAGCCTTAGAACTTACATTCTCCTATGGGAATAACCAGGGTGTCGTCAATACTGTAGACACTGTGGGTGTTCTGCAGTGCTCCATGTCCCCCACCGCTTTATTGTTAACATGCACAGTTTGTAAAGTATTGACGACACCCTGGTTATTCCCATAGGAGAATATAAGTTATAAAATCACTTTTCACAACCATTACAGGACACATTTAGCTCAGACAGGGATGGTTTGGGATGTAGTAGGACGTTCGAGGGACAGGTAGTGATAGGTTTAGGGGCATAAAGTAGCTGACAATTACTCTTTAAGCTTTACAAGCATAAAAATGAGAGAATAAAACCTATACAGAATTGACATTCAACCTGCAACACTTATCAAAAGTAGAACTTTCCTGGCTAGGAAGAATTAACAAAGCTACTCTACGTCTTCAGAACCATCCCATCACCAATCAAGAAGAAGCTCCTACAAAAACTACAAAATTTACTAAATAAAAACAGAAAGAACAGAGAATTGGGGATGTCCAATATATTAGCCTATCACCAGGCAACTATCATTAAAAACAGCCAGAAATACTGGAACAGAGATAACAGACCGGCATGGGTTGGCCTTCAGGACTCTTACTGTCCAAACACTGAAGCTGGAGACCTTGTGGTGGCTTACCTATGTGACTCTAAAAAACGACTACCTAAGGAGGTCATCGCCAGGTACTCAATAATAACATGGAGGAAACTCGAGCCTCAACCTAGGAAAATTACTAGCTCGGAATCTATTGGTTGGATGAGGATTGAAACACTTTCTGCATTTTCTACTAGGATAAAACTCAACTCCTGGAAAGCAAAGGGAATATACTCAATATCAGATATATTAGACAATGAGACTCTTAAACCTTTGCAGACCTTGGTGAAAGAATTCAAGTTACCAAAAATGTATAAGAAAACTTGGAAGATACTCAAAAAAACACTTATGAAACAAAGTACTACCCTTCACCTTCCAAGTAACATCACAGCTCTTTTGAAGGACCCAGGTAAAAGTAATAACTGGAGAACCAAGAATATCTACCAAATTTTGAATGAAGATACAGAATTCTGTCACTCTAAACAATTGGAGAAGTAGAAAAAGGAACTGAAGATACCAGAAACCTAATTGGGAGAAAAACTGCAAAAATCAATAGCCTCTGTCTACAAAAACATACCCTGTGTAACACTCATAGAAACCAATTACAAACCGGAATGGTATTTCCCACCTCAGAAATTGCACTTAATAAACTCGGATGCATCAAATAGTTGCTGGAGGACCTGCGCCAAGATAGGCAATATAGCCCACATATTCTGGGCATGCCCTAAACTCAAGAAATTCTGGAGAGATATACAATCACTCATAAGATCCATTATACCATTGGACTTAATCTTAACACCGAAACTAGTACTCCTACTCCTAAATATTGAAGTAATACCAAAACAATTCAGACCTATAGTACTACATATCATTCTAGTATCCAACAAATTAATAGCATCAAACTGGAGAAGTGAAAAAGTCCCAACATTACAGCGTTCTGCGGAGGGGATCCGCAATGTGAGCGCAGCACCGCAAGCCCCTATCTTTATAATGGGAGTGCACGGTGCTGCGCTTGACTGCGCATGACCGTGCGCACCCATTCACTCCCACATGTGATCTGTGCGCAGGCGGATGCCTGTGCACAAATCACACAGTCTCGTCCGCACCAGGGACGCGACATGTTGCATTTCTGATGCGTACGAGAGTGTGTGATTTGTGCGCAGGCATCCGCCTGCGTACAGATCACGTATGGCAGTGAAGCCAAGTCAAGCCCAGCACCGTGCGCTCCCATTGTAAAGATAGGGGCTTGCGGTGCTGCGGTCACATTGCGGCTCCCCTCCGCAGAACGCTGCGGAGGGGAACGCAAATGTGAAGGCAGCTTTACAGACACACCATCTCTACACAAAACGTTAGAGTATTATTACGCTGTTAAAAATAATACCCAAAACAAATATTATAATAAATGGGATCCATGGCCAGAATTCAATTAACAGTAATCTGTACAGCCCCAATGACGTTGAATACACTCTAGTTAAATCTTAGAAATTCAAACACACACACAGTTTGAGGCCTGAGGATCTGGATGTTGACATTACCTCAAACCACTAGAATATAGGCTCGCAATATCTTATTCTTGCTGGTTTACCTTTATAACCTATGCCAGGAAGTTGTTGTAATTTTCTTGCTATAAGTTATTTGTTACAAGTGATTATTAAATGGACATTTAATGTGACTAAGATTTCATACAGCATACTTTACTAATGTATATAAAGTGAGAAAGTTAAAATGTATGAACTAAACTAAGCAGATCTAATCTTCTCACTTGATCTTATAGTGATAATGATCTTATAATTATAATGATCGTTTAGTGTCTAATGCATGATTACTGTTAATTATAAAACCTAATAAAAATGATTTGAATCAGAATTGACATTCAAACTTTGTGTAGAGTCTACTGGATGTTCCTATGAATTCTGACTGCTTTCCTGAGATAGAGCCATGATTTCAGCAATTTAATGTATTGGATTCATCCTGACTTGTACATATGTTATATAATTATATATCATAATACTTAAACCTACAGACTGCATGTATTAATAATTATGACTAATACGACAGATATGAAAATAAATCCAAGGCATGAATATCTCATTGTGCACATTGTCACAAATATTCTTTCATCTGAATTACAATAAGAATGTGAATACCAGAAACCAAGACAGTGGATGGAGGTTATGTGGGAGGGAAATGAATGGAGAGCATTCTGACAGCTAACCGACTAATGTCTTATCATAAAGGATAAAATATGTAAAAGCGTTTCTATTCAGTGAGTCAGCCACCCATCTCTACTTTATATACCGGAAGTGGACTATCCTACAGCGAGAAAAGCGTGACGACACAGTAAAAGTGCATAAGAGGCCATGTTCCCGCAAGGATAGACGCTTCTCTCTCACTGCTGCGTTATTTCTGCAGCTGCCCACAACCAAATACACAATGGCAATCTGCTCTATTGCATTTTTGCTGTTTTTTTTCTGTTTACCACTTTTTTTTAATATGTATTTTTCATGCAGATATGAAAAAGCATTTTAATTCATTTTTTTTTGTGAAGAAACGCTGCAACTGTCTGCACTTAACCCCTTCATGAATACATATGTTTGCTAACTACATACTTGTGCTGACCTGGAGCATAATATTGCCAGGTCAGTGTTACAATATAGTGTAAGAGAACAACTGAATTGGACGCATTATATATCCTGGGGAGACTTTGGGTGAAGAGGTACAATTAGGGACACTATGATTAGTGTTTGGACACAGTTCCCACCCAGTAGCTGCCCTATAGTGTGAGAACAAGACAACAGAGCAGCCGAACTCTGTATATAGAAACTGCACAGTCCCTGAACCAGAAGAGGTGGCGTGGGAGGGCAGAGTGATGGGGTAGAGCAGAGTGACGGGGCAGGGCAGAGCAGTGTGACGGGGCAGGGCAGTGGCAGTGCGGAGCAGAGTGACGGGAGTAGAGCAGAGTGAGGGGGTTAAAGGAGAGTGGCAGGGCAGAGTGACGGGGCAGAGCAGTGGTAGGGCAGGGCGGCAGAGTGATGAGCAGAGCAGAGTGATGAAAATAGAGCAGAGTAACGGGGAAAAGCAGAGTGATGAAAATAGAGCAGAGTGATGGGGTTAGTGCAGAGTGGGGGGGGTTAGGAGCAGTGGTAGGGCAAAGCAGGATGATAGGGCAGAGTAATGGCAGAGCAGGGTGATGGGGCAGAGAAAAGTAATGGGGCAGAGCAGGGTGACGGGGCAGAGCAGAATGACATGCCAGAGCAAAGTAGTAGTGCAGAACAGTGGCAGGGCAGAGTAGAGCAGTAGGGCAGAGCAAAGTGATAGGGCGGAGCAGTGGCAGAGCAGAGTGACAGGCCAAGGCAGAGAAGCAGTGCAGAGCAGTGGCAGAGTGGTATGGCAGACCAGTGGAAGAGCAGAGTGGTGGGGCAGGGCAGAGCAATGGGGCAGAGCAGAGCGGTGGCAGAGCAGAGCGATGGGGCAGAGCGGCCGCAGAGCAGAGTGGTAGGGCAGAGCAACTTCAGAGCAGAGAAGTGGGGCAGAGCGACTTCTGAGCAGAGCGGTGGGGCATAGTGGTGGCAGAGCAGAGCAGTGTCACAGACCTGTTCACCCCTGAAAATTCCCACCATCACAGAGGCCTGGGATCACACCATGCCAAATTTACAGAACCCAGGATCCCTGTCATGTTTGCAGAATACAGGAAAGGAGGGGGATTATATCATGAAGATAAGAGATAGAGCAGGACATCTCCACCAGGGCTCCAGTGAAAGTCTCCTGTCCCAAGGAGAATGTAACCAGACCTGATCCTCCTGAACTCCCCTTCACACAACAGAAGCCCAGCAGGCAGTGTGTGCACAGCTCTGTATTCACACTGCAGCTGCAGGATGATGTGATGAGCAGCAGGGGATGATTGGAGGGGCAGAGCTTCCTCTTCAGCGCGGCCATTTCTCTCCAGTTCACAGTGAGTATGTAACCTGCCTTCTAATTGGTGAAGAATTGCACAGCAGCCCCTACTGACTGCCGCTCCACCAACCAGCGCTGAGCTTACATTTACTAACTGGCTTTGTGTGCAGCTCGCTCTGTCTGCCTCCTCTCCCAAGCCAAACACCCCATCCGCACCTGTATCCCCCTCCCCCAACCACCGCTAAACATTCGGGGTTTGATTACAAGTCTAGCAGAAGACGGGGGTGGCAGCTTGAAAAAAAAAAAAAATCATCCCTTGGTGGCACCGCCGCCCTCTTAGTGTCTAGTGATAAATACGGCAATGATGTGTGGTCTGTGGGCTGTCCATGTGCTGTCTGTGTGTGGTCCATGTGTAATTCATATGTGGTTCATGTGCCGTCTGTGTGTGGTCCATGTGTGGTTCATGTGCCGTATGTGTATGGTCCAAGTGGGGTTCATATGTGGTTCATGTGCCATATGTGTAGGGTCCATGTGCTGCAGGTTTTTCTTGCACCCATTGACTTATATAGGTGAGATAGTTGGGGCCTATAATGTTCTATGGAGGAGGAAGAAGGTAGATCAGGGGCGAGGAACTGCAAGCCTCAATGGTCATGAACAGGTCATGTTTTCAGGATTTCCTTAGTATTGCACAGGTGATAATATAATCACCTGCACTGGTGAGGATCCCAACCTCTGTGCAATATTAAGGAGATCCTGAAAACATGATTTGTTGATGGCCATTGACATGGCTGCCACTAGGAATTTCAGGGCCCCTCACTGGCAAAATTTTGGGGGCCCCCTGAGACTCCGCTCAGCCTTCACCCCAGCTCCACCTCTGCCCAGGCTCCGCATTCACCAAAACATACATACATACACATAAATATTATACATATACATTCACAGGGGAGGAGCGCGACCTCGTCTAGTGCACTGCTGATTTGGATCATGACTCCGACCATTGTAGTGTGCTGATGTGTGAGCCCGGTGGTCAACGGACAGGAAGGGGACCAGGCGATGGCTCTGAGACACAGCACGCCTGGACGCTGGATGCCCGATCGGTAGAGGAGCAGAAGATGCAGACCCAGGAGAGGTGAGCTGGGGTGCGGTACCAGGGGAACTAACAACACTGCTGATAGCTGTATACACAATGGACACTGCTGATAGCTGTATACACAAAGGAGACTGCTGATAGCTGTATACACAATGGACAAAGCTGACGGCTGTATACACAATTGACACTGCTGATGGCTGTATTCACAATAGACACTGCTGACGGCTGCATACACAATGGACACTGCTGATGGCTGTATACACAATGGACACTGCTGATGGCTGTATACACAATGGACACTGCTGATGGCTGTATACACAATGGACACTGCTGATGGCTGTATACACAATGGACACTGCTGATGGCTGTATACACAATGGACACTGCTGATGGCTGTATATACAATGGACACTGCTGATGGCTGTATACACAATTAACACAGCTGACAGCTATATACACAATAGACACTGCTAACGGCTGTATACACAATGGACACTGCTGATAGCTGTATACACAGTGGACATTGCTGATAGCTGTATACACATTGGACACTGCTCATAGCTGTATACACAATGGACACTGCTCATAGTTGTATACACAATGGAAACGTCTGTGGGCCGTATTCACAGTAGAGATTTCTTTCTTGTATACACATCACTGTACTGTGCATTCAGATCCATACTATTTACATACAGTGTATAGACTATTAATACACCATGTGATGGGGACCTGTATGTACAGTATAGTGCTGTGTGACATACACAGACAGACACTAGACACAAAGACACACATATGTCATGCTCACCACCACAGGACCTGTGATGATATCACATGGAGGTGAGGTGTCAGGGGCCACATGATTGGCTCAAGGAGGGATTAGGGATATGAGGAAGTTGGTGGGTGGGTCGGGATGTGCACCTGTCGATCCTGATTGGTCTCAGTGGGGCCCTGCTTTGAGGAAATAGTGCCGTCCCCTGCACATCCATGGCACCACCTCCTGCATGTCCATGGCCCCACTCCCTGCTTGTCAGTTTGCCGGGCCTCTCTGCTTCAGCGGGCCATTGACAGAAATCAGGGCAGTTATCCCATGATGGCGACCCTGGCCATTGAGGCTTAGCGTTCCCCACCCTTGAGTTAGAAACAGACATATAATCCCCAGCAAATTCTTGTTAAATGACAGCTACTATTTAACTTTTTTGTTCCTCCATCTGTTGAGTGCCGCCACTGTTCTGGTGCTCATCAGAAGTAAGGACAACCTAAAGATATGATGACACCGGTTAGCTGCAATGCTCAACTGACCAACACAACTAATCACTTGCCTTTGCTATGGCATTGACTTTTTCTATCGGTTTGGTAAAAGATCTGATTTCATCACTTATTCTTCCAGCAGAGACAATCAAAGCAGAGGCAGAAAAGTTATGTGGAATTCAAGGGAAAAGTAATGCTTTACAAAATTATAAAAATAGTTTGGTGTCCACACATGGACAACACTGTCAGAGCCCTACACACACCTTTTCATCATTCCCAATTAAACCTTTGGCATATAAACCTATTCACACTCACAATTCACTAGGGCATAGTGTTAGGACTTGGCAGTGGAGAGCTCCTTGTAAGTGGATGCCAAGCTTAACCGCTAGTGGCCATTAACGGGAACTAAGATCTCCATTTTATCCTATTTACCTTAGAGCAGTTTCTGCAATTCATACATTCACTTGATCCTCATGTTTCCAGTGCCACTCATTATTTCATTTATTTCATTTATCATATATAGTAGTGTCGCGGCAGATGACTGTAATTGTAAGTACATTATTTTCTGCCTGCACCTACGCTTAAAGTGGTGATGCCGTCATAACCTGATTCATATTTTGCTATGGCATTGACTTTTTCTATCGGTTTGGTAAAAGATCTGATTTCATCACTTCTTCTTCCAGCAGAGACAATAAAAGCAGAGGCAGAAAAGTTATGTGGAATTCATGGGAAAAGTAATGCTTTGCAAAATTATAAAAATAATCCTAGAAATCTCCTTAAGAGGAATCTGTCAGCAGGTTTTTGCTCTGTAAGCTGAGGACAGCAAGACATAAAAGTTACAAAAAACAAAAAGCAACTGTGTCTCTCTCATCAGTGTGTGCTATTGTTCACTTAAAGTAAAGGCTTTCTTACCTGGTGATTACCATTATTGGACTACTTTGTCACAAGCATGGCAGTCTGACACACCCCTTCTGTGATTGACACCTCACTGTCAATGTAAACACTATAGAGAGTCTGGTGTGGGTAATGGCAGCTCTCCCAGCTCTGCTGTGTTCCTGAAAATAAATTATTTTAATGTGTGAAAATGGCTGCAGCCTGTTATCTATGTGATACATAGTTGGATTTATGTTTTATGTGCCTACATTATGTTGCTGTCAGATGAGGTAGCAAAAACCTGCTGACAGATTCCCTTGATATAGTTATACAGGATGTAATTCTTAGCTCCAGTCATTAACAGAGCTTAAAAGAAATCGGTCACCAGGTTTAGCCACCTAATCTGTGGGCAGCATAACGTAAGGCCAGAGATCCTGTTTCCTGTGATGTGTAGGGACTGGATTGCTCAGTGTAGTTTTGATAAAATGGCTGTTTAATCAGCTGGAGATTGTCATTAGAGGACTACTTGGCCTGTTGCCAGGTAGTCCGGCATATTGATGAGCTGCTAAATCTGCAGCAGAGAAAATAGTAATTTTATCAAATTGACAGCAAGTAGCCAAGTAAGTGATACGTTACTGGAATATGGGTCCCTGTCTCTACTTTATGCTGCTCTCAGATGGGATGGCAAAAACCTGGTGACAGATTTCCTTTAACCCTTTCCCGACCTTTGACGTTCTGCAACATCATGAAAGTCGGTGACTACATGACCCATGACGTTGCACAACATCATGGCAGTTACCACGTTAACCGCCATCGGGCCCCAATGCTCTGTGATTCCTATCACAGAGCACTGAGGCTCGAGGTCTGGAGGGGTGGATTCCCCACCCCGTCCCCAGGATCACTGTGATTGGCTGTTGAACCAGTCAATCACAGTGATCTTGTCCCCAGCTATAGAAGGGGTGGACAGAGCCCCTTCTATACGCTTGAGGGGGCAGGGATCGCCCCCCCCAGCACTTATGGGGACACTCCCCATCATCTTAATCAAGATGGCGGTGGCGCAGGCACTTTTGCTGGCCACCGCCACTTGTTCCCGCCGCCGCCTGGATAGACCAAGGTGAGCCGCCGCCGCTTCTCTGCAGCGCAATCCCCCTGCATGGGGATATCAGACTGCAAAATAGCAATCTGAAAGCCCAGGCACAGTGATCCACTAAGTGGATCACAGTGCCTGGGCTGCCAGATCGCTATTCTGCAGCCCGATCCCCCTGCATGGGGGATTGAGCTGCAGAAAGTGATCTAACAGCCCAGGCACAGTGATCCACTTAGTGAATCACTGTGCCTGGGCTGTCAGATTGCTTTCTGCAGCTCGATTCCCATGCAGGAGAATCGGGCTGCAGAGTAGCGATGTGGCAGCCCGGCCGCAGTGATTCACTTAGTGGATCACTGTGCCTGGGCTGTCAGATCGCTTTCTGCAGCTCGATCCCCTATGTAGAGGGATCGGGCTGCAGAATAGCGATCTGGCAGCCCAGGCACTGTGATCCGCTATGGACAGTGGATGTAGCAGACCCGATCGAGCGTCGTGGGACCTTCGTTGTAGACTACGTCGGATCTTTATAATAAAGAAGGAGTCTGAATTTTGTTTGTGTTTTTTTTTTTCAAATAAAAAGATTTTTCTCTGTGTGGTGTATTTTTTTGACTATTTACTAGAGATTCCTAATGGCCGGGTCTAACATTGGCCCGACATTATGAATCTTGGGCTTAGTGCCAGCTGCCAATAAAAAAGCTGGCATTAACCCCTTTATTACCCAGCTTGCCACCGGCACCAGGGCAACTGGAAGAGTCTGGGTACAGCGCCAGAAAATGGCACTTCAATGAATGCGCCATTTTCTGGGGCAGCTGCGGGCTGCAATTCGCAGCATGGGGGGCCCAGAATGCTTGGGCCTCTCCATGCTGAGGATTCCAGCCCCAGCTGTCTAGTTGTACCTGGCTGGACCAAAAATATGGCGGAGCCCCGACGTCATTTTTTTTCTAGAATTAGTTCTAGAAATTTTTAAAAAATGGGCTTCGCTGTATTTTTGGTTGCCAGCCAGGTGCAATGAGGCAGCTAGGGGTTGGTGGCAGTCCCTAGCTGCCAAGTTGTACCTGGCTGGACCAAAAATACGGTGAAGCCCCACGACATTTTTTTTTTTTTTTAATTACATTACAAATAAAATGATGGAGCTTTGCCTTATCTTTGGTTACCAGCCAGGTACAACTTGGCAGCTAGGGGACTGTAATCCTCAGTGTGGAGAGACCCAAAGTTTGTGGGCCCCCCACATTGCAAATTGCAACCCACAGCCTCCCCAGAAAATATTGCATTCATTAGAAGCGCCATTTTCTGGTGCTGTACCCCATCTCTTCCAGTTGCCCTTGTGCTGGTGGCACGCAGGGGCTCTCCATACGTGACATGGTGTCCACTAACAAGTTGAATGGAAAATTAGCTTCAATTGTTAGCAGACACCATGTATTGTGTTACCAGACATCGTGTATGGAGGGCCCCTGTGTGCCCACACATTGGAGCTCCCCCACAAGTGACCCCATTTTGGAAACTAGACCCCCCTAGGGAAAGTATCTAGATGCATATTGTGCACTTTGAACAGGGGCTGACTGGCGAAGCAAAGCCTGGGTGGCAAAATTTTTCCGGCAGCCCTTGGGTGAGGACCGGGAAGGGGGGGGTGCTGTCGGAAATTTTCGGCGGCCCGTTTTTGGTGCCACCACCCCCCCCTATCGTGCCACACCCCCCTGCAGAGAGAGGTGTAGCTAAGAGGAGCCTAGAGGTTCCCAGTATGGTTGGAGTAGTGGATGGTTGCTAGATGACCGCCAGCAGGGAGGTGTCAGTCATGTTTTGGGTCGCAATCATGTGGAGAGAGCTAGTTTACCCCTATAGGGTCCATGAAGGCGTGAAAAGGACCACGGCAAAGTATATATACTTTTAGACTGACCACTTTTTTTCTTCGTACAAAATCATCCCCATGCATGACAATGCACCATCTCTTGGTACAGCGCATACCCCTTAGTAATTGGCTGCTATGGACATAAAAGTAGAGAAAACCATGGTGTGGCCTCCAGTCTCCTCTGATCTCAGCCCTATTGAGAAACTTGGAAGTACCATTAAGCAAAAAAAATCTAAGATGCTGTAAGACATTAACCGTCAAACCAGCAGCTCTGGGAGTGAATTCTGACATCCTGCAAACAAATGCAATCAGAAAACATCCAAAACCTGACAAGTGCAATAAATGCAATATTTGTGAAGGTGATATCAAAGAAAGGCGATATACAATATGAGACATACTGGTAGGATGTTTACATTGTGAGCCCCAATGGGGACAGTGTTGATGATGTATGTAAAGTGCTGTGGAGTTCATAGTGTAATGTAAATGTAAAAAAATATTTCTTCATATGTCGTAACAATACCAGGATCTGAGGATCTTCTATTTCGAGGTCAGGGGCTCTCTGATGCCATGTCGCTGTCTGTCTCGCTGTCTTCCTCTTTTGACACTGTAGTGCGGTGGACAAGAGAGCATTAACTAGTTAATATCAAGAAGTATGGAGTGTGTACTAACTGAGCCATACACCCTCCCATACCATGTCCAGCAGACATTGTAGGATTACTACATGGATTTTATTATTAGGGCACGGACACACTGGGGTGAAACTCGGATGAGTGCAGTGTGTGATTTTATCGCAGTGCAGTCAGTTAATCAACGTCTGAAACACATTGGCGAGTGTCGGACGCTTTTTTCTCATCCAGATTCTGGATGGGAAAAAAGTCACAACATGCTGCAACAGCCTGCGATTCATGCGCGAGACTCGCCAATGCAAGTCTATGAGTTCGACAAAATCACATACCGCACACGGACCATCCGAGAGGCATCAGTTTTTTTCACTGATACATTATCATTCTGAGAACACTGGAAACTGCTCCTGTAAATTATTCTACAGTAATAGCTGCTGAGAAACAAAACAGATTGCACATGGATGTGATCTAAGAAAACTGTCGGACACTCGCACAGCATTTGGATGTCCCAGTGGCCAGCTACATAGACAGCCCGCCACAGCCACACACAGAGCCACAGCCACACAAAAACAGTCAGCCACATAGACAGTTAGCCACATAGACAGCTACACAGACAGAGAGAGCCACACAGAGAGACACAGCCACATAGACAGCCACACACAGAGCCACAGCCAGCAACATAGACAGCCATAGCCAGCCACACACAAGCAGACACAGCCAGCCAAACACAGACACAGCCAGCTACACACACACAATCAGCCACACACATACAGCCACACACAGCCAAAGCCAGCCAGCCACACATACAGCCACACACATACAGCCAGCCACATAGACAGCCACACACACAGCCAAAGCCAGCCACACACAGGCGCAGCTACCCACACACACACACACAGCCAGCCACACACACAGCGAGCAATATAGACAGCCATAGCCAGCCACACACAGACATACAGCCAACCACACAGCCAGCCACACACACACAGTCAGCCACACACAGCCAAGCAGCCCCAGCCACACACACAGTCAGCCACACACAGCCAAGCAGCCCCAGCCACACACACACAGTCAGCCACACACAGCCAAGCAGCCCCAGCCACACACACACAGTCAGCCACACACACAGCGAGCAATATAGACAGCCACAGCCAGCCACACACAGACATACAGCCAGCCACACACACACAGTCAGCCACACACAGCCAAGCAGCCCCAGCCACACACACACAGTCAGCCACACACAGCCAAGCAGCCCCAGCCACACACACACAGTCAGCCACACACAGCCAAACAGCCCCAACCACACACAGCCAGCCACACACAGCCAAGCAGCCCCAGCCACACACACACAGTCAGCCACACACAGCCAAACAGCCCCAACCACACACAGCCAGCCACGCAGCCTCAGCCACAGCCATGCAGCCATAGCCACGCAGCCCCAGCCACACACAGACATAGTTAGGCACACAGCCAGCCACATAAAGACACAGACACACAGACAGCCACATGCAGCCACGCAGCCCTAGCCACACAGTCAGCCACACAGACACATTTTGCCACACACAGCCAGCCACGCAGCCTCAGCCACACAGACACAGTCAGCCACAGCCACGCAGCCCAGCCACACAAAGCCCCAGCCACAAAACCCCAGCCACATACGGACAAATAGTCAGCCACACAGACACAGCCCCACACACAATCAATCCTATACACACAATCATACACACACCTAATCCCATACACAATCCTATACATGCATACACAATCATATACACATTCAGACATACACATATTAAAGTGCTGTACAAATCATGTGAAAAGGATGACAGAAAAGACAGTGCAATCATCACAAGTTCATCCGTAAAAATGAAAATGTACTTTTTTTTCACAAAACATTTCTTTAAACCTAAATTTTTTTTATTTTCACATGGGCAACAGGATAAAATGCATCCTAAAATTTGTTGGGCAATTTCTCCTGAGTAAACTGATACCTCATATGTAGTCATAAACCACTGTTTGGGCGCACAGCAGGGCTCAGAAGTGAAGGAGTGCCATTTCACTTTTCGAATGGAAAATTAGCTGCAAAAGTCAAATTGCGCTCCTTCCCTTCATTGCCCTGCTGTGCGCCCAAACAGTGGTTTATGACCACATATGAGGTATTGATGTACTCAGGAGAAATTGCACAACACATTTAAGGATCCATTTTATCCTGTTGCCCATGTGAAAATGAAAGAATTAAGGCTAAAAGAACAATTTTGTTAGAAAACTTAAAATGTCAATTTTTTTCCTTCCACGTTGCTTTAGTTCCTGTGAAGCACCTGAAGGGTTAATAATCTTCTTGAATGTAGATTTGAGTAGCTTGAGGGGTGCAGTTTTTGGAATTGTGTCACTTTTGGGTGTTTTCTGTCACGTACACCCCTCAAAGGGACTTCAAATGTGATGTGGTCACTAAAAAAATGGTTTTGTAAATTTTGCTGGAAAAATGAGAAATTGCTGATGAACTTTGAACCCTTATAACTTCCTACCAAAAAAAAAATGTTTTTCCCAAAATTGTGCTGAGATAAAGTAGACATGTGGGAAATGTTATTTATTAACTATTTTGTGTCACATAACTCTCTAGTTTAGCAGAATAAAAATTCAAAATTTATGCCAAATTTTTTATTTTTTCGCAAATAAACACAAAAATTATCGACCAAAATGTAATACTAACATGAAGCTCAATATGTCACGAAAAAACATTCTCAGAATCGCTAGGATCCGTTGAAGCGTTCCAGAGATATTACCTAATAAAGGGACACTGGTCAGAATTGACAAAAATGCCAAGGTCTTTAGGGTCAAAATAGGCTGCGTCATGAAGAGGTTAAAGGTTGTAAAAAATTAAATAAAGGGTTTTCTTTGTTTAACCCCTTCACGACTTATGGCGTACATGTATGTTATAGGTCACAGCCCACACTTTGATGAGAACTCACGCTTTGAGCTTGCATCATCCCCTGCACATCTCAGCTGATCTCATCAAATAAGATGTATATCTAACAGCGCCGATCGGATTCGTGATCTGATCACCTCTGTTAACCCTTTGGATCGCGTTGCAATTCATTGACAGCACTATCCAAAGCCCCACGGTCAGAATTGTGCTGTTCCCCACCGTGACCAGACATCCCGTGAAGTGATCATGGGATCTTGATCTGTCACCTGCAGAGCCCGGGGTCTTGTAATGACCCCAGAAGTGCCAGCATCTACAGACAGTGATTACTTTCCCTATGCACTAGAGTGCTGCATCTCATCGGTACATAGGGCAAGTGATCAGACTGTGCGGCGCTGATACCCTCTAGTGGCCAATGTAAAGTAAAGAGAAAATTTAAAAAAAAAGTTTTTAAAAATATGAAAAAAATACAATACTTCAAATTACCCCCTTGTACCCTATTGAAAATAAAACTATTTAAAAAATACACAGATTAAGTATTGCCGCATTCAGAAATGTCCGATCTATCAAAATATAAAATCAATTACCGTATTCAGATCTGTAAACTGTGTAATGGAAAAAAAGGTCCAAACGCCAAAATTAGGTTTTTTTGTTCGCCGCAACATTGCAATACCGGGCGATGTAAACAACACATCCAACCAAAAATGGCATCATTAGAAACGTTAGCTGAAGACGCAAAAAATAATCCATCACACAGCCCCAGATCCCGAAAAATGAGGATGCTACAGGCACGGAAAATAGCAACAAAAGCGCAATTCTGTTTCTATAAAAAGTTCAGAATTTTTTTTCACCCCTTAGATAACAGTGAAAGTATACATGTTTGGTATCTACGAATTAGCACTGACCCAAAGCATCATATTGACACGTCAATTTTATCATATTGTGAACATGGTGAACAAAAGAAACAAAAAACGTTGTACTTGCACATTTTTTTGCAATTTTGCCTCACTTGGAATTTTTTTTCCTATTTTACTGATAAAATAAATGATTTCATCTGAAAGTACAACTCATCCCGCAAAAAAAAAACCCTCAGATGGATATATTGACAGAAAAATAAAGTTATGGCTCTTGGAAGAAGGAGAAGTAAAAACGAAAAATGTAAAATCGCCCAGGGTGAAGGGAGGACCAGTCACTTGCCATAAAACTATATTTTACATCATTGATACTGCTGTTCTCCTAAATCCGGAAATGTGTTTTCTTTTGCTCCTGCGCCTTTCCATTCCTAAATTATGGCCACTTTTGTTCTTACATATAAATTTAGTCTTATTAGCCAAGTAGGCGTGGTCTTCATCTCATTTCTATGTAGACTTCTTGAGGACCACGACCAGTCAGTTGAAAAAATTAACGTTTACATACATTGCTTTTCTTTTGTTCCTGCCCCTCTGTGTTCCTGAATGTAAATGTTGTTTGTTTAGCTACCGGTAATTGGACGAGATATTCATCTGTTTGAGGATGTTTTCTTGAGGATAACGCCCAATTGGCTAAAAAAAACTAGATTTATACATCGGGAAGAAAGGACCATATCTCAGGAACAAAAGGAAAACATTGACAGATTCAGAACAATAGCAATAGTTACGCCAGATAACATATATTCATAGACAAGGTCTTTATTTTAATCTACCATATAGGGCTGTGGAGTCGGGGTTGTGGAGTTCTTGTCCATTTTGGTGGAGTTGGAGTTGGATTCAGGGGATTGAAGAGTCGGAGTCAGAGTCAGATGTTTAGCTTACCGACTTCACTGCCATGGTGGTGCAGTCGGAGTCGGTATCCATTTTGGTGGAGTCAGAGTCGGATTCAGGGGAATTGAAGAGTCAGAGTCGGATGTTTGGCTTACTGACTCCACAGCCCTGCTGACTATATCTATAAACTTTAACATTTTATCTTCATCTTTATATTGGACAGCAGAAAAAAAACACTTCAAACAAATATTCAATTTTTAACACAAAGTGTTAACCCAAACTATGATTAGAACTTACGATGGGAGCCCAGCTGTGTTGTAACAATCCCAATAAAAACTTTTTTCTTTTTCCCCAACTGGAGTTAAACATAAAGTTTGCAGGACCCCGATCTAACTGCCTCGTCAGTAGTCTGAGCACTGCGAATCTTCTATTATCTTTATCATCCCTGCTGCCTCTTCCCATTAAACCATGTTCCAAATTATTATGCAAATGTTCTTTTTCTCTAATTTTCCTAAATGGTCGGTGCAAATGACAGTCAGTATACATCGAATTGTATTGAAGAAACCTCCCAATGATAACAGTATAATCTTCAAAATTAAAAAAACCCTAACTGCACTGTTCCAAATTATTAGGCACAGTAGAGTTTCTAAACATTTGATATGTTTGAAATAACTGAAAATGCTCATTTGTTGAAGTTGCATCATTAGGAGGTCACATTCACTGAAATAAAAAGCTATTTAACTCCAAAACATCCTACCAGGCCAAGTTACATGTTAGCATAGGAACCCTTCTTTGGTATTACCTTCGCAATTCTTGCTTCCATTGAACTTGTGAGTTTCTGGAGAGTTTCTGCTTGTATTTCTTTGCATGATGTCAGAATAGCCTCCCAGAGCTGCTCTTTCGATGTGAACTGCCTCCAACTCTCATAGATCTTTGGCTTGATTATACTCCAAAGGTTATCTATAGGGTTGAGGTCAGGGGAAGATGGTGGCCACAGCATGAGTTTATCTCCTTTTATGCCAATAGCAGCCAATGACACAGAGGTATTCTTTGCAGCATGAGATCGTGCATTGTCATGCATGAAGATGATTTTGCTCCTGAAGGCACGTTTTTGCTTTTCGTACCATGGAAGAAAGTCTATATACTTTGCAGAGGTCATTTTCACACCTTCAGGAACCTTAAAGGAGCCTACCAGCTGTTTCCCAATGATTATGACCCAAAACATGACTTCTCCACCTCCTTGCTGACGTCGCAGCCTTGTTGAGACATGGTGGCCAACCACCAACCATCCACTACTCCATCCATTTGGACCATGCAGGGTTGCTTGACACTCATCAGAAAACAAGACTGTTTGAAAATTAGTCTTCATGTATGTCTGGGCCCACTGCAACAGTTTCTGCTTGTGAGCACTGTTTAGGGATGGCCGAATAGTAGGTTTATGCACCACAGCAAGCGTTTGAAGGATCCTACACCTTGAGGTTCAAGGGACTCCAGAGGCACTAGCAGTTTCAAATATCTGTTTGCTGGTTTGTAAGGCCTTTTTAGCAGCTGCTCTCTTAATCCAATGAACTTGCCTGGCAGCAAACCTTCCTCATTCTGCCTTTATCTGCACAAACACGTCTGTGCTCAGAATCAGCCACAAATCTCTTCACAGTACGATGATCACGCCTAGGTTTTCGTGTAAGATCTGATGTTTTCATCCCTTGTCCAAGGCATTGCACTATTTGTTGCTTTTCAGCAGCAGAGAGATCCTTTTTCTTTCCCATGTTACTTGAAAACTGTGGTCTGCTTAATATTGTGGAACACCCAGTTTTCCTTTTATTGGGCTTACCTGTAAAACTAATTATCACAGGTATATGAGATTGATTTCAGCGATCCAAAGAACCCTGAGACACAATACCATCAATGGGTTTCATTGACAAAAAAAAAAACCTATGACACTTAAAACCAATTTGCATAATAATTTGGAACATGGTGTAGTCAGCCCCTGCAATGCAATGAAGTCATGGGATCGCCAGCAATAATACAGCACTTAGTAAGTTAAGTCGGCTGTCGAATTGCGGTCAAGGACCACAGACGAAACTGTTGGTCCTGTAAAACTTTCTGCTCAGCTCTTTTTAACCACCTATCCCAAGTATAAGTGATAAATGTTTGATAAGAGATGTCCACAGCCAAGCATGAGAACAAGGGATCCAACGTCCCTTTAATGGATCAAGAATTAGCAAGGATGCATGTCCATTGCTCCATGCACAGTGTATAGGACTGCTGAAGAAAGAGAACAATGCCAGCTATTCTGATAACTCCTTTAAACACATCCATTTGTGGAAATTATTATTATTTCAAGATCTATTGATTAAAATCAACTTTGTTCATGGGAAAACCCCTTTAAAAATGGAGCTTCCACTGGATTTTTAAAAGTTAAAACAAGTCACTGCTCCATAGTTATGCCCCCGGAAATAAAGATGTAAAGTTACCCAACTGGGTGTACACCACAGAAATTATTATTATTAAATCTATGGATTAAATTGAACTTTGTTGGTGGGAAAATCCCTATCCCTAAAACTATAAACAGTTTTACACATGATAATAAAGGGAAATGTTGGAAGTTGCTTAGCTGCTACTATTTGTTTACATCTAAATTGCTATATATTTTATTATAAATGTGACTGATGAAGCGCAGTGATTGGCTGCAGCGGACATTTTGTGGTTGAGAGATAACTGCTGCTTGCCCAAATGACACAACAGGGAATAAGGACGCTTATTCTAAAGATGGTTATAAAAGTAATATATAGTATCTCCTTGTAATATTATTAGAGTGCACTGTCCCTTTATATTAACTGCCGATTGCATCATCATGGCATGAGCCACAACTGTCAACCAATCACATCGCAGGATTTAAAGTTAGAGAGAAAAAACATCAGTTGGTGCCAGTCAGTGATTAATCTGTTAGAGTTAAGACCGGCTCCTTGTTGCTCTCTGTAGTGACACTTATTATTCAATTAATATTGGATTATTCTTGAATTATTAATCATATTGTTACCTATGGATTGAGAGGCAGCTCTCCACCTTGTGTGGATTGAGAAAGACCACTCTCCACCTCGTGTGGATTGAGACAGACCGCTCTCCACTTCGTGTGGATTGAGACAGACCGCTCTCCACCTTGTGTGGATTGAGACAGAATGCTCTCTCTCCACCTCGTGTGGACTGAGAGAGACCGTTCTACACCTAGTGTGGATTGAGAGACAGCTCTCCATCTCGTGTGGATTAAGAGAGACAGCTCTCCACCTTGTGTGGATTGAGATAGACCACTCTCCACCTCGTGTGGATTGAGACAAACTGCTTGGCACCTCGTGTGGATTGAGACAGACCGCTCTCCACCTTGTGTGGATTGAGACAGACCACTCTCCACCTCGTGTGGACTGAGAGAGACCGTTCTACACCTAGTGTGGATTGAGAGACAGCTCTCCATCTCGTGTGGATTAAGAGAGACAGCTCTCCACCTTGTGTGGATTGAGATAGACCACTCTCCACCTCGTGTGGATTGAGACAAACTGCTTGGCACCTCGTGTGGATTGAGACAGACCGCTCTCCACCTTGTGTGGATTGAGACAGACCACTCTCCACCTCGTGTGGACTGAGAGAGACCGTTCTACACCTAGTGTGGATTGAGAGACAGCTCTCCATCTCGTGTGGATTAAGAGAGACAGCTCTCCACCTTGTGTGGATTGAGATAGACCACTCTCCACCTCGTGTGGATTGAGACAAACTGCTTGGCACCTCGTGTGGATTGAGACAGACCGCTCTCCACCTTGTGTGGATTGAGACAGACCACTCTCCACCTTGTGTGGATTGAGACATACCACCTTCCACCTTGTGTAAATTGAGACAGACCGCTCTCCATCTTGAGTGGATTGAGACAGACCGCTCTTCACCTCGTGTGGATTGAGACAGACCGTTCTCCACCTCGTGTGGATTGAGACAGACCACTCTCCACCTTGTGTGGATTCACACAGACTACTCTCCAGCTCGTGTGGATAGAGACAGCTCTCCACCTGAGGATAAAGGGACAGAACTCCACCTGAGGATAAAGGGACAGCACTCCACCTGAGAATAAAGGTACAGCACTCCGCCTGAGGATCAAGAGTCAGAATTCCACCTGATTAAGAGACAGCACTCTACCTGAGGATCAAGAGATAGTACTCTACTTGAGGATTAAGAGAAAGCACTCTACCTGAGAATCAAGAGGCAGCACTCTACCTGAGGATCAAGAGACAGCACTCTACCTGAGTATCAAGAGGCAGCAGTCTACCTGATGATCAAGAGAGCACTCCACCTGAGTATCAAGAGACAGCACTCTACCTGAGGATTAAGAGAAAGCACTCTACCAGAGGATCAAGAGAGCACTCTACCTGAGGATCAAGAAGTAGCACTCTACCTGAGGATCAAGAGACAGCACTCTACCTGAGGATCAAGAGACAGCACTCTAACTGAGGATCAAGATACAGCACTCTACCTGAGGATCAAGATACAGCACTCTACCTGAGGATCAAGAGACAGCACTCTACCTGAGGATCAAGATACAGCACTCTACCTGAGGATCAAGAGACAGCACTCTATCTGAGGATCAAGAGACAGCACTCTACCTGAGGATCAAGAGACAGCACTCTACCTGAGGATCAAGAGACAGCACTCCACCTGAGAATCAAGAGACAGCACTCCACCTGAGAGTCAAGAGACAGCACTTCATCTGTGGATAAAGAGACAGCGCTCTACCTGCTGCTCTACTGAGTGAGTATCACTATGTGATGGAGAGAACTGCAGATTTAAGTCATACCATATTCTGACAGTTGGTTCTATACAGTTCAAACCAGTAGAGTAGGCTAGTTTCACACTAGCGTTTGTGTCTGCATGCATCTGGCATGCAGACGCAAATGCAGTGACAAACGCTGCCATACTGATATGAATGCAGCGGAGATTCTCCGCATGCGTTCACATAGTATGGTGCCCAGCCACTCAATCACTCAGTAGAACAGCGGCGGCTGCCGAGAGATTTCAATGTGATCCGCAGCGTTCTCCTGCGCTGTCATGTGGAGGACACTGCGGATCCATTGACTTCCATTCATTTTTGTGCTTGCGGATGCTTGCTGATAAACAAGCACCTGCGAATGCACAAAAAATTCAACATGTTGTGTTTGGAAGGCGCACATATTATGCGAATCCGAACACAACTGCAACCAAACTCAGCCAAACAGTACTATGCGTTCCCATGTTAAACATGCATTTGACTGCGTTTGCATACGCTGTATTCAAAAACGCAAATGTGAAAGTAGCCTAACATACACTACATAAAAAGACACATATGCATGTTTTACTCACTTTCTGACACGAAATCAAAATAAACCTTTCCTGTTTTAAGTCACTTAGGATTACCATAATTATTAATATTTGCCAAATGCCAGAATAATGAGAGAGAATGTTTTAAGGCATTTTTATTACTTTCTGCAAAGTCACAAGTTTATGTTCATTTCATTCGTTTTTGGTACCACTGCGCTAACTTTGACTCGGGTGAAAGGTTTTTGATATGTTTCCACAAGCTTCTCACAATAGTTGGTAGGAATTTGGGCACATTCCTCCTGAGTCCTGACAGAACTGGTATAGCTGAGCCATGTTTGCAGGGTGTCTTGCTCGCAGCCTTTTCTGCTTTGTCCATACATTTTAAATAGGATTGACATCAGGGCTTTGTGATGGTTGCTCCATAACACTGACTTTGTTATTCTTAAGCCACTTTGTAACCAGTTTGGCAGTATGCTTCAAGTCATTGTCCATTTGGAAGACCCATTTCCGCCCAAGCTTTAACTTCCTCGCTGATGTCTTGAGATGTTGCTTCAGTATCTATATGTATAATTGTCAATCGCCCCTGTCACAATTCCGGCGATTGTGTCGCTATCCTACAATCCACTGCGGCACCGTTAGTCGTGGTGAATTGTGACAAGTGACAACACGTCACCGCTATTCCATCGGGAGATCAGCGATGCTAGCTCATCTCCCGGCTGCTCGCATTGGAACACCCATATTGGAACACCCAAGTTATGAGTATTAAAATATGGCAGCCGGGATTCAAATCCCTTGCCAAGCCACGCGGCACCATTCATTGGCTGAGTGCCCTTGGCACTCAGCCAATAAGCAGCACGGGATTCAAATCCCCCGCTAAAGCCGCGCGAGGCAGAAGGCACAGGGGAAGCAGTCATAGGGAGAGACAGCACACACAGGGAGAGACAGCACACATAGGGGCTGAGAGCACACAGAGCACAGAGAAAGGCAAAAGTAAGAGAGAGCACAGAGTGGAGAGAGCGCACAAGGGGAGACAGGCACAGAGACTGCCCTCCCGATGCAGTAGCATCGAGCTTATTTCTAGTTGCTACATAACCTTCTTTCCTCATGATACCATCTATTTTGTGAAGGGCACCAGTCCCTCCTGCAGCAAAATAACCGCACACCAAGATGCTCCCACCCCCATGTTTCACAGTTGTTATGGTGTTCTTTGGCTTCCAAGCTTTTCCCTTTTTTCTCCAAACATAACGATGGTCATTATGGCCAAACAAATCAATTTTAGTTTTGTCAGACCACATGACGTCTCCAAAAATGTAGGTCTTTGTTCCTGTGTGCATTAGCAAAAATTACTCTGGCTTTTTTATATTTCATTTGGAGTAATGGCTTCTTCTTGGCAGAACAATCACTGAAAAAAGGATATTGTGGAGTAGTTTGGGGCTCTATAAAAAGACTAAATGAACCAATAGACCCCCAATAACCTCCAAAAATTATTTATTAGAGGAGAAATGTGTCAGGTTTTTTCACAACCAATTTTTGCACATTGTTTTTCAGAATTGAATTCTTGTACTTCGGTCACACTATTACCATCACAAAAAGTGGTGACCTGTCCTACCTTTATAACGATTAATTACACGATAAGCTCAAGAACCTTCATAATCTAACTATTGCATAGAGTAAGACTCGCACTGTAGGGGCCGTGGGGTACTCGGAAACGGGCCTGGCAGTGTCGTTGGGGAATGGGATGTCACGGTGGCGTGACCCTGTCTGTGGCCCCGGAGTGGTCAATAAAAAGGGAAGGAAGTTCATGGAATAGGGAAAGTTATAGGAATTTAGGGGTGGTTGCCGTGACACCACCCGTGGTGTTCGGCTATTAATGGCCGACGCTACAGTCCGGGCCTTTTTAGCCGATGTGTCGGGTGTCGGCCACAGCTCCTCTAGAACTCATGGCCTCCGGTTCCGTGGTTGGAGCATAGAGTCTCCTTGCCACCTTCAGGGCCGGGATTGCTCACTTCCTGCGCCCCTAGGACTCCCTCTATCCTTCTGCAGTCAGCTGTTCTGGAACACGGTAGGTTCTTCATCTCCACTCAAGTCCTCCAAGTCCTTCTCCTTTCACTGCTCCCACATTCTACTCCTCTCCTCGACTGACTCCTCTTTTAACTGAACTCCTACTGCCTGTTGTCTTTCCCTTTTGTCTTCCCTTCTACTTCCTGACTGCTCTTCCTAACTTCCCACCCACCACCTCTCTCCCCGCTATCCCACTGACTTCCTGGGCCCTCCCTCTATCGGGTCCGCCCGCGGTCCCTGGGATTGGGTGTGTTGGGTGCTTTTGTGGGTGTCTGGACTTACCATCCCGTTTACTGCAGACAGGGATACCATACCTGTGGATTGGGTGCAGTACCCTTCTGTGGCGACCAGACTGCAGGAGCGCCAAAAATATATTATGACTTATTGTTGCTTTATGGATAAGACTATTACATAGCTTAATTTATGTCTTTTGCTCATTAGTTATGAATTCGCTCTTTGAAGTGATCTAATTATGTGTTTTACCTATTGTGTACTAAACATTATCTCTAATTAGAAGAGGTGTTCTTTGGGCTAGTGAAATTATTGTCTTTTCTGAGCCTCTTTGTTTTGTATGTTAAATCCATGTGTGATTTGTTTGATACCTTTCCAGGAAAATTGATCTTTTACTTTGCCTTCCTGGCAGAGTGGCCTTTCAGCCCATGTTAATACAGTACTTGTTTCAATGTAGATAATAACACAATCTTGCCAGCTTCCACCATCATCTTCACAAGGTTTTTGCTTCTGTTCTTGGGTTGATATGCACATGTCAGACCAAAGCATGTTCATCTCTGGGACACAGAACTTGTCTCCTTCTTGAGCGGTATGATGGCTGGACATTCCCATCTTGTTTGTACTGGTATATAATTGCTCGTATAGATGAACGAGGCACCTTCAGATATCTGGAGATTGCACCCAAGGATGAACCAGACTTTTGCAAGTCCACAATTGTCTTCCTGATATTTTGGCTGATTTTTTTAGACTTTCCTATAATACTACACAGAGAAGCAGTGTGTTTCATTTATGCATTAAACTACATCCACATTTGGCTCTCTAATTAACTCAGATGTTGCTAATAAACCTATCAGAAGCTGCCAAACACATGATATCATTATATGGGCTGTCCCAAATCGTTTAAAGGCATAGTAATCTTAGTGTATGTAAACTTGTGACTTTGCAGAAAGCAATAAAAATGCCTTAAAACCTTCTCTCTCTCATTATTCTGGCATTTGGCAAATATTAATAATTATGGTAATCCAAATTGACCTAAAATGGGAAAGGTTTATTCTGATTTCATGACAAACAGTGAGAAAAACATACATATGTGTCTTTTTCTATAGTGTATGTAAATTTCTGGTTTCAACTGTATTATCTGAAATACACTGGACATAATTCCTAAATTTTAAATACCAAGAAAAAATGTTGAGAATTATATATAATATTCTGTAAATATGGAGACATCGTGGAGACTGTGGATGAATATGGGGAACACTGGGTCACAACATCTCAGCAATTTACAGGAATAATGTATACAGGTGCTCGGTCATTATCAGAATGGTCCAGCTCAAACCAGGGATTAAAAATGTAAACTTTTATTTTAGATCATTTGACGTCCTACTTCACTGTAATTTGCTACATATTTAATTAATCTAAAATAAAAGTTTATATTTTTATTCTGTGAATTGAGCTGGATCATCCAGAGTTGGTTTGTGGCAAGTGTGATTGGTGAGCGGTCATCATTTCACTTTATTAGTGTACAATATTTACTGTATTTTATGATTATAAAACACACTTTTTTTCCACCAAAATTGGGGGGGGAAAAGGATGTTTACATTGCAATGTGGATATAGCTTCCCAGTGGGGCGAGTGGGGATGGCAGTCACAGCTAAAGGAAGTCAGCACCGGTAAGAGTGGGGCAATGCTGCAGACCCAAGGCTGGGAGGAGGGGGTGTCGCGAGGCTGGTGCCATTGATCTCCCAACAGTTGACATGATGTTCTTCTGGAAAATGGCTGCAGAAACAGTGCACGCGCAGATTGAGATCTTGGAGAGCAGAGTTGTCTGCGCATGCGCCACCTTCGCAGCCGTTTTCCTGAATCCATCACATCAGAAGAGGAGCACACACAGATTTAAATCTCGCCTCTCCAAGATCTCAATCTACGCATACACTGCCTGCGCAGCCCTTTTCCTGCAGCCCATCATGTCAACTGCCATTAGATCAATGGCGCCCGCCTCGCACCAGCACAACACCCCTTCCCGTAGCTTGCTCCACTTGTGCAGCCACCGACTTCCTTCAGTGGCGACCCTGCATCCGGTGACCCCTGCCCACCCAAAAGATATATCTGGATTCTAAAATGAACTCTTATAATTCTAGACATACCCCCTTTTTAACATTAAAAAATGATCTTTTTTTATATTTCCTTCCTCTAAATTTGGGGTGCGTTTTATAATCCGCTGTCTTTTCTGCAAGATGCGATATATCACACATAGAGTGAAACTGTGAAGTATATTGTAATGGATCATCATTTACTATATAGGGAGAGTCAGGATATATATAGATACTCATATGGTGGATCATCAAGCTTAATTTTATTTATCCTAACCTAACAGATAGGCACAATCTAACATATATGGCTGGTTAAAGGTTTTTGTATATTCTTGTTTTCTATAAACAGTAACACTACTGTCAAAGGCTCAAATCTGGTAATGCAAGACATGACCCAGTCCAATATATACCGATGAGATGCAGTCCGGCCACACATGTAATATGGGAAATATAGGCTGTTCTAGTTAAGTCTAGTGTGGCACCCTGTACCAGGTCACCACAGACTCCCTTGGGACATGGAAGGATATAACACAGCGAGTAACCCCACTAACACACAACACCTTTCACCCCAGGCCTGTAGGGGGAGCTACACTGGTTGCCTTAAGCCAGTTTCCCCTATAAATACGGGTTCTGGAGGGGAAAACACCAGAGTGTGCAGTCACTACAGAACTGTGAAGAGCTGAGTGAGCTGAGCTGGTACTGGACCCACGCTAAGCCCATACCAGTATCCACCTGGCACAGTGATAGACCCGCAGAGTAGGGGCCGCAGGCAGAGGAGAGAGAATCGCTACCAGAAAAGGGGGCAGAGGAGTCATACTGACTCACCCCAACAGAGTTCCGGACACTGGGTCCGAGCTACAGGGACATAGAGAACAGGCCCTGCAGAGAATCCAGTACCAAAAAAGGGGGTATAGCTTCCCGCAACATCAACAAGTGAGAGCCAGGGACCACACGGCTGCGGAAGCGGGATCCCAAGAAAGAACCCTCAGTGCAGCAAACTCGGGTGTGAAGAGACACAGAGAAAAAGAGAGAGGAGTAACAGTCCGGTTGGGTTCCAAGCCTGCCAGACTCTGACAAGACAAATTAGACAAGGAGGCCTACAACCCTACTCTCTGTGGAAATCCTGAAGTGTTTACCCCATCTCCAGTTGAGTGTACCCGTGCCGAACATCAGTAAAGGTACCAAAAGACTTTATGTGTGCGTGTCCCTCCTTCCATCTACACCACACTGACCGCGCTACCCTATTACCTACTCCAACTTACAGCCCGGGGACCCCTCCACTTGTCCTGTAGGGAGCGGTTCCACCTTGCTGCCGCCCATCACCCCGGGGGCCCAAGCAGCGCCGGTGTCATCACCGGACCCCTACAGGTGGCGTCACGACAGACACTTTTATTATTTTCTTGCCACCCATCTTTCACCTGCTTTCCCCTGGGCCCACGGCCTCAGGCACCGCTACCCGTGACCTCCCCCAGAGACCGCGCCTGAGTGAACCGAGTACCCCCAGGGCCTGGGCTGGACATCTAGGGTGACACATTAGGTTGGAAGCATATCACTCGGAGGGATCCTCTTTTAGAAAATCATGTTCTGCATGTTTGACTTTTACCTGTTCTGTATATTAGTTTCCAGAAATTATATAGTCAAGCATGTATAAGTGCTTCAGTATAGTTTTATCAATTATTCTTTCTTCTTTCTTTATAGAAAATATTTTTTTACCACAGCAGATTCTGGTCAGACGACCATTACACTCAGTGCTGTGATAAAAATTTAGTGGATAGGACTTGTGATCCGTGGGGAGCCGTGTAGGGGCTCACAAGCTTACGTGTTTTGGACCAAAAGACAAACCAATACCCCACAATTTGATATAGTTTAAAACTAACTAATTTTCCACAATTTCAGCACTTGTCATTGTGGTTTTTTTCTTGCACTCTTTTGTTGCTGTGTGTATCTGGGCCGTATGGGTGCGTTTGTTCCGGCGCAGGTAGCGGTGTTGAATGCCACAACAGCCCGCCTACTGAGATGGGGGCTAACGTAAGAGGCTGGGCATACACTGTGCAGGCCTGTGTGAACTGCACCCCATATGGAGCCCATTGTGTTTGCAGAACAACCAGTGGTCACTCCCTCTGTGTGAATGGAGGTTGTTTAGTGATTGGGGCTGGTTTCTTGCATTCATAATGCCTTCAGTTATAACCTGGGCAAAGCTGCACACAGCACTGAGTAAAATGGTTGTCTGACCAGAATCTGCTGTGGTAAGAGAATTTATTTACTATTTGTGTCCTTTGCTCACTTGAGATAAAAATTTAGTGGATAGGACTTGTGACCTGTGGGGAGCCATGTAGGGGCTCACAAGCTTACGTGTTTTGGACCAAAAGACAAACCAATACCCCACAATTTTATATAGAAAATATTTTTTAAATTTTATTTTCTTATTTTTTTTATTTAGTATGTTATTTTTAATTATTATTATTATTATTTTTTTATTAATATTTCTTTATTTTCATCAGAAAATAGAATGTCTTGAAAAATATATACGACATGTCGACCTATCCAGGCCTTTATCAAGTAGATTTCAAGAGGCCGCAGAGCAAGGGCCTCCCAGGCCGGGAGCTACTGTCCTACTGGAGGGCCGGCCACATAAGGGAGAGCGGCCGCTAGGCGGCGCAGTACCGCCGCAGCGGCCGCACAAGTCTGAGAGCCTGTGGGACCCGGGACCGGAGCGGAGGCAGCCGGGAGGTGAGAAACACCCCCACTGCAACCCCCCTGCTCCTCACCTTGTGCCAGCACCCCCCCCCCCACACCGGTCCTCACTTCGCGCCAGGCTGAGCGAGGTCGACTGCCGCCCGGGTTAAAAACAGCCAGCCCCTGCTGCAGAGTATAAGAAATTGAGAAATCAAGTCACAAGACTTGTTATGAGAGATGGTGTCGGTGCAGGCTCATGACTTGATTCCTCATACTCCTCGGTTCTTGAAATTTACTCGACAAAGGTCTAGACGGGTCGAAACGTCGTAAATAGTTTAAAAAAAAAAATTCTGCTATATAAAGAAGGAAAAGAAAAACAAATAATTATTAAAACTATATTGAAGCACTTAGCCTGAACTATATATTGCTACTGCACGCATCTCCCACTTTTTTAAATACACCCTGATCTCTGTAAGAAGGTCAAGGGTACTGTCACTCCACCCAGGAGGGTATATTGTCTGTATGTCTGTTTTTAAAGTGGTAGTCTGAGCTTTCCATAAAATCTGTGTATCTAGCCTGCAAAATGCTAACAGTTTGGAATTTACACCCTGTTAGCATTTTGCATGGTTACCTAGATCTCAGCATTATGTGTGTGGAGGAGCTGCTCACCCCATCTAAAGGCATTTTGTTTTGGAGTCTGGTTGTCACATTACAACTGGACATTACTCCCAGACAACAGCAGGACTGCCCCAGTCTCCAATAGGACCAGCTTCAGCGTGGTTCATTCTCCTTCCTTGTACCCACTCTGTGACTGATGTGATCATCTCTCTTCATCACTGTGACATTGCCGCCCTTCTGAAGGGGATGATTGCGCACACACCACATCACTGAAACAGAGTGGTTCATTATGCTTCACATAGGGATCGGCTGCGACAGTAATGCAGAGAGGATCACTTCAGTGAAAGCGCAGCCATGGTGAAGGAGAATGAACCACACTGAAGGTGTGGTCCTATTGGAGATGGGGCTGGCCTGCTGGAGATTGGGGCTTTGCTATTGGAGTTTGGGGGTAACGTCAAATACACACACGCAGAATGCTGAGATCTAAGTAACTGTCACGAAGACTTAGTCAGGACTTAGTCAGGACCTGCAGCTCTCTGGCGCCCTTATCCTGCTGGTCAATTCCGGTATTGCCAGAGGATAAGAAAGGAGCCCAGCTGCTCTAATTTATGCCGTCTACTGCGGAGCGTGATGTGGCAGGATGTATATATACCACCAGTTCTTGCTAGGAACGTATATATACCTCAATCCAGTCACCCTCAGGTCCACAATGTCACATAAATACAAAAACGTTATGCCGCCACCACTGATCTCTTTAAGGTGGATCGGTCACCTGCTCTGGTAACGTGTAAAAGCGGGGTTTGCGTGTCAGATCATCATAGAACAAGAAGAACGAAACTAGTAAATTATAATATTTTACTCCCAAAGTTGGCAGTGCTTATATAAAAGATATACAAGATATTATAACAGAAACAATGTACATATACGCATAAACAGTTATTAAAATAAAAGGAATAAAGTAAGAAATTGCCAGACCTAGCCACGCGGTGACAAACTTAGATCCGTTGGGGGGCTCCCCAGAAATGTATGATTCCTCCACACTGCGATAGGGTCCTGAAGTGTCCGTGCCCAGGGTGAAATCAGCCCAAACATTGCTGCTCTAGTAATAAAGGCAGTAAATCTTCAGCCCCTCTCGTAGTTTTCCCCTCCCTGGTGGGAGGCTCCCCTGTCACCATGCTTAATAAACCTTCATTTTTAATATCTGGGTATGGGGTGGGCCCACATCCATGATACACACCTCATGTTTACTTTCATTTAATTCAGAGAATATTGATACCAAATATGACATATTTATGATGTTCAGAACGCTAGAACTCATTTGCCAGGTTCCTGAGTGTTACATGGATATACAAGACATATCATTTAATACGCAAAAATATGACTAATCTAAAATTATGAATTATGTGTTTGTGGCATGAATGGGTCTTCTTAAATTTGACATTCACAAAACTATCTTTCAAGACAAAGAACTTTTCGGAGGGACAGATCTAGTTCAGACTTGTATGAGTTATGCTCATCTCAGCTTCAGGAATTTATGGGGGGGGTCGTAAACGTTCCGACTGGGGGTCGCTGGGGAAAGCAAGCGAAGATCTATGTAACTCTGGTACATACGAACAGGGTGGAGACTAAGCTCGCTCTGAGTGAGTGTTCCAACATCTTAGAATGATGAGCAATATTCATACATTACTGACAGTAACCATGCAAAATGCTAACAGAGTGTAAATTACAAACTGTTAGCATTTTGCAGCCTAGATACACAGATTTTATGAAAAGCCCAGACAACCCCTCTAAGAACTGTATGTTTAATTATGTAAATGTAGCCACCTAGTGGTTAAGGTAAAAACTGCTCCCTGGTCCCCTACAGTTCTGAAAGTTGTTAAAAAGGGATTGCAGTGTAGAGATAGCAGGAGAGCCCCCTAGAAAATGAACCACAGGTAATTCAGACCATTGTTCATAATGGACCAGACCATCTGGGTCACACTGGGAAGTGAGTGTATGTAGCAGGAAGTGGGCCTAGGATGCAGACCAGAATCACTCACCCTGCCTTAATACTAAACCCCCAACTTTGGCAGCTTCTCATGAAGAGACTGATCCCTCTGGTGTGTGTAGAAAACTTCAGCATAGACCTGGGCAAATGGGTCGAACGATGCTGGCGGCAAAGGAACGTCAATCTAAAGATGGCCATAACCGTTCCACTGAAGCGCATCCCCGTGGGAAGAGTTGTGTTGGAGCCAGTAGAGACTAAATTAATTTACAGCAGGATATCGTGGTGCTGAATGAAGTTGCCGAAAGCCTACATATATCGGGATGGCAGGAGAACTTTGCACCAAAAGTCAGTCATTGTGAATGCCTCTGAAAAAGTCATTTTTAAGCTATGTGCTCGTGTTTTATGAGACTATTTTAGTAAAGAACTGTTTTTTAACATCATTGACTCTTTATCTGCCTTGATGAGGGCAACTGTGAACTGAACTATTGTACTGTGGAGCCGGCCGGGGCGCGTGCTGCAAAACTAGGGCTGCTCTGCAGCCAAGGCCCTACCTCACCCGCGACTCCCGGTGCCCTGTATGGCCAAACCTTCAACATCTCTTTGAATGCCAAAGATTATTTTTCATATTAGAGAAATATTAGACCAGAGGCCACTTGCAGCAAGTATTCAACCACAGGGACACACACTAGGCAGAGAGGTGTGATGGAAAGTACACCCAGCATGGCTAAGTAGCATCGACATGGAAAGTATACAAAGAGAAGTGGAGGAATACTTTACCCTTAATGATGGCAGCGCTGATATGCTAATAATATGGGAAGCTATGAAAGTGTATATAAGGGGATTGCTGTTTAGGGACATTAGTAGATGTAAATCTAAAACAAAAAAAAAGAGGAACAAGAGGGATTGGATGTGCGTAGGAGAGCTGAGGATGACGTGGCTGCACTTAACACCCCAGAAGCTAGGAGGCAGTTGAGAGAGGCACAAGAGGAGGTAAATAAAGCTTTCTTAGAAAGGGCTGAGAGAAAGCGTGCATTCCAACAACTTGACTTCTATGAGGAAGGTGAAAAGGTAGTCCATATGTTGTCACTGGTGTCTGCAGCCCAGAGAGGAAACCCATTTGTACACCTCCTGAATACGGAAGCAGGTCACTGACACTAAAGACGTGAATATTTTCATGGAATGTTATAAAGACTTATTGTCATGTGCTTAAATGGCACTGACATTGCTGGATGCTGCTGTGTGTGGTTGTTTTTAAGAGCTGCATGGTTGATAGTTGTGAAGGTCCTGGCCTCCTGTGTTGTGCTCCAGAACTACATTCACTATTAGGTTCAACTGCTGGTTGAGGGATTAATGTGTGACTCACCTGAACTCCCCTCCATCTAGCCTTTAAGTAGCCTCTGACTCACCGTGGCCGGCTGACTCCGGTTGATACAGGCGATTCTTCTCCTTCCTTGTCACGGGTGGACCGCGCCTGCCGGTAGTGGGGCCCGGTGTAGTGCAGATCAAAATTGAAGACGTCTTGCGGGAACAGATTAAAAAGGGGTTTAATTTGTTTTATTCGTGACGCCACCTATGAGTAGATTCGGTAAGGGCTACCAACGCTGCGGAACCCCCGGGGGATGGACAGCAGCAAGATGTTACGCTCCCCACAGGCTGAGCGGTGATCCCCGGAGGCTGGAGCTGCTCAAGATGTTGTGCGGCAGCTGCGGTTACCTTAGTGTGCGGACGGATAGTTCATAAGGAAGCACGGACACAGATAGTCTCTGCAACGGGTCTTTACTGTAACCAGCAGGCAGTACATGGCTTACAGTGGTTGAGTAGTAGACCGGGTGGACTCAGCAGTGATAGTGTTCCTCAGAGATCCGCAGTGTTCCTCCATTCTACCTACTTAGTTCCTTCTTGCCAGCGTCGCCCAGGAATACCAGGTCGGGTACGGGGAGGCTGCTTCAATGCCCTATCCATGATGTACGTTCTGGATGTTTTGGGGAGCCTTGGATCCCTCAGTGGGTACACCGCTGGTTAGACGACTGGAAACTGGCTGGTGGTGGGGTGCTCCTATAAAGCTGATCCTCCACTCTTCTGGTTCGCGTGGCAGAGGTGAACTGCTACCAGCTTCGGTACCAGTGAACCGGCTGTGAGTTGTGGGCACGGGAGTCTTTTGGGAACCCGTGTAGATATGCCCAATCCCGGTAGTTAAGGCCTCAGGTGATGACACCCGACCGGTGACGGCCCAGGGGCCCGCACGGAGTGCGGAGCCCCCGCTCCTCTCCAAGCTCTGTGTTCTAGGTTCTAGATTCCTTCTCTCACGGTGTCCTAACCGTTCTCTCTTAGATTATTGTGTGTTCTACTCCACTACCCTAACACTCCACCCACCAGGACCTAGGATTGGTCCCCTGTTCTAGGTGTTGCATGTTGGGTTGGATCTCAGAGTTAACTATTTCACTGCTTTGTCAGAGAATATTGCGGCTGCAATACTCCCTTGTGACGCACTCGTTGCGGGGCGCCACACTCCCCCTTGGTTAAATCAGCTTGTCCCCATGCGTCAAACTACTCACATTACAGAGGTTTTTGCATTTTTATACATATATGACACACTTTTATTAAAATGGAAAACAGGTAAAGGTATGCTTTGGTGACATAAGCAAAGAAACAGGTAATCACTTTGTGCGGACCCGGCGTGCGGTCGGCTGTCCTTTAACTAGAGTCCAGGCTGTAGCCGCAAGATCACACAGTCAGTGATTAACGGGAACAGAGTCATTGAGGAAGTTCAAGTTTTAAAGTCACTGGCTCTGAGGGTGATGGCGCACCCGGATAGCGAACCACCCATCTGCACAAGCATAGCGCTCGTAGGTGATAATATCGCCCCGGTATAGGTCGCGATCGGGATGTCCTCTTGGCAAGTTTGACTCAACGTCCCGGCGCCCCACAAACATCTCCTCATTCAAACCCACCTCCCAAGCGAACCCCCACCCGGTATGTAAATTAAAGGTGGAAATTCTACCTTCACGGCGGAGTTCATCAGGCAGCGGCGACTGGCGGCGAGCCTCGGCACGGGCCTGCATGTTGGCGCGTTCATGGGCTTGCCACTCCTCTCGTCGTCTCTGGCGTACATCTCCGTCGTTACTGCTCGGGGTGTAGAGATGAGTAACGGAGCTGGTGGTTTGGCGGGAAGCTTGAACTTGGCGGGCTGTCTGTATTGGAACCCGGTGGAACGGCACAGGGGAAGGTGTCGGCATAGCACCCGACCAGTGTACCCGAGCTGTATGCCCGGTAGGAAGTTTCTTGTTGTCTCCCCAAGCGAACCCGGTGTCGAAATCCTCAGCGGTGCTGTGGGTCTCGTCGTCATCCTCTCCGACCTCTTCCTCGATGATCACATCAGGCTGCTCGATGGTGAGAGATGTTGAAGCTTGTTCTGTTGTACAACAGGGCGGTGGTGCTGCGGATCCTTCCGTAGGGACGTCCTGCAGGGCTTCCAGGCTGCCTGCCTCTTCATCTGTTTCCGCAGGTAAAGGTGTTTCAATCCCGGTTACCAGGTAGGCCTCGGCAATGGTAAGGGAAGCCTCCGGTACGGGGATAAAACAGGCGACAGTCTCTGTAGTGGTGAAACATGTCGCGGGTTCCTCAGTGGGAACCTGGTAGAGATCAAGTTCTTCCATGGAGCGTGTTATGAGCTCCGGCTCAAGAACGGGATCACTTGCGATATTGGTCGCTGGAACGGGTCGAGTTGCGGCCTCCACCGGAATGACACAGTCTATTGGCTCTGGCGATGAAGCTGGACAGGTGGTAGGCGACGGTGAGGCGGTCGAGAAGCTGGTGACGTCGTCTGGGCTTGGAGTAGCGGTACCCGGTCGGCTCTGCTGCATCGCATGGTGTAGTCGTCTGCCTAGGGTCGCGCTCCAGCTGCGGATCGTCCATTCTACAGTCTCTAGTAACCGCACCCGGAGGTCTTGTAGAGCCTCGAGCCAGAAGTCGGGGCTGCCGTCTATGGTAAGGGCAGGATCCGGACCCGGTTGGCTGATGGCTGCTCTGGCCTCCGCCTCGACCTCCCGCATCAGGTCTTGGAGTCTCATGCTGGCCATTCTTCTTGGAGGGAAACCACACCCGTTCAACCGGTAAGACGTTCTGGTTGAGCTGGTGAAGAAGTCTTCTCTCTGTCTCTGACACTCCCATTTCCTGTGGGCTTTTGTAGTCCAATGGTGGGAAAAGTCTTTGGGGTCCGCCCCCATGGTTGATTCGAGCAATCAGGGCGGACAAAGAGTTTGGCGCCTTTTGTCTTTAGCCCTCCCTCGATGAGGGGGGGGGTTGACTCACTCCTAGGCTTCACGTGGCGGCTTCTTGTGGTGGGAACGCCATCTTGGGCGCCATCTTGACCCAATGGTGTAAAGGCGGGAAAGTTCTTTTAGGGACGAACAAAGTCCAATTGTAGACAATAAAGTCCAGTTTAAGCACATTATACCCGTTGGGTAACGGGCCTGCTCGTATCCTGTTCGTGACGCCATTTTCTGACTCACCGTGGCCGGCTGACTCCGGTTGATACAGGCGATTCTTCTCCTTCCTTGTCACGGGTGGACCGCGCCTGCCGGTAGTGGGGCCCGGTGTAGTGCAGATCAAAATTGAAGACGTCTTGCGGGAACAGATTAAAAAGGGGTTTAATTTGTTTTATTCGTGACGCCACCTATGAGTAGATTCGGTAAGGGCTACCAACGCTGCGGAACCCCCGGGGGATGGACAGCAGCAAGATGTTACGCTCCCCACAGGCTGAGCGGTGATCCCCGGAGGCTGGAGCTGCTCAAGATGTTGTGCGGCAGCTGCGGTTACCTTAGTGTGCGGACGGATAGTTCATAAGGAAGCACGGACACAGATAGTCTCTGCAACGGGTCTTTACTGTAACCAGCAGGCAGTACATGGCTTACAGTGGTTGAGTAGTAGACCGGGTGGACTCAGCAGTGATAGTGTTCCTCAGAGATCCGCAGTGTTCCTCCATTCTACCTACTTAGTTCCTTCTTGCCAGCGTCGCCCAGGAATACCAGGTCGGGTATGGGGAGGCTGCTTCAATGCCCTATCCATGATGTACGTTCTGGATGTTTTGGGGAGCCTTGGATCCCTCAGTGGGTACACCGCTGGTTAGACGACTGGAAACTGGCTGGTGGTGGGGTGCTCCTATAAAGCTGATCCTCCACTCTTCTGGTTCGCGTGGCAGAGGTGAACTGCTACCAGCTTCGGTACCAGTGAACCGGCTGTGAGTTGTGGGCACGGGAGTCTTTTGGGAACCCGTGTAGATATGCCCAATCCCGGTAGTTAAGGCCTCAGGTGATGACACCCGACCGGTGACGGCCCAGGGGCCCGCACGGAGTGCGGAGCCCCCGCTCCTCTCCAAGCTCTGTGTTCTAGGTTCTAGATTCCTTCTCTCACGGTGTCCTAACCGTTCTCTCTTAGATTATTGTGTGTTCTACTCCACTACCCTAACACTCCACCCACCAGGACCTAGGATTGGTCCCCTGTTCTAGGTGTTGCATGTTGGGTTGGATCTCAGAGTTAACTATTTCACTGCTTTGTCAGAGAATATTGCGGCTGCAATACTCCCTTGTGACGCACTCGTTGCGGGGCGCCACACCTCTCCTTCTATCAGGTGGTGCTGCTGATAGAGTTTCACTCTATGCCTGGAAGCTGTGCTGTGCTGACCTGTGTGTTTGTGTTGCTGAAGTCCTTTACTTTGGAGTTGCTGTATCCCAGTTCTGTGGAGGGAGGTGAGGGGGAAATAGTGCAGGGCTGGTGAAGGAGTTTTAGGGAGAGGCTGGAGGCCCAAACCTCCTCACCTTCAGAGATACCTTCGAGATCAGGGCAATTCAGGGTTCCTAGACTAGGGTCAGACTAGTCTTCCCTGGTCACCTTGCCCGTAACTGCCATTCCCTCATCAGCATTCTCACTACACCATGACAGTTATATTCCTCTTGGGCGAGGGCATCGGTGCCGGACATTACGTCTTTCTTAGAAGAGGTGGAGCTCCCCAAGCTGAATGTTGAGGATAGGGTAAGTTTAGAAGCGCCCTTACTAGTGAGGAATTGGGAGCTACATTGACTGCGATGGCAAATAAAAAAGCCCCAGGGGCTGAAGGGATACCGGTGGAGGCGTATAAACATTCGAATGAGGTACAATTACCTAGGTTGTAAGATGTTTTTGAAGAAGCTAGGGTGAGAGGGGTATTATCAGCATCTATGAGAGAGGCTATTGTTTCGCCCCACTATGCAGGCGTCACAGAGGGGTACTGCACCCGTAAAAGAGGTGCAGATACTAGGAGGAGTAAGGGAGTTGGAAGTCAGGCAGTGAGCCTGAAGGGACAAGGAGGTCTCTCGGCTGAGGGACCATGGAAGGAAGTTTCCCAGGCACAGAAAGACACCGGGCACCGGAGCCCACACCTGTGAGGATCCTCCAAGGACCACGGAAAATCTGAAGACCTGTGGAGTATATACTGCTCCCAGGCTCTTAAGCGACCAGATGAGGGTACCAGGCACCGCTTGATGGTTCGGCGGTCAGCCAGCAGTGGGTAACCCAACGGGAGCGAAAGGAGAGAGAGGAAACAGGAGGTCAGGTTAGCTTTATGGAACCCGACTTCACCACCACTGGGAAACAGGTAAGGAACAGATTGGAAAGAAGTCACCCTGGGGGTTCCACATCACCTGGGATCCACTTGAAGCCACCCGTTAGTCATCTGCTATAACATCTGAATGCTGAACTGAGAACTGTAACCAATGCTGCTAAAGTTTCCAGTAAAGTACCCGGAGTGAAGTGAATTCGACTCTGCTGCATCTTCTTTTTCATGAACTTGCTCTTTCACAGAATTGCTGCCTGCGGAGGACTTCACCATCTTAGCTGCGATCCCATCTACCTCCGGCGGACTGTGGCAGCGCTGGTGCAATTCACCAGAAACTGCAGGTGGCGTCACGACGACAAACTGTATGTAATCCCCTGTAAATATCACCCCTTTTTTTAAAAGATAACCCAGGACACGGGATCAGGCGTGGCCGCCATTCCCCGTAACACAGCAGTTAACCCTTGCCGCCTGATACCCAAGTACCCCAAACCCTGGGCGCTACACTATTTTTGTGGTGTTACCCAGTGGTGTAACTAGGTCTCATGGCGCCCGGGGCAAAGATCTATTCTGGTGCCCCCCCCAGAGTAGGTGAGTAGCGGGGGGGGGGGGGGGGAGATTACTGGCATGCACACACGCACACCCAGCCAGGCACACACACACACACCCGGCCAGGCATGCACACACATGCACACCCATCCAGGCATGCACACACATGAACACCCAGCCAGGAACGCACATACATGCACACCCAGCCAGGCACGCACACACATGCACACCCAGCCAGGCACGCACACACATGCACACAAAGCCAGGCATGCGCACACATGCACACTCAGCCAGGCACACACACACACACACACACACACACACACACATGCACACTCAGCCAGGCACGCACACACACATGCACACTCAGCCAGGCACGCACACACACATGCACGCTCAGCCAGGCACGCACACACACATGCACGCTCAGCCAGGCACGCACACACACATGCACGCTCAGCCAGGGAGATATGGGCTCGATATGCATGGAGGACTTACAGGTGGGGACTCAGACTTGTGCCCTCCTATTTACCCTGCTTCTCCCCTCTTGTGCCCCCCCATTTTCCCTGCTTCTCCCCTCTTGTGCCCTCCCATTCTCACTGTTTCTCCCCTCTTGTGGCCCCCATTCACCCTGCTTTTCCCCTTGTGCTGCACCCCTATTCACCCTGCTTCTCCCCTCTTGTGCCCTCCCATTCTCACTGTTTCTCCCCTCTTGTGGCCCCCATTCACCCTGCTTTTCCCCTTGTGCTGCACCCCTATTCACCCTGCTTCTCCCCTCTTGTGGCCTCTCATCATTTTCCCTGCTTCTCCCCTTTTGCCCCCCAGTCTCCCTGTTTCTCCCCTCTTGTGGCCCCCTCCACTCACCCTGCTTCTTCCCTCTTGTGGCCCCTGTTCCCCCACCCCTGCTCTCTTCGGCTCATTGGCGCTTACCTTGTCCTGCTCCCAGACGGTCCTCACGCCGCTGGCACCTCCGCAGCATCAGCGCTTCCGGGTCAGAAGGAGCTCAGCTGCTCTCTCCAAGCTGAGCTCACTCACTGATCCCGGAAGTGCCAGCAGTGCACGCAGGGGGATCAATGAAGCGGCAGCGTCCCAGCACTATTCAATAAATCCTGGGACACTGCCGCTGCTCTGACACCCCCCTGCATCTGAGGAGAGCTCAGGGGGCGGGGCCCGGCGGCGATTCCTCACAGGAGAGGGGGGGCCCGCCGACGACTTAGAAAACTTACATGCTACAGCCACTAAGGAGGTGGCTAGGGGATGCAGCCAAGGGCAGATTCACACCCCCTGCATGTGTAATCTGCCCACCACTGCCAATCATTCTCTCCCTGTCAGCAGCATTTAAACAGAGTTTTTTTTCTCTCCCGTGTAGCCCCGCCCCTAAGGGGGCGGGGCTAAACGGACAGAGAAATAAACAGTTTAAATGCTGGAGAAGAGGGAGAGAATGATTGGCAGCAGTGGGCAGATTACACATGTAGGGGGTGTGAATCTGCCCTTGGCTGCATCCCCTAACCACCTCCTTAGTGGCTGTAGCATGTAAGTTTTCTAACTGTATTATCTCGGGGTACAGGGCTGCTCAAGTGCTGGGGGACCCCTTGTCTGCATGCTGCAGACATGCTGTATCCAGTGCTGTAATTAGATCACCATGCCTGGTTTGGTGACAGGTCCTCTTTAAATATTAACTTGGTCAATCTTATGGGGAGCCTTAAAGCTACAGTGGGAGCTTGGAACAAACTTCATTTGCCAGTGGTGGGGTGTGTAAATCTCATAAAAATGATCCTAATACCGAAAATACTTTATGTCTGCATAACACCCCATATGGGTATCCCTAGGAAAATTTAAACAAATTAACTCCCTATTTAGAGACCTGGTAGGGAGAAAAAAAACAGGATTAAGTTGGAAATTCTGCAACGTCCCAAGGATGACAGAGGGCTGGCATTGCCCAACTCTGGAGTATACTTTCTTGCAGCCCAATGTCAAAATTTAAAAAGGGTGGACACATAAAGCTACAAATAGTTCAGTACAGGTAATTCTGGAGGCTATGGTGGATAGAAGCCCTTTGATGGGTGTTTGGAGGATGGGTCCATGGGTTTATTGGGGAAGAAATATCCCACGCTGATTTTATTACATAAGCTCTGGGGTAAGGTCAAACAGATATGAGGGGTGATGCATCTGACACAGTACTCACCGATTTGGAACAATAGTGTCACGTCGCCGTCAGACTCGGTGACTGCTGTTCCTGCCCCAGCCACTAGGTGGCACCGAATTCCATTAGGTTGGTGGTGATGGGGGGGAGGCATATCTTCATTGGGATCTGTTCCTTTGGTTCCTCCCTCTGTCGCTGGGCATCGCCATGCTCCTCCTGTGGGTGAAGCTGGGAACAGGAGAGAGGTTCCTGCAGAGGAGTCTGGTATCTGCCGGTTTCGTTCCTCTATCAGAAGTGGGGTGGTTGTTACTAGTCATGCATCACCATCTGGAATGGTTGTAGGGCCGATGTGAATGAGGTCATCAGGCTGTGAGGTCCAGCCTATGAGAGGGAACCACGCCCTTCAAATAGTTTGGGGCCTGTCTTGCACACCGCTACTCACTGTCTGGAATGCTGTGGTTCGTGCTGTCCAAAAAGATGATCGTCAACAAATGAAACAACTGACAGACACCATGAGTGGAAGGTTTATGACAGTTCTTGAAAAGGAAGGCTATATTGGTCACTAATAAATGTCAGAAATGCATTTTTGTTCATTTTGAGTTGTTTGGTTAATCTTTTCACTTTAAGGGTGCTTTCACACTGACGTTTAAAATGGATGAGCACAATGTGCTAAAAAATTCACATTACACCAGGACCAATGTTAGCCAATGAGGCAGAAGAGATCTCCAAGTTTTCCATCAGGTCAAAATGGACCAAGGAAAAATCTGATTGCACTCGTGCCTCAGATTTGATTTGTCAATGCAAGTCAATGGGTGCGAGAAAATAAAATGCATGCCACACAGACAGCACATGGACACTAGGTGGGAGGAAAATTGCACTTGCAGTACGTACGCATCTCACTCAAAGACATTTTCAGGAGCAACAACGGATCAATTTTTCAAACGTCAGTGTGAGAACAGCCTAAGGGCCCTTTCACATCAGCGTTTTTCGTAATTCGCGGCAGATGCGGTGAAAAAACCGCATCTGCCGCGTTTGCCGCATAACCGTTCCACTTGCGGCGCGGTTGCGGTTTTTTCTATGCAAAGTATAGGCATACTTGCGGCAGGTGCGGCAAGTGCGGTTTTGCACTTGCGGCAGGTGCGGCCGCGAAAAAAATCGCAGTAAGCCGCGGTTTTTTTCGCGGCCGCACCTGCCGCAAGTGCAAAACCGCACTTGCCGCACCTGCCGCAAGTACGCCTATACTTTGCATAGAAAAAAACGCAACCGCGCCGCAAGTGGAACGGTTATGCGGCAAACGCGGCAGATGCGGTTTTTTCACCGCATCTGCCGCGAATTACGAAAAACGCTGATGTGAAAGCACCCTAACAGATGAAAACAAGTGAGATGAAAACAATTACATTTTTCATTTAGTTGCATAATAATTCTTCACATATTTGTATTCTCCTAAAGGAAGGCAAAATCTTACTCTTACTTTCTTAAAGTTTTATGTTTATTAATTTTTTTGATTGACCGACAGTTCAGTAATAAAATAAATCATCAAAAATACAAATTAGGATTACAGGATGTGGCGACGGATCTTTGTTGTTGGTCTCTCTGCTCTTCCATTTTTAGCTGTTAAACTGCATCAGGGTGTAAAAACTGTCCGATTCTCGGATCTGAGAGTTGGACGAGTGTGATCCTAGTTTTGCTCAGTGTGGCTTGCGATTGTTGTCCGAGTACAATCCGAGTTTTTCCTCAGCAGCTAGTTACTGTATAATCATTTACAGGTGCATTTCCTACAGTTGTCTGAGCTACAGAATGGTAATGTCGCAATTAAAACTCGCATCAGACTCAGATGGTGCGAGTGCGGTCCGAGTGCAATCCGTGTTTTTTGTCGGACCCATAGACTTGCATTGACGAGTCTTGTCCGTGACTCGCATAGAATCGCAATATGTTGTGATTGACTCGCAATCTGAGAATCACGGATGCAGAAAAGCGTATGAGACTCGGGAATGTGCTCTCGGACATTAGTTAACATTGGTCCGAGAACAATGCCATTTTTCCGCACAATAAACTCGGACGAGTTTCACTGATGTGTGTCCGAGCCCTTATGGTGTAACTGAGGAAGGCTTTCTATTTAGGACAGGAAAACTATTACAAAGGAGAAGGAACATTATGGCAAATTTGGGTACAGAAATTCCAGCACGTAGTGTGCCGACAGGATGTAGATGAAGAGGAACAGCTTATTTAAAAAGAGTGGACAAAAAGTTATATAGCATAAGAATCAGGGGTGCTCTTGACACATCAGACTGGTATATACACTAGAGATCAAAATGATCAAAATTAGAGAACAATGTATGATCACACAATTTTTTTTCAGACAGAATGTAATCTACATTGATCAACATTTTAAGGTTTTTGTGTAAAGGGTTCACTATGCCACTAGAACAGTGTATTCCAAAATAACCAAAGTTTATCAACTTAAAACCTATATTTTACACAAGAACAGCAATGAATGTAACACAGAGAAAGATTAAAACTAAATTTTGTGAAGGTTACAACAGTCATCAATCAGTAGGAAGTGTACAGGCCCTTGCTTTGTACAGGCCATTGTTTTGAATGACTTCAGCACATCTGCAGGACATCACTAATCTCTCACACTGCTCTGGGGGGATTTTGGTCCACTCTTCTTCCAGTCTCTTCCACAGTTCTGTGACTGTTGTGGCTTTCTTGACCTTAACTTTGTCACCAAGGATTTTCCAGAGGTTTTCTATTGGGTTTAGATCAGGACTCTGGGCGACCATTTCATTGTTTCAATGTTCTTTGTCTCTAGAAACTTCATTTTGATATGTGACAGTGGGCATTGCACTGCATGAAAACTTCTGTCTGATTGAGTGCTGAACACAAGTAAGGAACCACATGTTGTTGAAGAAGGGTCTGATACACACTTGCATTCCCCCTGCCATGTAGCTGTATGAGAGGTCAACTCCTGCAGCAGAAAACATTCCTCAAATCATGACACTTCCTCCAAAATGAACTGTGGACCACTTCTCCTCTGTCCACACAACATGCTCCTCACCAAAGGTGAGTTAAGGTGAGTTTAGCCTTTTGATTCTTTCTGCTAATGAGAGGTTTGGTCACTGCAGAGTGGGCTTTCAGTCCAAATGCTCTTAATTATTGTGACACTGTATGATAAGACAGATCCTTACCCTGTTCAGTGCTGAACTGATGAGCTATTGCAGCTGCAGTGTTGAAACTATTATCCTGTCCTCTCTTGCATTTGTCTTTCGAGAGTGACCAGCTTTCTTAGGGGAGTTGGAAGAGTTAGTGATGTTGTAAGGATGCAATATTCTAGAAATCACAGACTTGTAACGACCAACTTTTGTTGCTATGTTAGGGTGACCCATTTGGCCTTCATCTGGACCACCTGCTGCCAGAGGGTTTCAGTCACTTTGGAACAGCACACCATTTTTGCAAAGTGAGTGCAAACTGAACAGTTAGGCTGCCAGTTAAATAGGGTTTGTCAGATAAAAGATAATTAAGGAAATTAGTACCAGGTGCCAGATTAACAAGAATAACTTGCAGGTATCTGAAAGTGTTCTCTAATTTTAATCAGTGTTGTTATTCACTTACCTCATTACATTTATAGTCTGTGTTTTAGAATATATTCAATTTATGAAATAAGTTTAAAATGCTGCCAATTTACTCATGTTAGGACATTTTAATATAGGACAACACAGTAACCTTAACACTAAGGAAATTGTGTGTTCTCTAATGTTGGCGGAAGCGGAGGAAAAAGAATTAACAAAAATTAACAAAACGCCTCCCTGACGAAGCCGCTATACAGTGGCGATATGCATGGGACCAGGGCCGCTGCCTCATTTGGCTCATATTTGGCTACACCTTCCTTTGGCACCCTGCCTGCTGCTCCTCATGGATACCTATTTTCCTTCTCATGATTGGCCCTTGGAATCTCTGGGTAATCCCCAAAGGGACCATCCACGGTAGCTGGGTGAGAGGGGTTCACTCCCTTAATATCTGCAGCTTGTGAGTGTGTATGACTCCTGCCTTAGGATTCTGTACTTATGTTTAAATACATGCATGAGTTAATATCAGTGGCATGGTTATTATTATCTGCAAGATAAAGCCTCTCTTTTCATTTTGGTATATCATTCTTCAACTGTTATTGCAAGAGAATACTGCCTTTATACTCAGATGTGAGCTTTGCGTAGTTTACATGGAAACGCTGTATGTACCTTTATGCTGATTCTCGTGTGGTTGCGTGTATTGTGCATGGAGCATCAATAGTTGAAACGGACCCTTCTATCCTCACTAGTTCGTAGTGTTTTATTTTAGTTGTTTGAAACTCTGCGTGTTCCTATGTTACCTATAACAATTGCTATATTATTGTTTCTAATGTACTTGATCATAGGTCGTGCCCATATTGTTGGGATCATTATCTGTTTGATCTGCGTGTATGTGACAAAGTTTCATTACTTATGTTGAGCGCACCTTTGATAACTATTTGACTTTATGGCTGTGCACCAATATTGTATTGCTTGATTTGGTAATTGCTCTGTTTGATGCGCCCATTGTCATAATTGCCTATACGCATGTAATGACTGAGCTTTTTTCTTGGTGTGGGGAATGAGGGCAACAAGATCATGCTTGTATTTAATAGGAACGTATCAAAACATTATTTATGCAGCGTTCTCATTTCTAATTTACAGGATGTATCTTACAGACTCACTGAACTCTTCTGAAACTGATCATTGACCTTGGGCTTCTAGTCAACATCTGTTTGACTCTAATAATAGTATTATGTATTTATCAAGTTACAGCCCTGAAACTGCATTCCTGAATATGCCTTGAACGATGTACTACGTAGTTACAAAATATGTTTTACAGTGCTGGAAACTATATTATTCACACTCAATTGAGTGCAGCTGCTGCCCTTTGTGTCTTACAATTTCCAGCATATTTTAGCCGGGCATTACGGACTATTAGCCAAATTGCCTTTGCGGTAGTTGTAGCATCAGCCATTTCTGACATTGCAAAATCCTTCCCCTGTTCTTTTGATACATTTGCTTATGTTGGGAAGTATATGCTTTGTTCCAAAGTCTTGTGCGCTCTTTGTATGTAAAGTATAACATAGAAATTGCTCACAAAAGAATAAAAATGAAAACTCAGCTGTAGAGTCACCTTTCTCTTTTGTCAAAGCTGCATACTGGCTTCACACTGATTTTAATAAACAGTAGATGCTCAAGAAAAAGAAAATATGTTGAGCGTTGTATTTTATGGGAACTGCCAGCAGCCCGCAGCTGGATAGAAGCGCCATCTGATATGATCTAACCATTTGTATAATCCCGGAAAATGGTCAATGTCACAGCACAGCAAAAAATGAGAGCGGATGAAAGACACTGCATTATAACCGAAGACGAATGAATGTGAATAGAACCACAACACTGGCAAGAGCGTAATACCCCCAAAACCAAGATAATGAGGAATTGGTGACCTTGGATATTGTCAACAATTTTTGAAAAGACTAGATTGTTTCATACAAGCATACTGTAGATCCCAATGATGGTCTCTGATCTACCCATGTATGGCGGCACAGTCTCAGTGGACTTTGTCATATGAATTAGCCCGTGCGGTAGCACAGAAAGTCCTAATGGGGGGTAAAATGGTGTCTTAGGCACTCTGTGTATGGTTATGTAGTCCCTACAGTTGGCACCTTATTCTTCCCAGAATAAATTAAACTGCTTAGGTTGGCCCACAGACAAAAGCCAATTGCTGACAGACTGACAGATACCCAGAACACCCAGCAATAAAAATATACTCGGAGCCCTGACAGCTAAACGGTGACAGAGACCAGAACGTGAGCACCAGGGCCCAGGAACCTGAGCCACCAATGGCTAGTCTGGGTCCCAGGCTGAGAACGAGGGAAGACTGAAGGAGTCTAGTGGACCCGACTGACCGGGGACACTGGTGGATTGGGCTAGGACCAGAGTGGCGGCTCTGCAGATGTGGCCGAGAAGCTTTAAGCCCCAACAACAGATACCAGCAGGGTGCAGGATCTTCATGTCCCAAGACCCAACCTCCGGTGTAGTGAAGGAAAAGCAGTTGAACTAGGGCTAGTAAACCTGAAGGGTAGTACACTAAGAGCCTGTGACAGCCAGACCATAATCGCACACGGAATGGAGGAAGAGTAGGCCTGAAAGGAACACAGAAAGGGAGTGCATCACACAAGCCATCCCAGCTGCTAAAGGAGCCCGGAGCAGCTGTGAGCTAACTGTGAATTCTACCACTTGAAGCTGAAAGTAAAGATTACGCAGACCTTCGATTGCCGTACCTAACACCAATGTGAAAGCGCCCTTACATATTACTGATTCAATACACAAGTATGTAATGGGAAAAATCAAGGTGTGAAAACTTCTACAAGACTATATTATTTAAGAGTTGACAAAAGCCCATGTTGACTAATGCTAGGTTTTATTCTTCTAATTCATCTCTAGATTTAGTAGTCCTTCAGACTGTTACAGATCTCAGCTTTCAGCAGAGTCTTCAGCATTTCAGAAATTGTGGGAGAATGAACTGTTTTACCATTATCTTCTTCACCATCACAACATACAGCTTTATTGAAAGAAGTGAGAGCTCAAATCATATAGGCTAAAGAAGATGTTAGAATAATTGTGGCGTGAAGCACCAGCTCTAATAACTAGTGGGAGTCATATTGGTATTTCCTCTGTGATGAAACTTTACCTATAGCATGGATAGGTGATAAAATGTCATACGTAGTAAAGCCTCAATGCCCAGTCACACATAACAACGCACCAGTCACACATAACAACGCACCAGCGATCCCGATAACGATGTGCAGAGATCACTGGTGCGTCGTTTTTACATCGCTGGTAAGATGTGAAACAGGTATCTCACCAGTGATGTGAAAAACGACCACCAGTGATCCAGAATTATACTGACGTTGTTGGGAACTGTTACTCCATAGCGTAGCATTGAGATTGTTGTTTATTATCTTTGTCAAACACAATGATCGGACCGTAAAGCGATAATCGCCGAACGCGTCGTAGTCGTCCAAGGCCTTCGTGCCCTCCATGCCTTTTTCTGAACTTCTGGAATAAAGATTATCCGTTACTTCGGTGAGTGCTGCTTCTTTTATGCTGACAATGATGTAGCGTTCCAGCAGGAGCGCAACGACGTAGAAAGACCAGAGCATGTGTAATGATCAACGATCTCACAGCAGGGTCCAGATCGTTGGTGCGTGTCACACAGAATGACATCGCTAACGGGATCGCGTCACGAAATCTGTGACGCAACAGCGATCTCGTTAGCGATCTCATTATGTGTGACAGGGCCTTCAGTCTTTGTCCATGGCGAGTGCATTGTTTGCTGAGAAACCTGAGCTCAATAAATAGAAATGTTGTCCACATAATTTTGCTGAATGGAATTCAAATACTTCTTGTAACACTGCACACATATAACTGTGAATTGCCTCAGTTTTGCTGTGCAGGTATTGACCTATATACCCACCCAAAAAAATTCCAGTACACCCTAAAAACCTTGCCTTACCTTACAGCGAAGGTTGGCACCCTATTGTAGTCCATATGCGTGACCCCACATTCCAATCTCCTCTACTGGAGATTGAGGCCTTCATTCAGGCACGTTGCTGTTTTCCATTCCATTGCAGGAAACAATCCCCTGGAGATGAGATCTTCTTTTACTCATCTATGACTCATGCATGATAAATCAAGTGAATTGTGCCAATACAGGAGGACACCCACTTATTTGGTGAATTATGCCAGGGTAAGAGGAGGCACACCTATCAGGGAAACTGTGCCAGGAGACACGCCTATCAGGGGAACTGTGACACGGTAAGAGGAGGCACACTTATCAGGTGAACTATGCCAGGGTAAAAGGAGACACCTATAAAGGTACCTTCACACACAGCAATTTTGCTAGGCAGTTCCACTGGCAATTTGCTGGTTGCAGTGAAATCATGGACACATTGTTTTATTTTGTTGCTGTGTACAAATGGAACAATGTGTCCATGATTTCACTGCAACCAGCTAATTGCCAGTGGAATTGGCTAGCAAAATTGCTGTGTGTAGTATGGTACACCTATGAGGAAAACTGTGCCAGGGTAAGAGGAGGCACACCTATCAGGAAAAACTGTGCCAGGGTAAGAGGAGGCACACCCAGGGGCGTAACTACAACAGGTGCAGGGGATGCGATCACACCCGGGACCTGAAGCCTAGGGGGACCCCAAAAGTCCCTTTTGTCCATAGAAAAAGACTAATAGTATTACAGATTTGCAATAATTGGGGGCCCTGCTGGAGCTTTCGCATCGGGACCCCAGAGCCTGAAGTTACACCACTGGGCAAACCTATCAGGGGAACTGTGCCAGGAGGCACTGCCTATCAGGGGAACTGTGCCAAGGTAAGAGGAGACACACCTATCAGGGGAACTGTGCCAGGGTAAGAGGAGGCACACCTATCAGGTGAACTGTGCCAGGATAAGAGGAGGCACACCTATCAGGAGAACTGTGCCAGGGTAAGAGGAGGCACACCTATCAGGTGAACTGTGCCAGGATAAGAAGAGGTGTGGCACTCCACTGGGTAGGTCGCCACCAGAGGTACTGCACTGCTGCAATTAGGGAGCGTTGTGCCTCTGCTCTCCAGGTGCTGGGATGTTGCAGTTGAGCCAAAAGCACACACAAACACACAATCCGTAGGTGTCTGTGATGGTAGGTGGGCCCAGAGGGAGAACCCAGGCTCAAAAGGGGGACAGGGAAGTGTAGTCAATAGAGAGAGAGAGTAGAAGAGAGACCATTGAGAAAGGAGTAGAGTGGAAGTCGGGGGTGTAGGAGCAGTGTGGTGCCGACACCCACGGGCTGGAGCACGACCACGCTTGCCCCAGGAGGGAAAGACTGAGAGTCGTGGAGAAAGAACAGAGCACTTGGGGTACAGAACAAGATGTAGATCCCTGTATGCCCATACCTTGCGAGACAGAGTGGTTGATGGACGACACAGGGACCCAGTCCTGAACACAGCGCAGATGCTTCATGCCCTAACCGTTAAATCGGAGGCCCCAGGATTCTAATGGGAGCTGTGGCCGAACACCTGACACAACTTGGGGAAGGCGGATGAACTAGTGAGCAGTTCCCCGGGAGGGGGTACAAATAAGCACTTGTGGCTGTCGATACTTGAGCTCTGTGCTGCGCAGGCACTAAGTAAGGAGCGGCAAGATGAGCTTTCAGCCCGAGGGGACCACTAGAGACAGAAACACCTAGTGAGAAAGGAAGGGGCACCAGCCAATGCTCGACTGCACTAACCCAGTTCTGGAGACAACGCTGAACCGAAGGTTGGCAAGGGACGTACCCAGCGGCCATGCTGAAACCACCAAGTAAAAGTAACAGAACTCCAGCTGTAGTGTGTGCGACTTTCTTTAGCGGCAACCATGGGCCGAAGAGTCCGCTTAAAACATAGGGGTACTGATGACTAGGTGAACATCTGCCAAGGTACAAACTGACTCCTCCATCCCACTGCCCTGTGGACCTTTCTCCGCCTGTGGGGAGCGGAACCATCCAAGCTTCCGGTCAATGCCCCCAGAGGTTCTGAAGCAGCGCTGGCCGCCCTGACCATATACCGCAGGTGGTATCACGAATACCCCTTTCCTCAGTCATGCCCGTTCATCTACCTCCGATTATTAAAATGACACCACCAGGATCACGGGAATGGGTCTTGGCCCCTGTCTGTCCCCGTGAAAAGAATCGAGAAGTGAAGAAAAATAACTGCTGTCTGGTTCCCGATAGTGATGGGCGAATCCTAAATTACTCGGAATCGCTTGACTCTAGCGAGTCCGAGCACAGGACTCGCTACTCGTTGCGAGTCTAGCGAGTCCAATGTTAATGAATGGGGAAGCGAGTAATAGCGAGTAGTGTGAGATTTACAAATCGCAGATGTGTCTCGGAAGCTTCAGCCTGAAGCAATCCTAGTTTTGTCATTTATTTGCATTGGACTCGTTTACTTTGCAACTGTAATCGCTGGGAAACTCGCACAGATAAGAGTCCTGTCTGCTCAGTGTGCTGGCTGCCACAGCTCCAGGGTCCTAGAGCCTGCCTGCTGCCTGATGTAGCAGAGCTGAGATTGTTCTCAGTCTGCTCATTCCCTGTGCATAGACATCTATATCTATGCACAGGGGATGTAGCAGAGAGGACATCGCGTTTTGGACTGCGTCGGACGGAAGAGGATTTTTTTAATTAAAGATGGAGTCTCTAATGGCTATTTTTTTTATTTCTAATAAAAAATTTTCTCTGTGTTGTGTTTTTTTTAAAACAATTTAATAGAAATTCATGGCGGTCATGTCTAATATTGGCGTGACCGCCATAAATTTCGGGCTTAGGGCCAGCTGATAATACAAAGCTGGCCCTAACCTCTTTATTACCCAGCGTGCCACAGCCACCAGGGCCGCTGGAAGAGCGGGGTTCAGCGCCAGAGGATGGCGCTTCAATGAACGCACCATCTTCTGGGGCGGCTGCGGGCTGCAATTTGCTGCGGGGGGTGCCCAGAAAGCTTGGGCATCCCTGCGCTGCGGATTCCAGCCCCCAGCTGCTTAGCTGTACCTGGCTAGAAATAGAAATTGCGCGGAGCCCCACGCATTTTTTTTTTAATTATTTCATGAAATTCTGAGATTCTGACTCTGAGACTCTGAGATTCTGACTCTGAGACTCTGAGATTCTGACTCTGACTCTCTGAGATTCTGACTCTGACTCTGACTCTGAGATTCTGACTTTGACTCTGAGACTCTGAGATTCTGAGATTCTGACTCTGACTCTCTGAGATTCTGACTCTGACTCTCTGAGATTCTGACTCTGACTCTCTGAGATTCTGACTCTGACTCTCTGAGATTCTGACTCTGACTCTCTGAGATTCTGACTCTGACTCTGACTCTGAGACTCTGAGATTGTGAGATTCTGACTCTGACTCTCTGAGATTCTGACTCTGACTCTCTGAGATTCTGACTCTGACTCTCTGAGATTCTGACTCTGACTCTCTGAGATTCTGACTCTGACTCTGAGATTCTGAGATTCTGACTCTGACTCTCTGAGATTCTGACTCTGACTCTCTGAGATTCTGACTCTGACTCTCTGAGATTCTGACTCTGACTCTGAGATTCTGAGACTCTGAGACTCTGAGATTCTGACTCTGACTCTGAGACTCTGAGATTCTGACTCTGACTCTGAGAGTCTGAGATTCTGAGACTCTGAGGTTCTGACTGACTCTGACTCTCTGAGATTCTGACTCTGACTCTGAGACTCTGAGATTCTGAGACTCTGAGATTCTGAGATTCTGACTCTGACTCTCTGAGATTCTGACTCTGACTCTCTGAGATTCTGACTCTGACTCTCTGAGATTCTGACTCTGACTCTGAGACTCTGAGATTCTGAGACTCTGAGATTCTGACTCTGACTCTGACTCTCTGAGATTCTGACTCTGACTCTGAGACTCTGAGATTCTGACTCAGACTCTGAGATTCTGACTCTGAGACTCTGAGATTCTGAGACTCTGAGATTCTGACTCTGAGATTCTGACTCTCTGAGATTCTGACTCAGACTCTGAGACTCTGAGATTCTGACTCTGACTCTGAGACTCTGAGATTCTGAGACTCTGAGATTCTGAGATTCTGACTCTGACTCTCTGAGATTCTGACTCTGACTCTCTGAGATTCTGACTCTGACTCTCTGAGATTCTGACTGACACTGACTCTCTGAGATTCTGACTCTGACTCTGACTCTCTGAGACTCTGAGATTCTGACTCTGACTCTCTGAGATTCTGACTCTGACTCTCTGAGATTCTGACTCTGACTCTCTGAGATTCTGACTCTGACTCTCTGAGATTCTGACTCTGACTCTCTGAGATTCTGACTCTGACTCTCTGAGATTCTGACTCTGACTCTCTGAGATTCTGACTCTCTGAGATTCTGACTCTCTGAGATTCTGACTCTGACTCTCTGAGATTCTGACTCTGACTCTCTGAGATTCTGACTCTGACTCTGACTCTCTGAGATTCTGACTCTGACTCTGAGATTCTGACTCTGAGACTCTGACTCTGAGACTCTGACTCTGAGACTCTGACTCTGAGACTCTGAAATTCATGAAATAATAAAAAAAAAATGCGTGGGGCTCCGCACAATTTCTATGTCTAGCCAGGTACAGCTAAGCAGCTGGGGGCTGGGATCCGCAGCGCAGGGATGCCCAAGCTTTCTGGGCACCCCCTGCTGCAAATTGCAGCCCGCAGCCGCCCCAGAAGATGGCGCGTTCATTGAAGCGCCATCCTCTGGCGCTGAACCCCGCTCTTCCAGCGGCCCTGGTGGCGGTGGCACGCTGGGTAATAAAGGGGTTAATACCAGCTTTGTTATACAAGCTGGTATTAAGCCCGAGATTCTTAATGTCAGGCCAAATTTGACCCAGCCACTAAGAATCTCCAATAAAGGGTTAAAAAAACACAGAGAATAATTTTTATTTGAAATTAAAAAAAAAGCCATTAGGGACTCCATCTTTAATTAAAAAAATCCTCTTCCGTCCGACGTAGTCCAAAACGCGATGTCCTCTCTGCTACATCCCCTGTGCATAGATATAGATGTCTATGCACAGGGAATGAGCAGACTGAGAACAATCTCAGCACTGCTACATCATCTCTGTGTGCAGGCGGGCTCTAGGACCCTGGAGCTGCACAGAGAAGACAGCTGGACTCGGCTCGCAATGTAACAGCAGTTATTTGCAGTTTCCCTGCTATCACTGGCACAGTAGCCGAGTCTAATGCAAACAATGGCAATCCTAGTTTTGTCAGCGTTTGCAATTGATTTGCATTGGACTCGTGCGAGTAAACGCTGGGAAACTCGCAGAGTACCGAGTCCTGCGAGTCCCTTACTACTCGCCGAGTAACGAGTCCTAGCGAGTAGATTCGCCCATCCCTAGTTCCCGAGTCTTCCCCTGCCCTGGAGTGAGCGTGTCAGAGGCACACGGTGAGTTGTGCCAGGGTAAGAGGAGGCACACCTATCAGGAGAACTGTGCCAGGATAAGAGGAGGCACACCTATCAGGAGAACTGTGCCAGGATAAGAGGAGGCACACCTATCAGGAAAACTGGGCCAGTGTAAGAAGAAGTACACCTATCAGATGAATTGTGCCAGGATAAGAGGAAGCACACCTATCATGTGAATTGTGCCAGGATAAGAGGAAGCACACCTATCATGTGAGTTGTGCCAGGGTAAGAGGAAGCACACCTATCATGGGAACTGTGTCAGGATAAGAAGAGGCACACCTATCAGGAGAACTGTGCCAGGATAAGAGGAGGCACACCTATCAGGAAAACTGGGCCAGTGTAAGAAGAAGTACACCTATCAGATGAATTGTGCCAGGATAAGAGGAAGCACACCAATCATGTGAATTATGCCAGGGTAAGAGGAGGCACACCTATCATGCAAACTGTGCTAGGATACAAGAAGGCACATCTATCAGGAGAACTGTGCCAGGATAAGAGGAAGCACACCTATCAGGAGAACTGTGCCAGCGTAAGAGGTGGTACACCTATCAGAGGAATTGTGCCAGGATAAGACGAGGCACACCTATCAGGTGAATTGTGCCAAGATAAAAGGAGGCACACCTATCAGGTGAATTGTGCCAGGATAAGAGGAGGCACACCTCTCAGAAGAACTGGACCAGTATAAGAGGAAGTACACCTATCAGAGGAATTGTGCCAGGATAAGAGGAGACACACCTATCAGAGGAATTGTGCTAGGATAAGAGGCGGCTCACCTATCAGGTGAATTGTGCCTGGATAAGAGGAGGCACACCTATCAGGAGAACTGTGCCAGCGTAAGAGGTGGCACACCTATCAGAGGAATTGTGCCAGGATAAGAGGAGGCGCACTGTGAGTTGTGCCAGGGTAAGAGGAGGCACACCTATCAGGGGAACTGCCAGGGTAAGAAGAGGCACACCTATCAGACGAATTGTGCCAAGGTAAGAGGAGGCACACCTATCAGGAGTACTGTGCCAGGATAAGAGGAGGCACACCTATCAGGTGAACTGTGCCAGGATAAGAGGAGGCGCACTGTGAGTTGTGCCAAGGTAACAGGAGGCACAACTATCATGGGAAATGTACCAGTGTAAAAGGAGGAACACCAATCAGAGAAATTGTGCCAGGTTAAGAGGAGGCACACCTATCAGGTGAATGTGCAGGGTAAAAGGAGGCACACCTATCATGGGAACTGTGCAGGTAAAAGGAGGCACACCTATCAGGAGAACTGTGCCAGGATAAGAGGAGGCACACCTATCAGGAAAACTGGGCCAGTGTAAGAAGAAGTACACCTATCAGATGAATTGTGCCAGGATAAGAGGAAGCACACCTATCATGTGAATTGTGCCAGGATAAGAGGAAGCACACCTATCATGTGAATTGTGCCAGGGTAAGAGGAAGCACACCTATCATGGGAACTGTGTCAGGATAAGAAGAGGCACACCTATCAGGAGAACTGTGCCAGGATAAGAGGAGGCACACCTATCAGGAAAACTGGGCCAGTGTAAGAAGAAGTACACCTATCAGATGAATTGTGCCAGGATAAGAGGAAGCACACCAATCATGTGAATTATGCCAGGGTAAGAGGAGGCACACCTATCATGCAAACTGTGCCAGGATACAAGAAGGCACATCTATCAGGAGAACTGTGCCAGGATAAGAGGAAGCACACCTATCAGGAGAACTGGACCAGTGTAAGAGGAAGTACACCTATCAGAGGAATTGTGCCAGGATAAGAGGAGGCACACCTATCAGGTGAATTGTGCCAGGATAAGAGGAGGCACACCTATCAGGTGAATTGTGCCAGGATAAGAGGAGGCACACCTATCAGAAGAACTGGACCAGTGTAAGAGGAGCACACCTATCAGAGGAATTGTGCCAGGATAAGAGGGCACACCTATCAGGTGAATTGTACCAGGATAAGAGGAGCACACCTATCAGGAATGTGCCAGATAAGAGGGGCCACTATCAAAGAGGAATGTGCAAGAGAGCACCTATCAGAGGAATTGTGCCAGGATAAGAGGAGGCACACTATCAGAGATTGTGCCAGGTAAGAGGAGGCCACCTATCAGGGAATTGTCCAGGATAAGAAGAGGCACACCTATCAGAGAATGTGCCAGGTAAGAGGAGGCACACCTATCAGGAATTGTAGATAAGGAGCGATGTGAGTCTGTGCCAGGTAAGAGGAGGCACACCTATCAGGGAACGTGCCAGGTAAGAGGAGGCGCACTGTGATTGTGCCAAGGTAAGAGGAGGCACAACCTATCATGGGAACTGTGCCAGTGATAAAAGAGGAACACCTAATCAGGAATGTCCAGAAAAGAGTCACTTGATGTGCCAGGTTAAGAGGAGGCACACTATCAGGTGAATTGTGTCAGGGGTAAAAGGAGGCACACCTACCATGGGAACTGTGCCAGGGTAAAAGGAGGAACACCTATCAGAAGAACTGTGTCAAGGTGAGAGGAAGCAAACCTATAAGGAGAACTGTGCCAAGGTGAGAGGAGGCACACCTATCAGGGGAACTGTGTCAGGATTAGAGGAGGCACACCTATCAGACGAATTGTGCCAAGGTAAGAGAAGGCACACCTATCAGGAGAACTGTGCCAGGGTGAGAGGAGGCACACCTATCAGGAGAACCGTGCCAGAGTAAGAGGAGGTACACCTATCAGATGACTGTGCCAGGATAGGAGGAGACACACCTATCAGAACTGTGCCAGCATAAGAGGAGGCACATCGATCAGGATATTTGTGATAGAATAGGACTGAGACTTATCAGGAAAACAGGATGTATATCTATCAGGTGAATTGTGCCAAAATTAATTAACACATAATAATTGAACGAAAATGATTGCAACATCTTTTGGTGCAAAATACTGACATACACATAACAACAAGAATGGACCTATGATGAGTGGACCTATCATGTTTAGAATGGACCTATGATGAATCCAAGCAAACATTGGAAGTCTTAAAATTGTAAACACATTGAATTAGAAGGTTATGCCAGGATTTTTTCTAGGATGTTAATCACTATATGATTAGATTGTCTGCCTTCTTATTAGGCCTCCTTCACATCACGTTTTTTGGGGATCTGTGGCTATTCGTTGAAAAACAGCCACGGATCCAATTTGGCCCCCATGCACCCCTATGGGCACGGATTGGTCCTTAATGGCCATCCGTGTGTGCCAGTTTTATCAGGGATTCGATTGTGCTTGCCTTTTTCTGGTACCCAGAATCAGAGACTGCTTCGATTTTGGGCTGCTTTCAAAAAAGCGGACACAATCGGACAGCATCGGATCTGACGCTGTCCAATTCAAATAACATGGGGATCTATGGTGTCGGATCCAGGAAAAAACAGGATCGTTTCCCAGATCTGAGCATGCTCAGTACACTAAAACTGCTCTGTTCAGTGTAATTTCACTTTAGCAATGTAATCTACATGCACTGCTAAAGTGAAATTAAAGAAAGCAATGTGTTAATAAAGAAAGCAATGTGTTAAAAATAAAAAAATAAAATGCTCACCTTTCCGCTGAGTGTCCCGCGATGCGAGGCATCCACGTCCGATGGCTGCAGGACCTTAATCAGCTGACCGGCAGCAACCGATCAGCTGATGAGTCACATGACAGCATCCGCTGAGCGGTTTAAATCGCCCGCGAAACAATCGGCGGGCGATTTAAACAGCTCAGCGGATGCTGTCATGTGACTCATCAGCTGATCGATTGCCACCGGTCAGCTGATTAAGGTCCTGCAGCGATCTGGCGTGGATGCCTCGCATTGCGGGACACTCGGTGGAGAGATTTTTTTTTAATTTTTAACACATTGCTTTCTTTTGTGTTTCACAACGTATGTAGATACTTTGCGAAAGCGAAACTAATGGTACCTTTACACGCCGCTACTGGATGGTGGCAACAACCGGGTACATGAGAGAAATGTATCTTGCACCGCCAAATCAACCCAAGGTAACGGCATGTGAAGACGGTTGTAGCCACCTGCCAGTGGCGGCACCTGTTTCAGAGCACTGCCCTAAAACACGGTGGTTACCCAGCCGATGGTAGCGACCTGTATCGGCATGTAAAGAAGGAACAGAAGGGTTGTTTCGACACCAGGCTATGTACCTGGTATGTAGCTGGGGCGTGACACAGGCTCCGGGTTTACGCGCCCCATCAGCGATCATTGGAGGAAGCTCCTGCGTTACGATTGGTAGTCGCTGCATAGGGAGGCATATTTAAGGAGCTGACCAGTCACACTACACAATTGCTCAAGCGTCATGTATTAATCAGCCTCCTGCGCTGCCTGGCCAATCATGATGTTATTGCATTGTCCTATCAGCGTACGAGCGTCTTGTAATCCACAATTGTGGCACGCCTATGTGTTGTCCCTGCTGCACCAGGTCCGCCCATATTAGCTTGTTGTAGCGGTGTGTAAATGAGGTAAGGTGCTCTGCAGAAGGTAACTTGAGACACCCGGTGGTGTATCCAGAGATAGATGTAACCTACCGTAGCGCACCTTGTTGCGGCGTGTAAAGGTGGTGCGATTACCGTTTGCAACCGTTTGTGTGTGCTCGTGCACGTGAAGTACCGGTTGTTGCCACCATCCAGTAACGCGTTGTAAAGGTACCATAACAGCTCTGACACCACTTGACTGCGCTTTGCAGGCTCGGCTATTCCCAGCTTTTTCTGTGTCTGGATACCTCAAAATCCCGGATCACAGAAATTGCATCTGGAGTTTAAAATCCTGTCCTGTCGTGTGGTCCTGCAAAAAACAGGATCCCCACGGACAGGAACAAACCGTGATGTGAAGGGGGCCTTACAGACACAGACTAGTGATTGGAGCGACCTGTGAGAATGCAACAGCTGGGGTAAAAACTAGGGATCACAATTAGAGAACAATGTATGATCACTTGATTCTTTCACTCAGGATGTAATCTACATTGATCAACATTTGGCGTTTTTTGTGTAAAGGGTACACCATGCCACCAGAACAGTGTTTCCCAAAATAACCAAAGTTAAAACCTTTATTTTACACAAAATGTGATGATCACAATTAGAGAACAGCAATGACTAGCACAGAGAAAGATTAAAACTAAATTTTGTGAAGGCTACAGCAGTCACCAATCATAGTAAGTGTGCAGGCAGCTGTTTTTAATGACTTCATCACATTTGCGGCCACAGGACATCACTAATCTCTCACTCTGCTTTGGTGTGATTTTGGTCCACTCTTCTTCCAGTCTCTTCAATAGTTATTATTATTATTTATTTATAGAGCACCATTCATTCCATGGTGCTGTACATAAGAAAGGGTTGCATACAGACAAGTTAAAAATACAATGAACAAAGTGACAGACTGATACAGAGGGGAGAGAGGACCCTGCCCTTGGGGCTTACATTCTACAGGGCAATGGGAGGGAGAAAGTAGGTTGGGTCTCTCAGATGGTGCTGGAGTTCCAGGTCCGGTGGTGGTGGAGCGGCGGGCCCAGTGGTGTTGAGGCGGCACTGTGGTCATTGAAGGTTGTAGGCTGTTCTGAAGAGTTGGGTTTTCAGGTTCCGCTTGAAGGTTCTGAGTGCAGGGGACAGTCGGACGTGATGGGGTGCAGAGTTCCAGAGGATGGGGGATGCTCGGGCGAAGTCTTGCAGCGCTTAGATGAGGAACGTACAAGTGTGGAGGCAAGAAGGAGGTCTTGGAAGGATCAAAGATTATGAGTTGGAATGAGATTGGGAAATTAGTTCAGAGATATATGGGGGGGACAGATTGTGGATGGCTTGGTAAGTCCATGTTAGCAGTTTGAATTGGATACGCTGGTGAATTGGGAGCCAGTGGAGGGATTTGCAGAGGGGAGAAGTGGATTAGTCGGGCAGCAGAGTTAAGGACAGATTGAAGTGGTGCAAGAGTGTTAGCAGGAAGGCCACAGAGTAGGAGGTTGCAGTAGTCGAGGCGGGAGATGATGAGGGCATGCATTAGTAGTTTAGCAGATTGGGGGTTGAGGAAGGGACGGATGCTGGAAATATTTTTGAGTTGGAGGCGGCAGGAGGTGGCAAGGGCTTGGATGTGTGGTTTGAAGGACAAGGCAGAGTCAAGTGTTACTCCGAGGCAGCGGATTTCAGGTACAGGGCAAAGTGTGATGTAATTTATTGTGATAGATAAGTCTGGCAAGGAAGATGTGTGAGATGGAGGAAAGATGATGAGTTCGGTTTTGTCTACATTGAGTTTTAGGAAGCTGGAGGAGAAGAAGGAGAATATGGCTGATAGACTTTCGGGATTCTGGACAGCAGAGAGGTGACATCTAGGCCCAAGAGCTAGATATGAGTGTCATCAGCGTACAGGTGATACTGGAAGCCATGGGACTTTATGAGTTGTCCCAGACCAAAAGTATAGATTGAAAAAAGGAGGGGCCCAAGGACAGAGCCTTGAGAGACCCAAACAGAGAGGGGATGGGGCGAGGAGGTTGTGTGGGAGTGGGAGACACTAAATGTGCGGTTGGAAATGTAGGAGGAGATCCAGGAGAGGGCAAGGTCAGTGATACCAATGGAAGAGAGGATCTGTAATAAGAGGCAGTGGTCGACTGTGTTGAATGCAGAGGACAGGTTTAAAAGGAGAAGGACGGAGAACTGTCTGTTAGCTGTGGCTGTGAGTAAGTCGTTAGTAATTTTGGTGAGGGCAGTTTCAGTAGAGTGGTGAGGGCGGAAGCCGGATTCAAGGTCCTCAAAGAGAGAGTTGGATGAGAGGTGGCATGAGAGTACAGTGTGGACATGCTTTTCGAGAAGTTTGGAAGCGAACGGGAGCAGAGATATGGGGTGGTAGCTGGATGTGGAAGTGGGGTCAAGGGATGGCTTCTTTAAGATAGGTGTAATTGTTGCGTATTTGAAAGCAGAAGGAAAGGTACCAGAAGTTAGTGATAGGTTGAAGAGGTGGGTTAGGGCTGGGATAAGTGTTGTGGTGAGGTTGGGGAGGAGGTGGGATGGGATAGGGTCCAGTGCACAAGTGGTGAGGTGCGATCTGGAGAGGAGTTGTGCAAGTTCTCCTTCAGTGATGGATGGGAGGAGGGTTAGTGGGGGAGAGGATTGATCCGGTATACATGGGGGTTGCGGTGGTTGGGTAGCAAAGACTTGTCTGATCTGGTCGATCTTGTTGGTGAAGTATGTTGCAAAGTCTTCTGCAGAGATACGAGAAGTAGGAGTGGGCAGTGGGTGGCAGAGGAGGGAGTTAAATGTGTTGAATAACTGCCTGGGGTTGTGGGACAAAGAGGATATGAGGGTAATGAAGTAATTCTGTTTAGTGGTGGTGAGTGCTGACTTGAATTTGAGAAGTGCTTGTTTGAATGCTGTGTAGTCTTCATGTGAGTGTCTTTTCTTCCAGCGCCGCTCTGCAACCCTACCCGCTCGCCGCAGATTTTAGTGGCATCTGTGTGCCAGGGTTGTCTGTTTATTCATCGTGTTTTGCCATGAATGAGAGGGGCAACTGCATCAATAGCTGATGTGAGTGTAGAGTTGTAGAAAGCTGTGGCATTATCTGTGTCATGGAGTGAGGATATGGATGATAGTGGTAAAATGGTGTTGGAGAGTGTGTGAGTGTCAAGATGTGTGAGGTTTCTGCGAGGGTGTACGAGTTGGGGGTCATGGGTGGCAGATGAGGAGGACAAGGATGAGAAGGTATGTAGATGGTGGTCAGAGAGGATGAGAGGGAAGGTTGTGGGTTTAGTTATGGAGCAGAGGCGGGTAAAGATGAGGTCTAGTGTATGTCCGTCTGTGTGGGTGGCTGTGGAGGAACATTGAGAGAGGCCAAAGGATGAGGCAAGTGACAGGAGTTTGGAGGCTGTTGACTGGTGGGTGTCGATGGAGATGTTGAAGTCGCCCATTATGATGGTGGGAATGTCAGCTGATAGAAAGTATAGGAGCCAGATGGAGAATTGGTCAAAGAAGGTAGTGGTGGAACCTGGTGGTCGATAAATGATGGCCACTTGTAGGTTAGAAGGAGAGTAGATTCGGACAGAGTGCACTTCAAAAGATGAGAGGAAAAGGGATAGAGGAGGAGGAATTGGGTTGAAGATGCAGTTGTTAGAGAGGAGAAGACCCACTCCTCCACCATGTTTGTTGCCAGTGCGAGGTGTGTGGGAGAAGTGAAGTCCACCGTAGCACAGCGCAGCTGGGGAGGCCGTGTCGGAGGGTGTTAGCCATGTTTCTGTGAGGCCCAGGAAGGAGAGTCTGCGAGAGGTGAAGAGGTCATAAATGTAGTGGAGTTTATTACAAATGGTGCAGGCATTCCAGAGTGCTCCAGAGAGAGGAGGCGGTTGAGAGGGGGTTAGGGAAATAGGTTTTATATTTAGGAGATTGCGGCTTTTTCCTGTATGTGTGGGGTGATAGGAGGGAGGAATAGTGGGAAAAGTTGACTGTGGGGGTCCTGGGTTGGGAGATATGTCGCCAGCAGATAGCAGCAGCAAAGAGAGCGCAAGCAGGTGGGAGAATGAAAGCGACCGGCTTGTTTTGTGTTTCTGCAGGAAAAGTGTGAGATTGAGAAGCAGGTCAGCGGAGGAGATCAGGTGAGGTGATAAGGCTGGTTTCACACCAAAGTTTTTTCACTGATCAGGTTCGATCAGGTTTGTGTGCCAAAACCAGGAGAGGAACCAGGAGAGGAACTTGCAGAAAAACTACAATTGAAAGATTGACACCTGTTCTGAGTTTTGGAGACACTCCTGGTTTTGACACACAAACCTGATCGAACCTGATCAGTGAAAAAACTGTGGTGTTAAACCAGCCAAAGAGAGATGGGGTGAAAAATGTTTGTGCTGGGAGTGTTGGAGCTTGAGGGTAGTGAAAGAGGGAAAGAATTAATGGAGCAATTACTGTTAGGGCATAAGTAAGCATTGTGCAAGTGTTAAGGCCCTGTCTCACATAACGACCGCTCCAGCGATCCAGACAGCGATAACGACCTGCTGGGATCGCTGGAGCGTTGTTACCTGATCGCTGGGGAGCTGTCAAACAGGCAGATCGCCCCAGTGATCAGGGCCATGGGAGCCACCTCCCACATCCCTGAAGGCGATGTCAGCGTCCTCCCTGCTTAGCGCTGCCTTACAGGCAGCGCTAAGCAGGGAGAACGCTTGTAACTATAACACACAGAACGCGCCGGAGACGTTGTTAACGGCGTCTCCAGCAGGTCATGAGTGACGCGTGCGCTCAGACTCCGCCCCTCTTCAGACCTGCGTCCCAGCATTTCACTTCCTGCGCTCTCCATACCAGGTAATGGCGGCTGGGACGCAGGCAAGCATAGGAGCTGCCCATCTCTGCGTTCATGGGCAGCCCTGCGTTTGCATGAAAAGTACCTGTGCTTGCTTTTTGCACTAGCGCAGGCAAGCAAACGCAGGTAACTGCACAGATGCACAAATGTGAAAGGGGCCTAATTTATACATCTGAGGCTAGGGTCACACATGCCAATCCGTTTTTCACAGGGATTCCCATGACAAATCCGTTTTTTTTTGGGTGCTTTTTGAGCCTCCTGTGCCCCTGAACATTTTTTGGACTTAGTCATTTTTCGCCAAAATATGCTAGGAAAAACGGATCCGTTTTTTTAAGGCACCAAAAAACTTAATCCGTTTCTCCATAGGGCCCCATGTTAAAAAAAAGCATGCGTTTTTAAACGGCACCCAAAAACGTTCCTAGCAATGTTTTTGGGTGCAGAAAAAAAAAACAGATCGGGTATTTATTACATCTAATCAGTTTTCCAATCAGTTTTTAGACTTAGAAAAAAAAAGTGCAAAAACTGATGCCAAAAACGGACCAAGGGCTTATGTGTGACCCTAGCCTAAGGGGCGCAGAGAATAAACCAGGTGAGTAGAAGGGAAGGGGTCAGACAGGGAGACAGGACACAAAGCACCAGGGGAGAATTAACAGAGTTCTGTGACTGTTTTGGGTTTCTTGGCCATAACTTTATCAATTATTTTCCAGAGGTTTTCTACTGGGTTTAGATCAGGACTTTGGGCGGCCATTTCATTGTGTCAATGTTTTCTGTTTCGAGGAACTGTTTAACCGGTTCTGGTGTTTGACAGGGGGCATTGTCCTGCACGAAAATTGCTGGCTAATTGAGTGCTGAACGCAAGTAAGGAACCACGTGATGTTGAAGAAGGTCCTTATACACACTTGCATTCACTGTGCCATGTAGTTGTATAAGGTCAACCCCTGCAGCAGAAATCATACCCAAACCATGGCACTTCCTCCACCACCTTTCACTGACTTCTTTATACACTTTGAGTTCAGTCTTTCCCCAGTTTGTCGATGAACATAATGTTTCCCATCAGACCCAATTAAATAAAACTTGCTTTCATCACTAAAATGATCTGTGGACCACTTCTCCTCTGTACACACAACATGCTCCTCACCAAAGGTGAAGTCTAAACTTTTGATTCTTTCTGCTAATGAGAGGTTTGGTCACTGCAGAGTGGACTTTCAGTTCAAATGCTCTTAAATGCCGTGACACTGTATGCAGGGCCGCACCGTCCATTGGAAAAGGTGAGCCCTGTCATTCAGGCGGCAGCCGCAGGGGAGCGGCAGTGCAGAAGGGGGCGGCGCCTCATGCACACAGCCTCCCCCTGTCATGGCGCCGGCCGCGCACCGGAGGTAGGCGGCGACCCGGGAGAGAGGCACAGAAGGGCGGCAGCGCTGCCCGCGAGTCAACAGCACCCCCCCCCCGGTACTCACGGCCGCGGGCGGCAATGACTGCCGGTGCTGCGGCACAGGCGGCTCAGGCGGCAGAGGGGGCGCAGTGCTGGGCTCCAGTAGCACACCCCCCCCCCCCCCCCCCCCCCGTAATCGGTGCCGCGGCACGGGCGGCAGAGGGGCTTGGTGCACCCCTGACTGTATGACGACACAAATCGTTATCCTGTTCAGTGCTGAACTGGCGAGCTATTACAGCTGCAGTGTTGAAACCCATGGAGATTCTCCACATTATTCTTTCCTCTCTTGCTTTTGTCTTTCGAGGGCGACCAGCCTTCTTGTGGGACTTGAGTTTTTGATGTTGTAATACAATATTCTAGGAATCACAGACTTGGAACGACCAACTTCTGTTGCTATGGCTGATAGAGTGACCCCTTTGGCCTTCATCTGGACAGCCTGTTACTGGAAGGTTTCAGTCACTTTGTAATGGCACACCATTTTTGTAAGGGTGCTTTTACATCTGTGGTAAAGTGTAATTCCCAGCAGATCCCGCCATATGTGGACACCAATCCGGCAAGTCCCATTCATTCTCTATGGGGCTTGCGGTCAGGTGTGGCAAGTGCACTTACGGCACGGGGAAAAAAAACACTGCTAGCTGCGGTGTTTTGACTCGCCACAAGTGCCGAACCCGGCAAACAGCGCTTGTCACACCTGACCGCAAGCCCCATAGAGAATAAATGACGCAAGTTGGCCGTTACGCGGCAGATGCAGTAAATCTGCCGCAATTCAGCGAAAATGCTGATGTGAAAGGTGCCGAAAGTGAGTGAAAACTGGAAAGGGAGGCTGCCAGCTAAAAGGGTTTATCAGATAATTAGAGAAATTATCGTAAGGTGCCAGATTATGCCAATAACTTGCAGGTATCTGAGTGATCTGTAATTTTGATCAGTGTCTTTTACATGTATCTCATTTACATCTTTATTCTGTGCTTTAGAATATATTCAGTTTATAATACCGCACATGCTTACTCGGTGACCAGGCTGTCAGTGTAAGAAGATGGCGGACAATTTAATCCTATATTAACATCCTAAACATTTACTAATTGTGGGTATCAGGAAATCATAGTGATGCCTTGAGGGTGGCGGTACCCTGATGGCCACTTTACACGTCCCAACATCGGTTCGATGTTGGATACGTCGCGGGAGCGCGCATTTTCTGGGCAGAATTCCAAGATCGCATAGGAGATGTTACATAGCGCGATATCGGCAGGCAACGCCACTACGATGTGTACGCCCCCTTGTACGGCCGACCCAAGAACGACCATTTAACATGGGAGTGAATAGGGGAAGTTGTGCTCCAAATTGTTGTTGGGCTTTCACGCAGCACGATACGGCCACAACGCCCATCCAGTATCAGGCCGTTGGAGAGCAGGATCATTTTTTCCCCGATATCGTTTTGGCATTGTTCGTGTATCGTATTGAACATTTACACTATACAACGCATGAACGATATCGGGGACAACGCACGAACCACGTGACTTTTTATCGGAGTTGGACGCTGATATTGGGACGTGTAAAGTGGCCATGACTGCTGGTGTGAACGCGTCCTACAGCTACGTTACATCTTCTGGATGGAGGCACAGTCTTCCAGCTGAAAAAAATGAAAGCTTTCCTTTGTCTCATAATTCTTTATGCGACATTTGTCTGTGGTCACATTTAACATAGTAAGGACAGACATACACCTTTAACCTTATAATATCAGCCATCACAGCATACAATATAACATGGCGCACTTTAATTCAGTAAAGAAAAAAAAAGCAAGACTGCACAAAAAGCCGCAGCAGAAACGCCTTCTGAAGCTGGGGCGCGCTCTGCCACAACCAACATGGCCGCCCACGCGTCCACTGCCGCCGTCCCACACAGCCACGCCCCCACATGGCCACGCCCAATTCCATGCTCTCTGTCACCTGTTGCCTTTAGACTGAAGGCGGGGAATAGAAACGCCCACGCGATGACGTCACCGTGACGCCGGGCACTCTAGCTGCGAACGGCAGGTATTGCTGGGGACGCCATGTTGTGAGAGGAAGTTAAAATCAGTGTGTGAGTGAGTGTGACGGGAGAGGAGCTGCGCTGGAGCGGTACACGTTCGCCCGCTACCGGACAACCGACAACGGGGCCAGCTGTAAGGCGGGCGGCCAGCTGAGGGAACCGGCACCATTCGTCCCTTCCTTGAGAGCTGTACGGGAGAGTCCAGGGCGCACTGCTGCTCGTCCTGCGCCGGGGAAGATGCCGCTGGCGCAGCTGGCAGACCCGTGGCAGAAGCTGCCGGTGCAGAAGGTGGAGAGCGAGGTGAGCGGGGAGGAGGAGGAGGGCGGGGGCGGCTGTGGTGTCCTGTCTGCGGCAGGAAGTCAGGAACTAAGTGACGGATCCGCACAACTTTCTACGGTCCGCGCGGCGGCGGCTACTATATATGGAGATCAGTGCACCGGGGACTGGGGCCGGCTGGAGACTGCCCCGGGGACTGTGCGCGGCCGGAGCTGCCCCCGGGGACTGTGCGCGGCCGGAGACTGCCCCCGGGGACTCGTGCGCGGCCGGAGACTGCCCCCGGGGACTGTGCGCGGCCGGAGACTGCCCCCGTGGCCGGACTGCCGGATGTGCGCGGCCGGAGACTGCCCCCGGGGACCGTGCGCGGCCGGAGACTGCCCCCGGGGACTGTGCGCGGCCGGAGACTGCCCCCGGGGACCGTGCGCGGCCGGAGACTGCCCCCGGGGACCGTGCGCGGCCGGAGACTGCCCCCGGGGACTGTGCGCGGCCGGAGGCTGCCCCCGGGGACGTGCGCGGCCGGAGGCTGCCCCCGGGGACTGTGCGCGGCCGGAGGCTGCCCCCGGGGACTGTGCGCGGCCGGAGCTGCCCCCGGGGACCGTGCGCGGCCGGAGGCTGCCCCCGGGGACGTGCGCGGCCGGAGGCTGCCCCCGGGGACCGTGCGCGGCCGGAGGCTGCCCCCGGGGACCGTGCGCGGCCGGAGGCTGCCCCCGGGGACCGTGCGCGGCCGGAGGCTGCCCCCGGGGACGTGCGCGGCCGGAGGCTGCCCCCGGGGACCGTGCGCGGCCGGAGGCTGCCCCCGGGGACCGTGCGCGGCCGGAGCTGCCCCCGGGGACTGTGCGCGGCCGGAGACTGCCCCCGGGGACGTGCGCGGCCGGAGCTGCCCCCCCGCGACTGTGGTGCGCCCGCCGAGTAGGCGCCCCCCGACTCCGCGTAATTGTGGCCCGCCAGAGGCTGCCCCCCGCGTATTGTGGGCCCGCCAGGGGCTGCCCCCCCCCGCGTATGTGGCCCGCAGACTGCCCCCGGCTGGGCCCGGAGGCTGCCCCCGCGTATTGTGGCCCGCCAGAGGCTGCCCCCACCGCCCGGTCGGGACTCCCCCCGCGTATTGTGGCCCGCCAGAGGCTGCCCGTGCATACCGTGCCCCTACTGGAGACTGACCCCGCGCAAGGTGCCCGGCCAGAGGCTGGCCCTGGGGACTATGCCCCTCCAGAGGCTGCCCCCACGTACCATACCTGGCCGGAGGCTGCCCCTGCGTACTGTGCCTGGCTGGCGCTGCCCCTGGGGACTGTGCCCGGCTGCGTGCTGCCCCCAGGTACCGTGCCCGCCCTGCCGGAGGATGCACCCCTTAGGGGACCGTGTTTGGCGATAGAGACTGCCCCTCCTGGGTGTGTGCGCACCCCGCCGGAGGTTGGCCTCTGTTGCTGAGTACACAGGACTGACCCTGGCTAGTGACTTACTCAGGGTTGTGCCTGCAGAAGGGCAAAGGTGACAGGATTACACTTGTCAGGAAACTGCTGCCAGTTAAGGAGGAGTTCAGTGTCTAAGTCAGTAATCACTGGGACAATAGAAGAAGTTATACATATAAGGTCACCATCCCCCTGATCAATGTCTCCCTCATTCCTGTGATCAGCATCACCGCCATTGCTGTGATCAACATAATCCCACTGGTGATCATCGCCCTCGTTATCCAGGCCATCTTCCTGCCATCACAGGGATATGCATAAAGAACTAAAGTTCTCATCGTGGGTCACAGTGCTGTTGAGTCACTACGGTATATGTCAACCACCTGATATTTATAGTATTACATTCATTCATGCATACGATTAAAACTGAGCAGTAGGCACAAGATGAACAATCGTGGGTCGGCTAATGGATTAGGATTAGGGAATGATAGAGGTATGTAGGTCGTCTTGTCCATTGAGACGTTCTCTGCTGCCCTCCAGATGTGCAGTGTCTATACCGTGTACATATCAGACACTCGCAGGCCCTTATGATAGGTGTCAGGTTATCTGCACATGTGCTGATCCTCAGTATCAGGAAGTGATCAGTAATTTCATATTTTTTTCTCACTTAGTGATTGAGATGAGCCTTTACACAAATGCTCACAATCGATCCTTCGTTCCCCACACCTTGGACGCTATTATCTGTATCACGTTCTGTTTTTAATAACAATTATTTTTTATTTCGGCATAAAAAATGCATTCAATGTGTGAACGATCAGTATCCCGGGTAAAAGGCCCTTTGGTCGGATAATTGTTTCTCTTTTATGAATTCATAATGGATTAATATACTGGTTTAAGGCAAATGAGACCAGGATCTAATTCGATAAGGGTTAACTAAGGTTTCCTTTAGTCTTAGTAGACCTAATACTTCTTCGGGAGGGACAATGGGGAATTCTATATAATAATTTCAGCCATAGTGACCATATCATGTGTAGTCTCATAAAGCAGGGGGCAGGGTCCGTGGTGCCACCTTCATGACCAGATTTGTCTCCAGGTTTTTTAGGCTTTTGGCCAGATGTTGCCTGTGAGCGGGGGCTCCTTTGTTAGGTAGACTGATCTGGCTCTGCCCCCAGTTTAATGTCCTTTTTACCCTCTAAACCTGGCTGAGTAATTGGGCATTAGAAGGCTATGGAGGGGAGCCAGAAAGCACATTCCCTGCTGCTGTCATCTCGCTCTGTGCTCATCTGTAACTTGAAGACCATTAATAGCAATCATCTCCCCTAAAACAAGTCAGTCTGGCAGGGAGAGGCAGTGGATTATTTATGAGGTTGGAGACCTCTAGGCTCATACATTTCTCAGCTCATGTTTCGGGAGGAAGAGGCACAAGTCTCTGCAGTGAGGTTTCTGTCCCCCTTTGTTCTCCTTCTCCCCATCAGACAGGAGATTGAATCCAGGTCCATCTTCTAAGCAATTGTCAAAAATGTGTTGTGGCTGTGTCCTGGATCAGGGTTTGCTCCTCAGTCAGCAGGGTGTGTCTGTAGAGGAGTCCAGCAGTGACATCCTAACATTACTCAGATTCTCCTCTGATCTTACAACATCATCTGTGGGTGGTAATGAGTGTGCGGGGAAAGATGAAGAGTATCCAGGATGTTTGGTGCCCGCCGGTGTAGTGCAAGCATGGGCTGTGTGCACAGCGAAATCTGCTCCCAGGAGATCACCGTCAATTTCTGCTAATTGCTATGTAATCTCATAGTGACACATGTGATACTGTGCCATTAGCAGCTTGTCAGACAGATCTCCGAAGCATTCTCTGAAAATATCAAATCTGAAAAAAGCTAGGCACTCTTAATTAATAATATTTTCTTTTACATTTTGATACAAGGGTTATTACCGTAATTATTTGCATAAAGACGACAATATAGATGCATTTCTAACAACCTTTTACTTTTTATCTGCCAGAGCTATTAAGAGCGTTGTCATAAAAAAAAAATATATACACACATATAGAACAAAGTAGAAAAAAAGAAATCCGCACAAACTCTTTTTCAGAAACGGGTGCAAAAATCCTGAAAATTGCAATGTCCAATGCAAAAACAGTGTACTTCCCAAAAACCAGGCAGCACTCCAAAAATTCATCCAAGGTGACAGCTTTAATGTAGCCCCATTTGGTGCAAGGTTTCAACCTATATCAGGTCTTTTTCAGCTTGAAAAAGACCTGATATACCGTATATACTCGCGTATAAGCCGAGTTTTTCAGCCCAAAAATTGGGCTGAAAAGTACCCCCCTCGGCTTATACGCGAGTCAGTGCTGTATACCGATGTATACATCGGAACATACCGATGTATACCTCGGTATACAGCAGCCCCCGCATCCCCAGTAATCCAGGGCCCCCCCAGCGTCTCTCCGGTCACCTGAAAAGCAAACTATACTTATCAGTGTCCGCTGTCCGCGCCCGCTTGCCTCTGCCGTGACAGTGCCGTCTGCGATCCTCCTTCTTCATGCGGCGTCTTCCGGTTTCCTGTGCTCGTCGCAGGGAATGACGTCATTCCCTGCGACGAGCACAGGAAACCGGAAGACGCCGCATGAAGGAGGATCGCAGACGGCACTGTCACGGCAGAGGCGAGCGGGCGCGGACAGCGGACACTGATAAGTATAGTTTGCTTTTCAGGTGACCGGAGAGACGCTGGGGGGCCCTGGATTACTGGGGCCCTGTATACTACCGCTGGGGCTGCAATCTACTACCACTGGGGCTGTATATACTACCACTGGGGCTGTATATACTACCACTGGGGCTGTATATACTACCACTGGGGCTGTATATACTACCACTGGGGCTGTATATACTACCACTGGGGCTGTATATACTACCACTGGGGCTGTATATACTACCACTGGGGCTGTATATACTACCACTGGGGCTGTATATACTACCACTGGGGCTGTATATACTACCACTGGGGCTGTATATACTACCACTGGGGCTGTATATACTACCACTGGGGCTGTATATACTACCACTGGGGCTGTATATACTACCACTGGGGCTGTATATACTACCACTGGGGCTGTATATACTACCACTGGGGCTGCAATCTACTACCACTGGGGCTGTATATACTGCTGGGGCCCTGTATACTACCACTGGGGCTGTATATACTACTGCTGGGGCCCTGTATACTACCACTGGGGCTGTGTATACTACCACTGGGGCTGTATATACTACCACTGGGGCTGTATATACTACCACTGGGGCTGTATATACTACCACTGGGGCTGTATATACTACCACTGGGGCTGTATATACTACCACTGGGGCTGTATATACTACCACTGGGGCTGTATATACTACCACTGGGGCTGTATATACTGCTGGGGCCCTGTATACTACCACTGGGGCTGTATATACTACCACTGGGGCTGTATATACTACCACTGGGGCTGTATATACTACCACTGGGGCTGTATATACTACCACTGGGGCTGTATATACTACCACTGGGGCTGTATATACTACCACTGGGGCTGAATATACCTGTGGGGCTGCTGTATACTACACTGGGGCTGTATATACCTGTGGGGCTGCTGTATACTACCACTGGGGCTGTATATACCTGTGGGGCTGCTGTATACTACCACTGGGGCTGTATATACCTGTGGGGCTACTGTATACTACCACTGGGGCTGTATATACCTCTGGGGCTGCTGTATACTACCACTGGGGCTGTATATACCTCTGGGGCTGCTGTATACTACCACTGGGGCTGTATATACCTCTGGGGCTGCTGTATACTACCACTGGGCTGTATATACCTCTGGGGCTGCTGTATACTACCACTGGGGCTGTATATACCTCTGGGGCTGCTGTATACTACCACTGGGGCTGTATATACCTCTGGGGCTGCTGGATGCTACCACTGGGGCTGTATATACCTCTGGGGCTGCTGGATGCTACCACTGGGGCTGTATATACCTCTGGGGCTGCTGGATGCTACCACTGGGGCTGTATATACCTGTGGGGCTGCTGTATACTACCACTGGGGCTGTATATACCTCTGGGGCTGCTGTATACTACCACTGGGGCTGTATATACCTCTGGGGCTGCTGTATGCTACCACTGGGGCTGTATATACCTCTGGGGCTGCTGTATGCTACCACTGGGGCTGTATATACCTCTGGGGCTGCTGTATACTACCACTGGGGCTGTATATACCTCTGGGGCTGCTGTATACTACCACTGGGGCTGTATATACCTCTGGGGCTGCTGTATACTACCACTGGGGCTGTATATACCTCTGGGGCTGCTGGATACTACCACTGGGGCTGTATATACCTCTGGGGCTGCTGGATACTACCACTGGGGCTGTATATACCTCTGGGGCTGCTGGATGCTACCACTGGGGCTATATATACCTCTGGGGCTGCTGTATACTACCAATGGGGCTGTATATACCTCTGGGGCTGCTGTATACTACCTCTGGGGCTGCTGTATACTACCACTGGGGCTGCTGTAGACTACCACTGGGGCTGCTGTATATACCTTTGGGGCTGCTGTATATACCTTTGGGGCTGCTGTATATACCTTTGGGGCTGCTGTATATACCTTTGGGGCTGCTGTATACTACCTCTGGGGCTGCTGTATACTACCACTGGGGCTGTATATACCTGTGGGGCTGCTGGATGCTACCACTGGGGCTGTATATACCTGTGGGGCTGCTGTATACTACCACTGGGGCTGTATATACCTCTGGGGCTGCTGTATACTACCACTGGGGCTGTATATACCTCTGGGGCTGCTGGATGCTACCACTGGGGCTATATATACCTCTGGGGCTGCTGTATACTACCACTGGGGCTGCTGTATACTACCACTGGGGCTGCTGTATACTACCACTGGGGCTGCTGTATACTACCACTGGGGCTGCTGTATACTACCACTGGGGCTGCTGTATACTACCACTGGGGCTGCTGTATACTACCACTGGGGCTGCTGTATACTACCACTGGGGCTGCTGTATACTACCACTGGGGCTGCTGTATACTACCTCTGGGGCTGCTGTATACTACCTCTGGGGCTGCTGTATACTACCACTGGGGCTGTATATACCTCTGGGGATGCTGTATACTACCACTGGGGCTGTATATACCTCTGGGGCTGCTGTATACTAACTACTGGAGCTGCTGCTGTATATACCACTGGGGCTGCTGCTGTATACTACCATTGGGGGGCCTGTATACCACACTGCTGGGGGCTGTATACCTGTGCTGGAGTCCACCCTCGGCTTATACACGAGTCAATAGGTTTTCCCAGGTTTTGGGGCAAAAGTAGGGGGGTCGGCTTATACACGGGTCGGCTTATACACGAGTATATACGGTAGGTTGAAACGTTGCACCACATGGGGCTACATTAAAGCTGTCATCTTGGATGAATTTTTGGAGTGCTGCCTGGTTTTTGGGAAGTATACACATATATACAATATACTCTATACTCGTAGCTTTGATCTGATCAATTAATGTCTAAAAACGCTTGTCAAAAGGGGAAGACTGACAGAAGCATACAAGGTAGAGCTGCTGATGGATTGAGATCCCGTCACTTGGAGAGGAAAAAATCGATTTAGCAGGAATTGGCTCATTTGCGCAGAGGGCCAATAAAGAATGATTTAAAATAGTTATCCGCAGTGAGGGGTGCGATGGGTGAGGCTTTTTTAGTCTGCGCCATAAAAGTTTTCTATTGAGTCATAATGTCAGAATTTAGTCTTAAAAAAAATTGGTAAACCACTGTGACGTCCTCACAGTTAGCATGTAGCGTGTATCTCGACTGCAGAATGATAAGGCTACCATCAGCCTTTAAATGAATACTAGAACTTCAGCCTGTAACTTTTCTCCCATAAGATTTAAAAAAAAAAAAAAAAAAACTTTTCTCAGGCAGTTTTATCAGATTGGTGGAGGTGAACAGCTCATCCCACACAATCTTGATAATAAACAGGTCAGTCCTGTTCTGTGACTGTTCAGCAGAAGTTGTACGGCTTAAATAAAAATGCCTGTTCTACACTAATAGGAATGGCATGTCTGCATTGTATCATTTACATATTTTACCTTTTTTATTTTTGCTAAAAACAATTTACTGAAAGGGACATGGCTCACTGTTGGTCAGAGCTTCTGGACAATGTATATAGGACTTTACAGTCAATTTGGCATTTCCTTCATGGGCACAGTCAGCTCGCTACATTAAGCTTGGCATCGTTCTCGCCACTGACGTCCAAACTGTACCTCTTCTAAGGGTGAAGGCACACTAGCATGCGTGTAAATCAGAGCGTTTTTGATGCATGTCGGTCATGCGAGTGTGGTCAGTGTGCAATGCGTTTTTTAACATGGTCTTTCTCATGGTGTATAAAGTGAGACAAGATTCGCTAGATAGAATAGGTAGATCAGGTCTCCTGCTGCTACTGTCAGGGCTGCCTATTAAGCTAATTGCATATTCACTGCTCTGTCAGACAAACAGCCAATCATAGAAGCTCTCACTCTGTGAGAGCCTTTGTGATTGGCTGTCGTCAGACTGGATTTCCTCAATCTGGACAGTAAAGGCCCAGTCACACACACACAGATAATTGTGCAGAGATTGTTTGCAGATCTCTGGTTGCAGTGAAATCATGGACAAATTGTTCAATTTTGTGGCTGTGTACAAATGGAACAGTATGTCCATGATTTCACTGCAACCAGAGATCTGCGAACAATCTCTGCACAATTGTGTGTGTGTGTAACTGGGCCTTAACCTTCCTAGCGTTATTCCCGAGCCTGACTCGGGGTTAACATTCACTACCAGAAGCGTTAACCCCGAGTCAGGCTCGGGCTTACCCGCGTTCGCGGCAGATGCGGTGAGAAAACCGCATCTGCCGCACTTGTGCCGCACTTGTGCCGCACTTGTGCCGCACTTGCGGCGCACTTGCGGCGCGGTTGCGGTAATCTGCATAGGAACCAACCACCTCTGATGACCCTCATACATTGTTAATATGTGCCCCTGCACCCTAGTAAACCATTAGCAGCACTGTTGTTGTGTGCTAAGTGGCTGCAGTACAAGTGCGATAATGATTTGAGAAACTTACATGCCAGCGTACATGAGGCCGTCTCCCTGTGTGTTGCTGGGACGTGTGGGCGGTGCTCATCATGTCTGCTCGCCCCCTCCCTTATGCACGCCCCCTCTCAGCCTGCTATAGTGATGTGAGGCTGATCTCGTCATAAAGGGGCGGGGCTAAATCGCGGCATAACGGTAGCCCCGCCCCTTTATGACGCAATCAGCCTCACAGCACTATAGCAGGCTGAGAGGGGGCGTGCATAAGGGAGGGGGCGAGCAGACATGATGAGCACCGCACAACAAGTCCCAGCAACACACAGGGAGACGGCCTCATGTACGCTGGCATGTAAGTTTCTCAAATCATTATCGCACTTGTACTGCAGCCACTTAGCACACAACAACAGTGCTGCTAATGGTTTACTAGGGTGCAGGGGCACATATTAACAATGTATGAGGGTCATCAGAGGTGGTTGGTTCCTATGCAGATTACCGCAACCGCGCCGCAACAGCGCCGCAAGTGCGGCACAAGTGCGGCAGCTATGCGGCAAGTGCGGCAGATGCGGTTTTTTAACCGCATCTACCGCGAACGCGGGTAGCCCGCTTTTGGCAACAATTTCCAGAACTAAACAGACCGCCAGGGAGGTTAAAGGGATCCTGTCACCCCCAAAACGCCTCAGAAGCTATGAAAACATGTCCCTAGAGCATATTATCACTTATCCTACACTCCTTTTTGCTCATAAATGCATCTAGTGAAAATGTAGAAAAACTTTATTAAACTCACTCATTAGGTATGTTAATGAGTGGCTATTATATTCATAGTCACCCAGGCAGGCTCTCCTCTTTACAATATCACGCCTTAATAGGCGTGATCTTGAACGCTGATCAAATGTGCGCCTCCCCGCTCTCCTCTGTGCTGGCGAGGCTGCAGTGCGGCTGTCGTGACACGAATCGCGTCATTTCCGGCATCGGGTGATGTGTGTACACCCGCGCCGCTCTGTTATGCCTCCAGCACGCATGCGCAGTTTTGAGGTAGAAACCCCTGGTTCTTTGTATACTGCCTCAGTGTGATTTCTGTGTAGCAGTTCTGGCTGTCATTTATACTGGGTACTTGGGGCTCTAGGTGTCACTACTGTGAGGTTGGGGGAGCTGGATGTGGCTCGCAGGCCCCCTCTCTTGGAGGTGGAAGTGGCTCTCAAGGTCAGAAGGATTAGGAACCTCTGTTTTTGTGTTACCAGTCTTCCTGTACAGCTCTTCACCGTTTTATTTGGATTCATCCTTTTTCTTGCAGTTTTCTTTGTAGTGTTTCAAAGTTGTGATAAGTTACAAATACATCCTTGGATGGATGGCAGCAAATTCACGATTAGTGATGAGCGATTAGTGGACTATTCAGATAGCCCTATCCAACTACTTTGAAATGTTTTATCAACCACTAATTCCGATAAAAATCCTGAATTTAAATGATTCAAATACTTCCAATAAAAATATACAAATTTTATTAGGGCCATAAAGTTAAGGTTACACAAGAACAGACAAAAAGGACCTTCAAAAAGAGGCAATGGTTAATAAGAACACTCCAAGGAGGACAAATATAAAATATGTATCTCCAAGCAGTAAGTGTACAGTGGCAATGACAAGAGAAAAAGAGAATGATCCCCTATACACAAAGTGTTAAATGCAAATAGTACAGGTCAAATGCCTGCCATACAATAGAAAATTAGCAGAAGCAAAATGCCTCTTGCTATCTGTTTGGTATAATGTACACTAGCTTAATAGCACTGAGTGTGAAATCCATAAATTATACTAAGGAGATAATAACATAGACCACTAATATAAACTATTGGACTACACAGTATTTGCACATTAGCCTATATATAAAACTGATATTTAGTAGGGGGTAGAAACTTATTACATATGCTCAAAGTACACCAATGGTTTGTATCATCAGACAGCACTTCAGAGATAGGGAGTATTACCTGTTAGGGGGCAATGAAGCAAAATATGCTATAGATTATAGATTACAGTATATCATCAGGCTCCCCACATAAAGATACAGCCCACATTAGCTCCAAGGAAAATCCATAGACTTATGAAATGAAAGGGAAAAAGATGTCAGATACAGACCTGATAGCAAGGACCAAGGAAGCTCGCACCCAGTTCGGTAAATGCTTCACCACACCTTGCCTTTGAGGCATGTTTTGCGGTGTCTTTGACAGTGGTATGAGTGACACGTAAACCATGAGTTTTTGGAAAGTTTCAGTATTCGGATCTGAGTGAGTTCCGCATTGAACGAGTAATGAAACATTTCCAAGTATTCAGATACTACCTGAATCCGAATAGCTCACGACTCGCTCATTGCTGTTCACAATCATTTGCTTTTTATTAATACAAATAGTTACACACTACTGTTTTATTAAATTCATCTCAAATCAGTGTTTTGACTATTTTTAATTCCATGCCACTTTACCTAAGTTTCAATGTATTTTAGAGGCCACCTCTTATCCAGATCATCATGCCCTGTCAGACTTTTCATTCCACCATTATTCTTACGTTCAATGTTCTTAGACTATTTCACCTAGAAGAACACTTTAATTTTGACAGTATGTGCTTTGAAAATCATCTGGTTATTCCATGCACATTTCCATTCTTCAGTCTTGTAGATGGTAGTGTTTTTCCTTTTGATTTACAAGAGCACTTAGGGTATGTGCCCACAGGAAGGTTTAACGTCGGTTTAGCAGCGAAAACGCCGGCGGTTTAGCATAGGTTTTATTTAAATTTATGTAAATCCTAAGCAGCGTTAGGACTTAATGTAACCCTATGTAATTTAGAAACCGCTGTGCACACATAGTCGGTTTATGTGAGCGGATCTGCCCGCGGTTGAGCGGTTTCCCAGCGGTTTAGCAGCATACAGCATGTCAATTATTCTTAGCGGTTTTTGATCGGTTCCATGAACAAAATCCTCCATAGAAAACCGCTGGAAAAACCGACTGAAAAACCGCCGGAAAACCGCTGTGCACACGCTGAAAAAAACACCCGGAAAACAGCTGGAGACTTCAGAGCTCAGAACTGATAATTTCCAGCGGTTTACTGACGGTTTGAACGCCACTAAACCTTCCTGTGGGCACATACCCTTATTCTTCCTCTTGTGTCCATAAAACTACAGATGAGCAATCCCCACCCTGAAGCCACTATTCCTGAATTCTGCTCTTGTGCAGCAGATGAGTTTTATTTTTCCTTTGTCTCCAAATTGATGATCTAAGGGCCCTTTCACATCAGCGTTTTTTTAAATTTGCGGCAGATGCGGTGAAAAAACCGCATCTGCCGCAACTGCCGCATAACGGTTCCACTTGCGGTACGGTTGCGGTTTTTTCCATAGGAAGTATAGGGGGACTTGCGGCAGATGCGGCAAGTGCGGTATTGCACTTGCGGCAGGTGCGGCAGAGAAAAAAACCGCAGTAAGCCGCGGTTTTTTTCTCTGCCGCACCTGCCGCAAGTGCAATACCGCACTTGCCGCATCTGCCGCAAGTCCCCCTATACTTCCTATGGAAAAACGCAACCGTACCGCAAGTGGAACCGTTATGCGGCAGTTGCGGCAGATGCGGTTTTTTCACCGCATCTGCCGCAAATTTAAAAAAACGCTGATGTGAAAGGGCCCTAAGAGGGTTTTTAAAGAATTTTGGAGTAGACTACTGACATTCTGCACCCAATTAGTCTCTAGTACCATTTTGCCGCCCAGTTACAATGCTGATTACGGTACTATTAATTGCTCAGTAGCCACAAATTCTTAGGAGGTTCCTGTACAACACTGATCATCCTGACGGTAGGGGGCCATTTATTCCGACACTGGCTATACAGAGAATCTGGTTACACATTAACCACACAGTTTCTTGTTTGAAAACGGAAGTTCTTAACACACATTAACTCCAGTTCCGATGGCAGCGATATTCATTTACATGCAATGCTTATCACTAGATGTGGTCTGAATAATCAGATTACAGGCAGATTTGTACCATCCTGTAGGTTCTGTTTGCTGTTTGGGGCTGATGCTGTCTCTGCACCCCTTGGACTCCACATTTCAGAGGAGGTATGGTGCTGGAGCCATGTATATGCAAGAAGTTGTCTCAGCTGATGTATAGAGATCTGTGCAGCTTGTTTGACACGGTCTTGCTGTTTATGTCGAAGAGAGAAAAGCAAATTACCGTGCTACTAGACTGGATGTGAGTTACTTTTACCATTTTTAAGAATGTGACTTTTTTTTTTTTTTCTTAAGCATCACTCCAGAGCTGGTGTTGCTCTTTGAATGTAAGCTCTCTGGCCCTGTCTTATACTCGCCCTCTGGTAGCTTCATCCCTCTTCAGTGCTGCTTCTGTGTCTTGCAGTGCCATCTTGTGCCCATAACTTGTGACAAACTTGGAAATCAGAAGTTACATTACCAGTGCTCAATGCATGAGTATAAGAAACCAGAGCTAGGCTCTCATAGACTTGTATTGAGTTGTGATCTCTGTCACACTCTGAAACACTGGTGCTGATGTCAGGTCACAAATCGCTGGATACCGATGGTAGCTACGCTGGAAAAAAGCTGAAAACCGCGGGAGGGAGGCAGGAGACTTGCATTCAAAGCACCACTCTAATGGCCACTTTACATGCAGCTACAGGTAACAGGTTTTCCACAGGTAACTTACTGGCTGCAGTGAAATCATGGAGACATGGTTCTATCTTGTTGCTGTGTACAAATGGAACTATGTCTCCATGATTTCACTGCAGCCAGTAAGTTACCTGTGGAAAACCTGTTACCTGTAACTGCGTGTAAAGTGGCCATTAGGGTGCTTTCACACTGGCGTTCTTGTGAAAATGCAGCATTTTCCACCTAACGGCTGCACTTGCGGCGAGCCCCATGCATTGTGTGTGGTGCTTGCGGCAAGTGCGGTTTCGGCAGTTGCGGCTGCAAAAAAAAAACTGACTGCGTTTTTTTCCCCGCGACTGCATCTGCCGCAACCTCACTTGCCGCAAGCACCATACACAATGCATGGGGCTCGCCGCAAGTGCAGCCGTTAGGCGGGACCCTCGACAGATGCGTTTTTTTTTGTCCACTGCTTCTGGACAAAAAAGCTAGTGTGAAAGGGGCCTAAGGGGAAAAAAAACTGCTGGAGTGGTGATGTGCGCACAGGCGTGACTTTTATTTTCTATTTGGAATATAATTTGGGTACATTGGCTGTGTTCACACAAGTGTTTTTTTTTTTTTTTTGTTTTTTTCTTTTGCAGCTGAAACCTGCTCTGTTTTGCTGCATATTTTGGGTGTGGATTAAATACAAGTTAAATAGAGTTGGTTTTATTCACCAAAAAAAAAAAAAAGGCTGCATGTAAACAAAGCCTGGGTGCTCCATCAAACATCAGTGACTTTTTCCATTTGCCTAAAGTATACCGATTTTCATCAGTGTTTTGCATCAGACTTTCATCAGTGTTTAGTCCGTGTGTCATTTTTATTATAAGGGCACGTTCCTACGATCAATGGTTTCAGCAGTTTGGACGCGACGTGTTATCGCTACGTCCAAACTACAACATTGTACAAGCATAGTGGATGGGATTAAAGGCCCTGTCACACATAACAAGATCGCTGTTGCGTCACATTTTTTGATGCAACAGCGATCCCGTTAGCGATCTCGTTAGGTGTGACACGCACTGCTGTGAGATCGTTACACATAGCTCTGGATCATTTCTACTTCATTGCGCTCCCTCTTGAAGAACAAACGTTAAGAACGGACAGCAGACTGATGGCATACATGTGCCGTCTGATTTTGTTTTATGGAGGTATAGACTTGCATTGGCGCGCTTGAACAGTGACTTGGATCATTATTAGGCATGTTAGGTGCGAGTTCTGTCTATAAAACCTGCCATCTGAATGATCTCTTAGGCTATTTTGGTCACTGGGTTATTATAAATGTTAAATTATTTTTATAAAATGTAATTTCCATTTTGTAAAAGGCACAAATTCTTATCTTTCATTAAGATATGTGATATTGCTTGGATTCTGACCTCTGAGACATAATCTTGAGAATCAATGGGCCTCTTTAACCCCTTCCCGACCTTTGACATTATGGAGACGTCATGGAAGTCGGTGACTTCCTGACACATGACGTCCCCCAACGTCATGGCGGGATTCCGTTCCTGCAGCATCGGTGTTGGTGAAATATCCCTGGTGCTGCAGTAATATGGGGACCCAATCTGATTGGAGCTAGCGTCCATGTGACCAGCGGCAGCCCTCCCCCCTTGACAGCCCCCTCCCCTCCGGGCCTGATCACCCCCTGTCCCTTCCTGTCTAAGGCCCCCCACCTTCCCCGTGCTGCTGACCCCTCTGTCGACCTCCTCTCGTCATCACCGTGGAGTCCCTCCTCTTCTTCCGACGATCTGAAGTGAGGTAAGTATGGATTGATGGGTGGATGGATGGGTGCAACAAGGGATTAAGTGTCTACTGGTTGTAGTCTCTGGAGTCACATTCAGATCATTGCTATACAGTGAACCATGACACTGACCCCAGAGTCTACAACAAGAGGACACTTGATCCCTTGCTGCAGTCTCTGCATGTAGTAGAGGCGATCGAACGTCATGGGACCATCGTTGTGGACTACGTCGGACAGTATGGAGTAATAAAGTTGGAGTCACAATTTGTGGTTGTGTTTTTTTTTTTTTTTTTTTTTTTTTATACCAGAGATTCCTAATGACTGGGTCTAAAATTGGCCCGACATTATGAATCTCAGGCCAGCTGCCGATAAAACAGCCGGCATTAACCCCTTTATTACCCAGTTTGCCACCGGCACCAGGGCAACTGGAATAGTCTGGGTACAGCGCCAGAAAATGGTGCTTCAATGAATGCGCCATTTTTGGTGGCGGCTGCGGGCAGCAATTGGCAGCATTGGGGTCTAAGAACGCTTGGGGTTCTCCATGCTGATAACTCCAGCCCCCAGCTGCCTAGTTGTACCTGGCTGGACTTGTATGTTTTTTTTTTTTTCTGAAATCAGGTCTATAAATAGAAAAATATAATGGGTTTCGCTGTATTTTTAGTTGCCAGCCAGGTTCAGCTTGGCAGTTGGGGTGCTGGAATCCTCAGTGTGGATGTTGAGGCAAATGTTGAGCCCCCCCCACTGCAAATTGCAATCCACAGCCACCCCAGAAAATGGCGCATACATTAGAGGTACCCAAACACTTCCAGTTGCCCTTGTGCTGGTGGCAACTGCACACAGGGACTCTCCATACGCGACATGGTGTCCGCTAACAATTGGAGCTAATTTTCCATCGAAATTGTTAGCGGACACCATGTCGCGTATGTAGAAACCCTGTGTGCCTTAAAATTGGAGCTCCCCCACAAGTGATATCATTTTGGAAACTAGACCCCCTCCTCCCCCCAGGGAATTTATTTAGATGCATAGTGAGCACTTTGAACCCCCAGGAGCTTCACAAATTGATCCGTAAAAACAAAGTACCTTCCCCCCCCCCCCCTTCCCCCAAAAGAAATGTTCTTTTAGCCTCATTTTTTTTTTTTTTCGAGTTCACATGGGTAACATGATAATATGGTTCCTAAAATTTGTCGGGCAATTTCTCCTGAGTACACGAATACCTCATACCATATTTTGGAGCTTATTTTCCATTCAAAAAGTCAAACTGCTCTCCTTCCCTTCCGAGCCCTACTGTGCACGCAAACAGTGGTTTATGACCACATATGGGTATCCGTGTACTCAGGAGAAGTTGCCCAACACATTTTAGGATCCATTTTATCCTGTTGCTCATGTGAAAATGAGGAAATTGAGGCTAAAAGAACATTTTTGGTGGAATAATTAAAATGTCCATTTTTTTTTTTCCTTCCTGTTGGTTTAGTTCCTGTGACGAACCTGAAGGGTTAATAATTTTCTTGAATGTAGTTTTGAGTAGCTTGAGGGGTGCAGTTTTTGGAATGGTGTCACTTTTGGGTGTTTTATGTCATGTACACCCCTCAGAGGGACTTCAAATGTGATGTGTTCACTAAAAAAATGGTTTTGTAAATATTGCTGGAAAAATGAGAGATTGCTGATGAACTTTGAACCCTTATAACTTCCTTATAACTTCCTAACAAAAATGTTTTTTTCCCAAAATTGTGCTGATGTAAATAGACATGTGGTAAATGTTATTTATTAACTATTTTGTGTCACATAACTCTCTGGTTTAACAGAATAAAAATTTGAAATTTGCGAAATGTTCAAAATTTTTGCCAAATTTGATTTTTTTTTCTTTAACAAATAAAGTCAAAACTTATCAACCTACATTTACTCTTAACATGAAGCCCAATATGTCGCGAAAAAAACGTTTAGAAAAAACAGTTTCAGAATCGCTAGGATCCGTTGAAGGGTTCCAGAGTTATTACCGCATAAAGGGACACTGGTCAGAATTGCAAAAAATGGTACGGTCTTTAGGGTCAAAATAGGCTGGGTGGTGAAGGGGTTTAAGTATGTTCACATATTTGCTACAGATTTTTTTTTTTTTTCTTGTGGAAAGTTCTACAATTGTTCCATTCATCTGAAACAACCTATGTCAGATAAGTGGATCAGATTTTCAGTCTCAAAAATTTCAACAAAATGTCTTATGGCCACTTACACGTCCCAATATCGTCCCGATATTGTATACAACTGCACGGGAGTGCGCACATTTTGGGCAGTAATCCAAGATCGCATAGGAGCTGTCACACAGGGAGATATCGGCAGGCAACACAACTGCGATGTATACGCCTCCTTGTACGTGCGAGCCAGGGAACGACCATTTAACTTGGGAGTGAATAGGGGAAGTTGTGCTTCAAATCTTTGTTGGGCTGTCACACAGCACGATCCTGCCAGATCATCCATCCAATATCAGGCAGTTGGAGAGCCTGCACAATTCTTCCCCGATATTGTTTTGGCATCGTTCTTGCATCGAATTGGTCATTTACACCATACAACGCACGAACGATATCGGCACCAACGCACGACCCACGTGACTTTGTATCGTTGTTGGACAACGATATCTGGACGTGTAAAGCAGCCATTAGGGTACCATCACACGTCGCAACATTGCATGCAATTTCACTGGCAATTTGCTGGTTGCAGTGAAATGATGGACACATTGTTACATTTGTACACGGCAACAAATGTGTCCATGATTTCACTGCAACCAGCAAATTGCCAGTGAAATTGCATGCAATGTTGCGACGTGTAACGGTGCCCTCAGTCTTTTCCATTGCGTTCCCTAAACCCTCTGCAGCCCAGATCCATTCATTTATCGGTGAGTGCAGTACTACTCTGCAAAAAGATACAGTGACCTCCATATCAGGTCTGCAGCCTGATAATTCTCAGGATCTGTGGATTGCTAGAAGTCTGTTCCATACTGACCTTTTAATCATGTACTAGCAATATGTTGTTACTTTTCTATTAACTGGAACCTGACAGGTGACACATGCTGCCCGATCCATAAGAGGCATGTTCGGACACTTACCTGCATGATTTTCGACCACTGTGGCATTTCAGAGAAAATGTAATGTAATTAATAGCTGCTGTACCAAGCCAAATGGTAGACTAGTCTGAAAGGCAGGTCCCTGACACACTTCCGGTGATTAACAGGTCTGTGTGTTGTGTGGGGTTGTTATTCCAGCGCTGTTGTGGAGCTTTAAATATAATCCCCTTGCCCCCAGTCATATACTGGCCTCCACTTCGTACGGATGCTGTTCTGGTTCTGCGGCGCCACCTTGTACCTGCAACAACGTCTGACTAGCCAGAAGTCTGAAGTTATATTAAAGCTCCATGCATCTCTATGAACCAGAACAAGGCTCTCATAGTGTTTATGGCTGGTTTCCATCACAACATATTTTGGGGAAAAGTGTCACTGCTGTTTTCTAAATCAAAAGTAGATGCAGCACAAAGTGAAAGCAGGAGATGCAGGTCGATGTGGATGCAAGAAGGGTGCGATGAAAAGGTATATTCAGAATGCCTTTGTACTGTGAACAGCCGGTTGTTGGCCATTTGGAAGGGAGAGATATGATGACTTGATACCTTTACTAGGATGACCATTTTTCATACCAAAGAGGGACAGACCAGTTATGGCAATGATCAGGGTTGTCCCATAAAAAACATTTATCCATATTAGGAATAGGGTTGATCCCAAAAGCAGGTGTTTCACAGTCACCTGTGTGAATAAACTATTAGTGAGCATGTGCCACCATGGGTCATTAAACGCCTGTAACTTGTGTGGGTAGCGACTGGACAGTGAATGTAGCAGCGGTCGCACATGCTTCTAAACTCTCCATTCACAAAGATGACTGTGGGCCCCCTCTTTTGGAATTTGTTGAACCCTCTGTGATCATACATTTTATCACATGCTGTAGTATGGTGATATATGCTCTATCTGGTGATATATGCTGTTTACTTTTCTGTTTCATCACTGGAGTGGTGCTTTAAATCAAAGTTCCCCTGCCCCCTAGTCTTATACTCTGATTTCAGCATCTTCATCTGTTATCGGCACCTTTCGGGTCGGTCTTCTGCAGTTTGTGACCTGCCAGCGGTTCCAGTGTTTCATGAAGTTCGCTGGAGGTCACAACTTAATACAAGTCTGAGAGCCCCGTTCTGGTTGATATAGACTTGTATTGAGAGCTTCTAATGTAATGTCTGACTTCCAGCCAGTCAGAATCTGCAGTCACAAGATGACGGCACATGACCGGAGCAACGCCAAAAAAAGATGAAGCTGCTGATGGGTGAGTATAAGGGTAGGGACAGGGATCTTAGATGAAAAGCACCACTCCTGCCATGAAAAAAATTGGTGCGTTAATTGTCAAGCCCTTCAAGTGCCTTAGTCTGTCCTTGTATTCTGCTGTCACTGCCAGGTTATGACACTTCAGGGAGCATACAATGTGTATGGATTTTCATGGAGTATTATGTGTCATAAACCTGGATTTACAATGAGTACAGTTTACGGCGGTGCTGGTGTACTCTAGCCTCCTGCACTTTTATGACTGCGCCCTAAGAGAGCAATTATTACATATCGGATGATAAGCCCAGAATGTCCTTCAGATTCCTGTGATAAATGAATGCTGGTTACTGCAAGTAGTTTTACATTTTGGTCCAGAATAAATGACCCTCAGTGTTTCCTATCACTTCTAATGGACTGTAAAGCTGTCCGCGTTCATAAGTGACCCGATCTGCAGGGAACGGACGAACAGATTCTGACTTGTCTGTTGTATTTGGGTGTAAATGGATTTTTCAGCCTGGCACGCTTGGCATCGTCCTTTCATTGTTCCTCAGCGGCCTTCATTGCAATGATCAGCGAAGATATTCTTCAGGACAGATGACGCATGTTTAAAGCATGGCAACTTGAGCAATGTTCATTGCTGCTGACACCAGTTTACAGGAAGAGAATGCTACAATGTGTGAACATCCCTGTGAAATTGTGAGCAGCAGCTGTAGTCAATATGTATTTGTGTGGATAAGCCGGCAGAAGGATGTAATACTCAAGTGGACTCCTGGGATAAGTCTGAATCCACAGACTCCAAAAGTTTGTTAGGAATGTAGAAGGTAGTGCAGAGTTTAGGAAGCGACCTGGATCCACTTCTCGGATAAATGGCCTATTGTTTGTCCAGATTTGCTGTAAAAGGGGGCTGCAGGTACAGGAATTTAGGAGCCACACAGCGATTTCACATAGTGGTGACAATGATATTGTACTTGGTGCAGGATTACACAATTTCATAGAAATTCACCGGCTCCATCGTCTTCTGTGCATGTTTTTTTGAGATTTGACCATCAAAATATCAAGAGGAAACTGATTTTAGTATAATTCTAGATACAAAAATTGGTGCGAACGTTGCGCTGCTTGTTGCATGTTGCATTTCTGATGCGGACGGGACTGGGTGATTTGTGCGCAGGCATTCGCCTGCGCACAGATCACATATGGGAGTGAATGGTTGCGCACGGTCATGCGCAGTCAAAACACCGCACCATGCGCTCCCATTATAAAGATAGGGGCTTGCGGTGCTGCGGTCACATTGCGGCTCCCCTCCGCAGAATGCTGCGGAGGGGAACACAAATGTGAAAGCACCCTTTAGTACGTAAGAATCTGCATCTTGTCAATTCTTCATGCAGGTACGCTGCAGATTTGTCTACGAAAATGCTGAGTCTTAGGGTACCGTTACACATCACAACATTGCATGCAATTTCACTTGCAATTTGCTGGTTGCAGTGAAATCATGGACACATTGTTACATTTGTACATGGCAACAAAATAGGACAATGTGTCCATTATTTCACTGCAACCAGCAAATTGCAAGTGAAATTGCATGCAATATTGCGACGTGTAACGGTACACTTAGACAAGTAAACGGCAAAAAGCACCATATCCACAGCAGATAAAACTGCCCTGTGGACAGGGATGGTTTTGGTGCAGATTTTGAAAGTCAAAGATCTGCACCACCAACTCTGCATGCGAACGGGCCCTAAGGCAGATGGTGTAACGTTTGGTCCCATTTATCTTCCTTGAACATTTGTTTTATTTAACTCATTCCCCCACATAACTTTCTAAGGACGATGCACTCTGAAGGTTTCCTGTAGTCGGTGATTTCTCGACATTTTTTTTTTTTTTTTTTTTTTTTTTTTGCTTTTTATCTCGCTACTCAAAGAAATCCCTCTTTCTCAGTATTTTGTCAATTCAGCATGAACATCTGGTAATTCCCCATGAATATAAAATCTTAGTCTGCGTTGAATGATCCTTAGCATAATGTCACCATCTTCTTTAGTAGTCGTGTAATTAGAAACTGAACAGTGTACCATAGAAAACATTAAAATATATGTAACTTTCAAGGGAGAACCAGCTCTTCTTAAAGGAAACATCAGATAAATGCAGCCTGAACCAAGGCAGAAGGGGGTGAAAACCAGGCAGGGGACTTCGGGTCTGATTATTTCTTTTGTTTTCTGTATTTATGTTGTCTGTTGTTTATTTTATTGTTTATTTCATGTAATCCTGCATTGCAAACCTGTGATGTGTGAATTTGGCTTAAGGGTCAGTCCATGCCAAGTGAAGCAATGATTTTTACCTCTACATGTTTAATTCTTTTGAGATTTTGTTATTTGATAATAGCATGTCAGACAATGCAAAATGTGAAGAGAAAAACATTTCTACCCCTTTTTTTTTTTTAAAATGATTTTCAAAGTTCGGAAAGTGTGAATTTGGGTGTTGTCTGCTTTTACATTTCTCCACATAACTCAGGCTTAGGCGGCCGTCACACACACAGATATCGTGAGCGATATCGTTAGCGATCACGTGCACACGCGGATCGCTAACGATATCGCTCACATCGCTGGTGAGCTGTCACACAGACAGACTCGCCAGCGATGTTGAGCAGCGAGATCGCTGGTAACTATGGTACACATCGGGTTACTAGGCGCCGCGCGGCGCTTAGTAACCCGACGTGTACCCTAGTTACCATCTCCCAGCATAGGCTGTGCCGCTGGGAAATCGTTCATCGTGGTGTCATACACCACGATGAAGCAAAGTGAACGAGCGATGATCGCTAGATATGAGGTCTTGCTCTCATATCTGCGATCTAGTGATCAAGCGATTTTACATTGTAAAATCGCTTGATCGCACGTAATGATGCACAAACGATATCGCTTAAGCGATCAAAAAGCAGATCGCTTAAACGATATCGTTCAAGATATTGCACCGTGTGACGGCCGCCTTAGAAATAAGATGGAGAAACAAAATAAAAACCATTCTACTCAGAACTGTGCAGTGTTTCACCAGATATGTCACAAGAGTATCTTTGTTAATATTTTACCAATGCAAATGCAAACACAACATTTTTAAATGCATTTCTGAAAAATCAGTTTAATTTAAACATTTCCAAAAATGCACATGTTTGCTATGCTCCTAGCCACATCTGTACCAAAATTCAAGTTGGGATCTCGATGGGATCATATTTTAATATATTTATTAGTGTCAATTCGAAAATCTTGAATTCAGATCTGTTCAGCCTGTGGTCTAAAATTGGAAAGTCTCTATTTACCTATTAATCCATGTTTTTGAGATATTACTGTTTTATTTTATTATGTTACAGCTTAGAAGCAGGAGAGGACAGAGGAGAAAGCTTTGTTAGGGCTGGACCTGAGAATGAACAGGGGTAGAAAGTGAATGCAGAGCAGATGACAGGCCAGCAGCTCTGTCAATCATGTTAAGTATCAGAGTCAGGAAGTAAGGGCTACGTCACACACACAGATATCTGTGCAGATATTGTTCACAGATCTCTGGTTGCAGTGAAATCATGAACACATTGTTCCATTTTGTGGCCGTATACAAATGGAAGAATGTGTCCATGATTTCACTGCAACCAGAGATCTGTGAACAATATCTGCACAGATATCTTTGTGTGTGACGTAGCCCTAAGGGTGCCATCACATTTGCGTTTGGAACACAGTGCACCGAACGCAGCCAAACGATTGCGCACATGCGTTCTATGTTTAACATGGAAACTCATGTGCCTGCGTTTGGCTGCGTTTGTGCTGGGATGCGCACAATTTGTGCACCCTCAGAGCGTACTCCGAACACAGCATGTTGCATTTATTGTGTGTGGTTGCGGGCGCTTGTTTTATCTGCAAGCGCACAAACAATGCATGGATCTCAATGGATCTGCAGTGTCCTCCGCATGACAGCGCAGGAGAACTGCGGATCTCATTGAAATCTCTCCTGGTGGCTGCCGGTGATCAGCGGCGGCCACCGGGAGATCAGTGACAGCTGTCGCTGCTCTCCCGCCGGTGTCAGCGTGGGAGAGTTGAAGATGCAGCTGATCTGACAGCTGTTTAAATCTCCCGCGCTGACACTGTATAGGTGAGGTCGGCGCGGGAGATTTGAAGCTGTGATCAGCTGTTTCTTATCTCCTGCACCGATGTCATCCTATTCAGTGTCTGGCGAGAGATTTAACCCATTTCTTGCCAAATTAGCAATTTCTTTTCGAAAATTGGTGTATGAAAGCTCTCTGGGTGGAAGAATATTCAATTAAAAATGACAATGACATGATTTCCTGTTTTGAAAACATTCATTTTACAACCCCAACACAAAAAATTGGACCTAATTATAAAATCTTAGTTGCTAGAAGCAAAAGATTAAGCGTCCCAAAAAAAGGACATTGGTAGATAATGGGTTAAACAGCTGTCAGATCAGCTATATCTTCAAATCTCCTGGGCTGACACTGGCGGGAGATCAGCTGTGCTGGGAGGAGGAGATCTCTGCCGCTGATCTCCTCCTCCCGGCCGCCCCCGAGACAGCTGATTGGCTGGCCGGGGTGCATACTAATGTGAACGCATGCGGAGATTCTCCGCTGCGTTTAAATCAGTATGGGCTGCGTTGCACTGCGTCTGCATGCAATACACATGCAGACACAAACGCAAGTGTGAAGGCACCCTAAGACAGAGCTTCAGAGCTTTCATGTCCTGACATACCTGGACATGTTCACTCCTGAACAAACAATAGTCTGTGCGAAGGCATCGAGGGACTCTGTGTACTACAATATTGGTGATTGTGTTCTTTTGTGAGGTAAGACATATATTATATTACCGTATATACTCGTGTATAAGCCGACCCCCCCCCCCCTACTTTTGCCCCCAAGATCTGGGAAAACCTATTGACTCGTGTATAAGCCGAGGGTGGACCCCAGCACAGGTATACAGCCCCCAGCAGTGTGGTATACAGGCCCCCCCGATGGTGTAAAGCCCTCCCCAGTGGTAGTATACAGCCCCCAGCAGTGTGGTATACAGCAGCCTCCCCAGTGGTATATACAGGCCCCAGCAGTGTTACAGCAGCCTTCCCAGGGTTATATACAGCAGCAGCCTTCCCAGGGTTATATACAGCAGCAGCCTTCCCAGGGTTATATACAGCAGCAGCAGCCTTCCCAGGGTTATATACAGCAGCAGCAGCCTTCCCAGGGTTATATACAGCAGCAGCAGCCTTCCCAGGGTTATATACAGCAGCAGCAGCCTTCCCAGGGTTATATACAGCAGCAGCAGCCTTCCCAGGGTTATATACAGCAGCAGCAGCCCCAGGGTTATATACAGCAGCAGCAGCCCCAGGGTTATATACAGCAGCAGCAGCCCCAGGGTTATATACAGCAGCAGCAGCCCCAGGGTTATATACAGCAGCAGCAGCCCCAGGGTTATATACAGCAGCAGCAGCCCCAGGGTTATATACAGCAGCAGCAGCCCCAGGGTTATATACAGCAGCAGCAGCCCCAGGGTTATATACAGCAGCAGCAGCCCCAGGGTTATATACAGCAGCAGCAGCCCCAGGGTTATATACAGCAGCAGCAGCCCCAGGGTTATATACAGCAGCAGCAGCCCCAGGGTTATATACAGCAGCAGCAGCCCCAGGGTTATATACAGCAGCAGCAGCCCCAGGGTTATATACAGCAGCAGCAGCCCCAGGGTTATATACAGCAGCAGCAGCCCCAGGGTTATATACATGAGCAGCAGCAGCCCCAGGGTTATATACATGAGCAGCAGCAGCCCCAGGGTTATATACATGAGCAGCAGCAGCCCCAGGGTTATATACATGAGCAGCAGCAGCCCCAGGGTTATATACATGAGCAGCAGCAGCCCCAGGGTTATATACATGAGCAGCAGCCCCAGGGGTATATACATGAGCAGCAGCCCCAGGGGTATATACATGAGCAGCAGCCCCAGGGGTATATACATGAGCAGCAGCCCCAGGGGTATATACATGAGCAGCAGCCCCAGGGGTATATACAGCAGCAGCCCGAGGTGTACAGGCCCCCCATCAGTATCCGGGGCCCCCCATGCACCGGAAACCTGTAAAGGAAGATGATTATACTTATCACTGTCCCGCTGCCGTCCCCGCTCTGCATCACGATCCTCCATCTTCCTTCACCGGCTTCCTGTGTTCTGCGCCGACAATGACGTCATTGTCGGCGCCGAACACAGGAAGCCGGAAGCCGGTGAAGGAACATGGAGGAGCGCGATGCAGAGCGGGGACGGCAGCGGGACAGTGATAAGTATAATCATCTTCCTTTACAGGTTTCCGGAGCATGGGGGGGCCCTGGATACTGATGGGGGGCCTGTATACCTCTGGGGGGGGGGGGGCACCCGTGTAGTGACTTGCGTATAAGTCTTGCCTCACAAAATAATTATCTGTGATCCTGTGCTGTAATGTAGTTATACTCATATTTTATGTAGTAAATTACATTTCTCTTTGCAACTGTATAAACAGAAAAAGACTCTCCGCTTGAGGTCTGAAGACCCATACATTCCAGAAATCAGTCTGTATGTCGAAACGCAAAATGTTGATTTGTAAAGAAAAACGCGTTGAAAAACAGGCAAGGAAAGGTTTTACTTCATACAAAGCAGCAGCTGTGATCCCGTGCTGTCTTGTCTGTATACTCTTGTGTCTTCCCCTTCCCAGGAGATGTGGTATGATCAGACCATGTCCTTGTACTGTCAGACACAACCATTACACAGTACATAGAAAGGGACACATATATAAGATTATCTCCTGACAAACATTTTTTTCAAACACATCCAGTTGTGGTAAGTTATTCCAAGATCTATTGAAACTATTTATTCATTTATTTTCATTTGTAAACGACTTTAGGTCAGAGCCATACTTTTTATTATACAAGATTTAGATTAAAAGTAATGCCATCGCCTTCATAACATTTTAGCAGATGGCAGCACTGGTATGCGGCAGGTACTAGACTGTTCAGTAGAGTCTCCAGTACACCTCCAGTTGGGGAAAGCCTTAGCAATAAACGTTTGTGTTGGTACAGTGTATAGAGTGGAACCCTGTGCAGGCAGCCAGTTAATGTAATTTAAGCAATGTGCTGTTATTGAGTTCTTGACATCATTAAGATGTCGCCTCCAAAGGAAATTCAACATAAAATGCATGCCATTTATGGTGATTGTGTTGATTTGAGCACTGTGTGTCATTGGGCCAGTAAGTTTAAACATGGTAAGGTGGTCACATCTGACTTGCGTGACTAAAAGAGTTGAACGTCCTGTGACTGAAACCACGGAGTTAAACATGGATGGATTCAGGGTGATCGTGCTATCACTCGGAGAGAAATTGCAAGCATAATTGGCATTTCATAAGAACTTGTAGGTCACATTATTGCTTTGCTTGGTCATCGGAAGATCTGTACACAATGGGTACCCCAGATGCTGACGTCCGAAATTAAAGCACACAGACTTAAAAATTTGGCAGGTACTCTTCTCACATTAGGAGAATGAAGGTGACTCCTTTCTGCATTCAATTGTTACTGAAGACGAAATCTGGATATACCCCCTATGAACCAGAGATGAAATGTACGTGGAATAACCGACATAAAGGCTCGCCCCTCACCTCAGTGTTTGGAGACACAGATGGTGTTATCCATGTTGATATCCTTGAACATGGAACCAGGACTGTGGAGTCGGTAAGCCAAACCTCCGACTCATCGATTTCTCTGACCCCAACTCCCTCATACATGGCTCATGTTTCAGTGATTAATTTAATTTAGTACAATGCGAACATCGGGCTTTAATCATTATTATGATGCAATACTCAAGCTATTTAAATAGAACATAATAAAAATATTCAGCACAAACTACATTGAACTACTGCACCCAATTTATTATATATTGTTCGAGTCGGTCCATTTTATTCAGACTCCACCAAAATGGACACAGACTCCACAGCCCTGTGTGGAACAACTATCAATTCAGAGCATTACATCACAACGCTGCGAACTTTGAAACAATGACTAACAAGGGTCTGAAAGGGAAATATTTTCCTGCAGCATGACAATGCCAGACCACACACTTCACATGCCACCAAAGCAGAACTTGAGACTGAAACTCACCACCGTACGGCATCCTCCATACAGTCCAGATATGGTGCCATCTGTTCCTGATAATGAAAGAAGATCTGCGAGAAATAACTATGAATCTGATGAAGAAGTTGAGAGAATGGAGAGACTGGATTCGGAAACTGTGTCGGCTTCAGAAAACCTGTTCATATTTGGCAGAAGTGTATTTAATTGTCTGGTGATTATGTGGAAGGGTGAATATCGGTAATTAAAGAGCATATTCTAAGAATTATTTCTCCATTTGATTTATTAAAATATCCCCATCGAAACCCAAGTTACAAAGGTGGAGGCATTACTTTTCATTCAACCCTTGTATGTGCACAGAAAATCTGGCTATGTTCACATGTTGCTATTGTTCTGCTTTTTGTTTTCTGTAGCAAAACCTGCTATTGGCAGTAAAAAAATCTGCTTTTTAACTTTCTTTTAACTACTTGTTGAATAACATTAGTCTCATTCATCACAAAAGCAGTAAAAACACAGCAAAAAATAGTTGCATTTCTGCTGAAAGAACTGACATGTTGCATTTTTTTTCCTGAATGAAATGGAAAACTGCAGCAAGTGCATGAGATTTCTGAACTCTAGCTTTTACCTGTCCTGGAAAAAGTGGCTTTTAATTTGTAGTAATAATAGTGTAAAACAAGCAATGTGTGAACATACCGTAATGCTCCACTCACCTGACAGAGGTCAACAACTATGTTCTATCGGCCTCCTCGGGTGAGTGGTAGATTTTGGTGCCCCAGCCTGTGCTTTCCCATAGGGAGGGGGTTACCGCAGGGAATAGTATCCTGTGAGTTTTAGGGGCCCTTTACACGCCGCTACTGGCGGGTGGATACAACCAGCTACATGCTACAAATGTAGCTTGTAGCGGCAAAATACCCCGTAGTAGCGGCGTGTGAAGACGGTAGGAGGCAACCGGCAACAGATGCATCTGTTTCCGAGCACTGCCCTGAAACAGGTGGCTACACAGGCGATTGTAGCGAGCTGTATCGGCGTGTAAAGAAGCAACAGAAGGGACGTGTCGACACCAGGCTATGTACCTGGTATGTAGCTGGAGCGTGACACAGGCTCCGGGATACCGCCCCCCTTCAGCGATCATTGGTGGAAGCTCCTGCGTTACGATTGGTAGTCGCTGCATAGGGCGGCATATTTAAGAAGCTGACCAGTCACACTACACAATTGATCGAGCGTCATGTATTAAACAGCCTCCTGCGATGCCTGGCCAATCATGGGTTTCTTGCTTTGTCCTATCAGCGTACGGATGTCTCGGAATCCACAATTGTGGCACGCCTATGTGCTGTCCCTGCTGCACCAGGTCCGCCCATATTAGCTGGTTGTAGCGGTGTGTAAATGAGGTAAGATGAGCTACAGAAGGTGACTTGAGACACCCGGCGGTGTATCCAGAGATAGATGTAACGTAGCGTAGCGCACCTTGTGGCGGCGTGTAAAGATGGTGCGTTCACCGTTTGTAACCGTTTGTGCGTGCACGTGAAGTAGCTGGTTGTATCCACCCGCCAGCAGCGGCGTGTAAAGGTACCCTTAAGGCCGCTTTACACGTCGCAATATCGTTCTGATATTGCATACAACTTCACGGGAGCGCACATATTTTTGGCACTTGTTCAAAATCGCATAGGAGATGTTACACAGGGAGATATCGCCAGGTAACGCAACTACGATGTCGTACGCCCCTCTTGCACACTGCGTCTGAGCAACTCAGGGAACGACCAATTAACATTGGAGTGAATAGGGGAAGTTGCGCTCCAAATCGTAGTTGCGCTGTCGCACACAGCTCGATCATGCCACATCGTCAAGCCAATATTGCACGGTTGAAGAGCCTGCATAATTCGCAAACTATATCGTAGTTGCATCGTTTTTGAGTTGCGTTGCCCATTTACACGACACAACTCACCAACGATAACAACTGCAACGCCCCTACCACGTGACTTTTTATGGTAGTTGCGTTGCGATATCGTGACGTGTAAAGCAGCCTTAACATTTGTTTTATGCATGGTGTCAACTTTGGAGTTTGTCAGAGGTGTATATTAAGACCAGGATAGAGCCAGCTACGGATATATGGGAGAAAGTCTTAAAAGGAAAAAAGGTACAACCAATTACCATTGATGGAAAAGTAAAAACCCCAAATGACTGAGAAGCCTGAAAGGGAAAAATCCTTTGTTCTCATGGAAGATGAGGAGTTGAACAGTGGTTTATTCACTTTCACCTTTTCAAATCGCACACACATGACCCAACAAGCCTGACAGGTATACAGCCACCTCTACAAATGCCAGATTGTCAGTAATTAGCATGTGAATAAAGATCAGATCCTCCCATTATCTCGCCTACATGCAGAATATGTATAGGTCTGTTTTCAGACATGATGTCTCTGTGGTCACTGGTAACCTGACCTACATCTTTCAATACCAACAATGTGTGATCCCAATAAGTCCTATTACTGCATATATACTATACAGATATTAGATTCTCCTAGCAAAAGCCAAAGTCTTAATAAATCCAGGAGTGAAACAAAGCGCCATCACACACTCCTAATATCCGTGTTCTTTCATTCTGAACCTTTTGATGGTTTCTTTCTAGTAGCAGACCTATTTTGCTGTGTGCCATCTCTGAATGTATCACTATGGTAAATCTCATACCTCCCTCTGCCATGGGGAAACGTCCAGGAAACAGATCTATTTTCAACTATTCTTTCTTCCCGAGGGCTACCATGGAAACACATGATCCTTTTACCCTCCACTATATCAATATGCATCTTCATTATTTTACCAGCTCTTGCATCCTTTTGGGTTTTTATGCTGCATTTAAGCTGATCATGTGAGGTTGTGTTTGGCCCATGTGTAGAGGAGATAGATTGAAGCTTTCTCACCAAAAGGGAGGTTCTTTAAAATGTTGTATCTTGGATATTTCCACGAAACACTGGTGAGTAGAACAGTCGGCTGTTATTTACATGCACTAGTGAAATTCCTGATGCCGCTCTTGTTTATTTGACCTACATTTCTTTGATTGTTTATCTTTCTATTATAGTATATTAGTGTTTTTAAGTGTCAGGCATGTAATGGAGATGTCCACTGCGAGCAGTGTAAAAGCTGTCCACTGTTCTGTCTGCTGTCGCATAAAGTGTCTCATAATGTGTTTTAGGAGAAACTTATTTGCTCCTTGCTGGGCAAGAAGCTTGACCTAGTGGGGGAAAAAAGGAGCTGCGGCCTAAGTGATGCTCCACCAAAATATTGCTGAAAATTTCTGGCATAAAGTACCCAATGTTGTGAACCTAAACAAGATAGGCTAAATATTGCACCACAATATGAAACAACACAAACCACTAATGTAACTGGAGCATTTCATTACCTCTGTTACGAAATGTAACCATTGCAAACTGCATATATTACTAAAAAGATCTTGGATCTGAAGCAGCTGGTGTACTTGCTTTGAAAATTTAATGTTTGATTGAGTGAGTGTGTAATCTTGATATAAGGATAAATACTTTGAGTCCAATCACAAAGTTGCAGTTTGTAGTGAACAGTGTGAGATACTGGCTGGGGAGAGGGGGCACTAAAGCAGGATCCATCAATCTGGGTTGGTGGAGAATGAGTTACGGTACTTTAATACAGGACTCTACCGCTATTCTGACAAAATATCTGTTTAGTGTATGTATGTAACTTGTATTGTGAGAACTTGTGACCGATCCTGTTAGAGGATTTCAATTTGTGAATTATCACATTGTGTACGGATTCTCCAGTTCCGGGATGGTCATGTGACCTGAAAGTATTCGATTTGCATGCATGAAGCTATATTTTGAAAATGCTGCATCCGGCCTTACTCAATTCACTTGCATTGAGCTAGGCTGGATATAGTCTAGTTGGCATGTGACAGCATATATTCAACCCTCATACACATGACTGCTATCTCCCAGCACCAGATCATCCTCACAGCGTGCACAAAGTGAGAATTCACAAGTCTAGTTTAAGACTGCACAACCCTTACAATTCACTGTTCTAGTGACATTACTGGTGCAGTCAATTGGTTTTCAGTGGCCCTGATGATCTCCAACACAGACACTTGCTTCCGGAGCCGTCTGCTCTCCTTTCAATGCACATGGATGATGGAATGTATGTTGTTTGTAATTTTAAAAACGCCTATGCCTACAAAACCTATTTTTTGTGTTGTACAACCTCTTAAAATTAACCCTTTGCTTTGTCAATCTATCCAATCCCTGCAGTGAAAACTCAAGAGTCACCCCCCCTGTTTTTTTCTTCTACCCTATACCTATCATTGAGTCTGGCATGGAAGGGAGTAAGTTGTTCTTGTGACTGATGTTGGTCATATTGTATAAAAGTCCACAAGGGCAGGGTCCTCTCCCCTCTGTACTAGCCTGTCATTGTTGATATGTTTACTGTTTTTCATGTGGAAGAGCCCGTGAGCATAGATGGCACACAGGGCATCCTGAGTTGTATCCATGTGCTGTAGGTTTGACAGCTTACAAAAAGGAAGAATGATCATTCCTCAAACACTACGGCATTTCAGAGAAGACCTACTTTGAAAAGTTCGCTATGGACTTGCTAGTGGCAGACACCTGGCAGCTTTTTTCCGCCTTGATACCTTTATCTCATTGGTACCTTTGTACACAGACCTGTCATCTGTGGAGGATAGACATTTTTTTGGCCCCCTTCACACCATCTATTCGTGACGCAGTCTCTGGACAGCTTTTTAGGAAATTAGCGGCGTTTGATAATGCGGTTTCTGAGTCATGCTGCCTGTGTCAAGCATCTTGAATTATGTGGCAGGTTTCCTAGAATTAGTAGTTAATGACATCTGTAACTTTGAATAGTTTTACATTAAGTATTTTTAATGATGTATAATTTCTTTTTTTTTTTTTTTTTTTTCGTGTCAATTACAGAATGGACAACAGTTTGCAGAGGAATCGATGTGTGAAGACGACAGTGAGAACAATGTAAGTTTTGTTTAAATATTGCAATAATATCAGAATTTTTTTTCCTTATGGACAGTGTACTCTGCTCTACATTGTAACAAATAAAATGTATATTGTCTATAACCCCCCCCCCTATCACATCCCCAGTCATGATTATAATGGGTATGGGCACAGATTGCCTATTGTCATAACGTGTATGTTGTTACTTAAGTCTTTGATGAATTGTACTTTTATACTGAACTGTTAAATATGCAGATGAGGCAGGGCTATTCTGAACTCGTCATATCTTCAATTTTAGAATTCATACTCCTGGAAATGGCTAACAGACTGTAAAAGAGTTCTCCCATAACAGCGATAGACTACAGGCTGTCAGTCACATTCAGGTCGGTGATTAGAATATCCTAGGCAGATAGTCCGGGGAAGGAGATGTCTCCAAACGAGGCCTCACTCACATTCCTCAAATATTGCAGTACTAATAAGTTACATCAAACACCTCAAAAGAATAATGAACCTGAGGTCCGTTTTCCCTGCCACACCCACGCCTGATTGCTGCCACACGTGGTCTCAATCAAAAAATCAATTCACGTATGTTCACCTCCGGTGCCATTGCAGCGGTGTCGGCACTTGCTCTTGTGGCAATCGCATAACAATTTTAAGTCCTATGATTGTTGTGGCTAAACAGTGGCCCTTTCACTCGTCCTCGGCCCCCTTCCCCCTTCTGACAAATTACTTGCATCTGATGCTCTTTTCCTCTGGTTGTACATGAAGCCACTGCCAATTAGCTGCAGAACTTCTATGAGTTTTATATTAAGGCTGGCTTGACACTGCATTTTTTTTCACTGATCAGTGTCCATCCGGTTTGTGTGCCTAAACCAGGAGAGGAACTTGCAGAGAAACTTTAATTGAAAGATTGACACCTGTTCTGAGTTTTGGAGACACTTCTTCTGTTTTTGCACACAAACTGGATTGACACTGATCAGTGAAAAAACTAGTGTGAAGTCAGCCTATGTCTTACTATAATGGCGGTTTTACACGTTGCGATATCGTAGTACGATTTCAATGAAAAGTCACGTGGTTCGATCGTTGGACCCGATATCGTTCCTGCGTTGTATGGTTTGAACGTCCAATACGATGCAGGAACGATGTCAATGCGATATCGGGGATTGAATGAGCGTGCTATTCAATGCCCCGATATTGAAGGGAGATTGGAGCCGGATCGTGCTGTGTAAACGCACAACTACGATGCGATTTGAAACGTCACCCATTCACTCTCATGTTAAATGATCGTTCCTGGGTTGGGGGGCGTAGACATCGCACGGACGTTGTATTCCGATATCGCAGCGTGTAAACATCCAATGCGATGCGGGAGAAACGTGCACTAATTGCGTGCTCCCGCGCCATTGAGTTGCGATATCGCAACGATATTGAAGCGTGTAAACCCACCATAATATCATATTCATTTCTGTGTTGGTAATTGGTTCACTAGAAAAAGGGTATTAAGAGGTTTGCTTATGACTAAACATAATTGCAATGTAGTCTGTTAGCACAAATTGACCATTCAAAACAAGCACAGCATCTTTAAAGGGGCAAAGCCATAGTGGAAAAAAAAAGTTACCCTAATGTCCAAATCTATTTCTGCATTTACCAGATATCATTCTGCAATATATTTTATATCTATTATTAAATACTAGATGGTGGCCCGATTCTAACGCATCGGGTATTCTAGAATATGTGGGAGTGCGGCGGTGGCCCCCCTCAGTTCTCACCCGCTCCAGGCTTCTGTCCAGCCACCTCTCACCACAGCATGTCGTCTTTTTCTTCCTCCAGCTTAGACGTCAGCAATTCCAAGGCCTTAGGGGGGACTGAGTTAAGAGGGGGCATCATAATAGGCGTGTCCAAGCGCATGGCCCTGATGTTGTGGGCGTGTTCTCGTCCACGGCCATTACAACGCCCCCTTTGGTAGCTTCACCCCCCACCCGCGGCCTTTGAATTTTTGAAGTCTATGCCGCGAAAAGAAAAATAATGATGGAGAGATGGAGCGGTGGGCAGATGCAGCAGGCGGGAGACCAAGCGGAGGGGGGTCGGGAGACTGGGGGGACTGTGCCTGTTTCGCTGTAACGGAAATCCTGCATCGCTGATTGGTCGCGACTGGCCAGTCGCGACCAATCAGCGATGCAGGATTTCCGTTAAGAGAGAGACAGTGTGACGTGAGTGCAGGGCAGAGTGTAGGATTGAATGTCTGTGGTGAGTGCAGGGTGGGTGTGACGTGAGTGTAGGACTGAGTGTGTGTATGTGTGTGGTGTGTGTATCTGTATGTAGTGAGTGTGGGACTGCGTGTATGGTGACTGTGGTCTGGAGTCATTAGGCTGCAGTACCTGGCTGTGGCTGCAGCTGCTGCTATGTTTGCTCCCCCAGTCTGTGAAGCTTAAAGAGAACCTGTCACCAACCATACATGGTGATCTAATTACAGCACTGAATGCAGCATCTCTGCTGCATTCAGGCAAGGGGGTCCTCCAGCCCTTGAGTCCCCCTGTACCCCGAGATAATACACCTTGAAAACTTATAGTGGAGCCAAATAGGAGGTGGCTTGTGGCTGGAGCCAAAGGGCAGTTTCACAGCCCTTGTATGTTTAATCCGCCCACTGACGCCTCCCTGATGCCAATCATTGTCTCCCTCTCCTGCTGCATAGTACACATGGCCACTTTGCCCCGCCTACTGCGGTGACGTCACAGCCTTTCCCCGCCCTGCTCCATGGTTAACATGGAGCAGGGCAGGTATAAGCGGTGATGTCACTGCAGGAGGCGGGACAAATTGGCCATCACTGCAATAAGCTCTGTGTACTATGCAGCAGGCGAGGGAGACAATGATTGGCATCAGGGAGGCGTCGGTGGGCGGATTAAACATACAAGGGGTGTGAAACTGACCTTTGGCTCCAGCCACAAGCCACCTTCTATTTGGCTCCACTATGTAAGTTTTCAAGGTGTATTATCTCGGGGTACGGGGGGCTCAAGGGCTGGGGGACCCCCTTGCCTGAATGCAGCAGAGATGCTGCATTCAGTGCTGTAATTAGATCACCATGTATGGTTGGTGACTGGTCCTCTTTAAGGACCTGAGGTGATGTCAGTCATGTGACATGGCTCCGCCCATGATTCTGACATCACCACAGGCCCTCTAAGCAAGTTTTAACTTATGGGGGCGCCGGGCAGGAGGGCTGGGAGCGGGCAGAGAGGAGCGGTCACCGGGCTGCTGGAAGCGGGAAAGCCGACAGTGATGTCTGCTGTCCTGCCGGCAATTTGAAGTGAACAGCTGTTCACTTCAAATAGCGGTGAAGCCTGTCTGTCTGTGACAGGAATCCCGCGTCACTGATTGGTTGCCGGGCGACCAATCGGCGCTGGCGCGCGATTTCCGTGACAGAGAACCTTAGGCAATTGTATAGTAGATGTGAGAGCTGATGCCATTGCTGAGCAGTTCTGTGCACCTTCCCATCTTCTTTAACAATCAAGCTGTCAATCAAAGAAAAGGGCGGAAAACAATTAGATGGCAAAGTGTGTTCAGCCACGCCAAGTGTCCACCAAAAGACCTTTTAGCATACTTTTTCTTTCCAGAAAATGCTAGGTCATTAGGAATATGTCCCCTACATAGTTCTGAACTTGGATTGGATGCTCATTTTGTATTAATTGAAAGGGAACCTATCACTACCTGTCCCTGCAGCTTCCTAGTAGTATTCGAAGCATCCCTGTCTGACCTAATGCTGTACAGTAAAAGCTGAGAATAATCATTTTATAATTTACATTATTGTTTGGTAATTAGGGTGGTGTCTTCTGAGTGCAGTCACTCTGGGTGCTCACTCAGGCCCCATGTCCTCCCTCATTTTGTGGTTATCACACCCTGGTGGGCATGATAACTTAATTTCCTGCGTGGTCCTGGCATTTGAAATCTATGGGCTCTTTCCTGGTATGATGTGATTGTCCGCGTCATTTCCAGTCCTGCACGTTGTAGGTGAGTAATTGGTTGTATTCGCCGGCTTCAGAATGCGCAGTGCGCATACTCTAAAGCCGACCAGTACATCCGATACTTACCCCACCGTGGCATAATAACTACAGAACGAGGGGGGGCATGGAGCCTGAGCGAACGCCAGTGACTACTGTTAGAAGACAACACATAATTACTATGCAAGAGTGTAAGTTATAAAATGATTTTTCTCAGCTATTCTAGTACACATTTATGTCAAGACAGGGATGGTTAGGGATGTACAGAGCCTACAAGTAGTATTCAACCCCCTGCAGATTTAGGTGGTTTGATAAGATGCAAATAAGTTAGAGCCTTCAAACTGCAAACGAGAGTAGGATTTATTAACAGAAGCATAAATCTTACAAACCAAAAAGTTATGTTGCTCAGTTGAATTTTAATAAATTTTAAACATAAAAGTGTGGGTCAATTATTATTCAACCCCTCAAACCACCAGCATTCTGTTTGGTCCCCCTAAAGTATTAAAGAATAGTTCAGGCACAAAGAACAATGAGCTTCACATGTGTGGATTAATTATCTCTTTTGCCAGCCTTTTCTGACTATTTAAGACCCTCCCCAAACTTGTGAACAGCACTCATACATGGTCAACATGGGAAAGACAAAGTAGCATTCCAAGGCCATCAGAGACAAGATCGTGGAGGGTCACAAGGCTGGCAAGGGGTACAAAACCCTTTCCAAGGAGTTGGGCCTACCTGTCTCCACTGTTGAGAGCATCATCCAGAAGTGGAAGGCTTATGGAACTACTGTTCCATACATGCCTACCACGGCCTGGACAGCCTTTGAAAGTTTCCTCCCGTGCCGAGGCCAGGCTTGTCCGAAGAGTCAAAGCTAACCCAAAGCTCTCTGAGCTTTCAGATAATGCAGCAAGCCCCATAAGGAATGAATATAGGAGTTTGCGCACAACCGCTACATTGAGGGATAAGTGTCCTGATGTGTTGAGGTCTTACCGGATGTACCTTGCCGAAAAACAAGTTATCAATTATCTTGAGGATACTTGTTCTTACTGGACAACTCCCTTTTTAAGTTTATATTTAAATGATCTATATTAGATATTATCTAAACTCGAAAAAATGGTTTCTGTCTCAAGACATGATGAGGCTTCTTTACTGTAAAGGTTCCTTTACACGCGGCAACTTTTCTAGGAATTTCACTGGCAACTTACTGGTAGCAGTGAAATCATGGACACATTGTTCTATCTTGTTGTTGTGTACAAATGCAACAATGTCTCCATGATTTCACTGCAACCAGTAAGTTGCCAGTGAGATTCCTAGAAAAGTTGCCGCGTGTAAAGGTACCTTAAAAGTGGAACACTGTTTTTGTGTATTTAGCAGAAACAATTGATTCCTGAAGGACTTGAAGAGCCCCATCCCATGTACAGAATGCTTATGTGAGTGTTAAGGCCACGTTACACGTAACTATATTGTTGCCGAGATCGTTCAAAAGTCACGTGTTCTGTGACGCTTGAATGATGTCGAAACGACATTGTTGCGTGTGACACTACAAACGATGAACGATCAGTCGGCTGATCGTTCATCGTTAGATTTGAGGTCCTGTCCTCAAATCAATCGTTGGTCGCCTGGTGGACATGCAGCATCACTTAATGTGACACTGGGAGATGACCGATAAGCCAGCTCCCAACGCCTCTCTGCTAGCGCTGGGAGCTGGTCTCCAAAGTAAACTGCAGGTAACTAGGCAGCTCGCGCTGTCTAGATACCCGATGTATACCTTGGTTACCTGCCTTCTCTGCTCACCGGCTGGTATCCAAGGTACACAGCGGGTAACTAGTTACCCTAGTTACCTGCTGTGTACCCTGGATACCAGCCGGTGAGTGGAGAAGGCTGGTGACCAAGGTATACATCGGGTATCTAGGCAGCGCGCGCTGCCTAGTTACCTGCAGTTTACCTTGGACACCAGCCTGCTCCCGCTTACCGCAGGCTGGCAGCGGGAGCAAGACATCGTGGAAACGATATTTAAATCATTTAAACGATGTCTCTGGTCTATTGATCGCTGGTGAGTCTGCCTGTGTGACAGCTCACCAGCGATCTGAATGATTTTGTTAGCGATCGCTCGTGCATGTGATCGCTAACAAAATCGTTCATCAGATTGATGTGTGTGACGCCACCATTACTTGTATCTTTTTTTCTTTTTTTTTTAAATCTACTGTGCAATGCAGGCCTAGGCCACACAGCTATAAAATAGGAAACTTGCAATCATGCGTCTCTACTCCACATTTGGTTTTGGGGTGGATTTATCTTGAACTAAGCCCCAAGATTTCAGGCGGCTGTTTCAGGCCAACTGGTTTATTTCTTATGGATACAGTTATCGCTGTCATTGTGACTTGTAACTTGAGCGCTTTGAACATGAATCCGATAGGTAGCAATAATCTACTACACTTGTAAAGGTCCATTTACACTGCAGGATTATTGAGACCTTGGAAGCTGATTTCACAATGATCGTGCAGATAATCTCCCGATGTCTTGATGATTGAGCAAAACCCTTAAGGGGCCGTCACACACGTCAATATCGCGTGCAATATCGCTGCTACACGTGACGTTGCAGCGATATTGACGCGTGTAACAGGGCGCATCAACCAGCGATAAATCACTGGTTGATGGTCGCCAGGTTTTCGGACTGGACCGAAAACTTGGCGATGGACGCCTCTCAGGAAGCGCTAGGAGCTGGTATCCATGGTAAACTGCAGGTAACTAGGCAGCACGCGCTGCCTAGATACCCGATGTATACCTTGGTTGCCAGCCTTCTCCGCACCCCGGCTGGTATCCAAGGTACGCAGCGGGTAACTAGGGACCGTAGTTACCCGCTGTGTACCTTGGATACCAGCCGGTGAGCGGAGAAGGCTGGTAACCAAGGTATACATCGGATATCTAGGCAGCGCGCGCTGCCTAGTTACCCGCAGTTTACCATAGATACCAGCCTGCAGACATCGTGGAAACGATATATAAATCATTTCTATGATGTAGCTGGTCCAATGATCGCTGGTGAGTCTGCCAGTGTGACAGCTCACCAGCGATCAGCCGTCAATGTCGCCAGCGATCAGATCGCTGACGACATTGACGTGTGTGACGGGGCCTTTATTCCTCAAGTGACATGATTCTTTTTGTTTTGAGTTGAAGATGATCATTATCAGCAGCACATTGTGCTGTGTAATCAGGGTTTGCACTGCTGAGAACAATGTCTGCCTGTGCAAACTGTTTGAGCTATTATAGATCACCCAGTGTGCATCTGAACTAAGGTCTCTGTGTAAACTGGTTATCAGACGATTTCCAATAAGAGAACGCTTAATGCAGTTATTAGGAGATGCATCAAATCCAGCCTGATATGTCACTGATAAATACCATCATTACTGAAGGGCCTGTGCTTTATTGGCAATCTAGTAGTGCTTCTCTACATTTTGGACCATGGTACCACTTGCAAAAAATTCGAGTCTCGCATCGGCATTAATCCCATAGCACTTTACATACATCGGCAGCACTGTCCCCATTGGGGCTCACAATCTAAGCATCCTATCAGTATGTCTTTCAAGTGTGGAAGGAAACCACAGAACCTGTAGGAAACCGTGCAAACAAGGGGAGAACATACAAACTCCTTACAGATGTCTTCCTTGGTGGAATTTGAAACCAGGACCCAGCGTTGCAAGACTGCAGAGCTAACCACCGTGCCATGCTGTAGATGTACAGTAATTGAGACTTTCATCCATCTAGCTTTCTTATACTGTAGCTTATTGCATTTCATGTATTCTTCCTTTTTTTTTTCTTGTTGACAAATAATGGATTTTCTTGTTCTGAGATATGTGCTTATAACACCAAGGATGATCTCTGCATTCTATGTGGAATGATTTTGCAGTTCACTCTGTGTAGTCACCTGTATATTCTGTGAGAGGCTGATGGATGTCCTGGGGAATTTTCCAGCGCCTGGCATGTGGCCAAACTTCTTCTGTAACCTTTAGAGGTTTGGAATTCTAAACAGTAGAAGCTCGAGAAGGCTTCTAGACAGACATATCTCGCCTCTTGTGCCTGGAAACTGCAGGATTCCTGCAAGTGCCAGACGCAGCCTGATTTATTATGAGGCAGTATGTAAGCCCCATCGTTTTTACTTGGTGCTGCTGATTTCCGGAAACTTGCTTGTTATGAGTTGTTAGTAGCTATGCGCAAAAAAAAGCAGTCACATTGGTTGTGAAGGCAATGTCACCTTCACGGAGTACTGTAATAGTTTCATATAAAAATCAAGTAACCTCATGCGATCAGTGGAACATATTGTATAACTAATTGAAAGGGTTTTACCAGTATCAATAAGACTTTATGGTATTGAAACCTTAAGGTGGGGTCACACGCGGCGATCTCGCCCGCGACATCGCCGCAAAGTGACGTCACAGCGAAGTCGCGGGCGATATTGCAAGTGCGTCGCGCTGTGTGACAGCGCAACGCAACTGCAAATTATCGCTGGTCGCAGGTTGACAGGTTTATGAACATGTTCATAAACCTGTCAACCTGTGACCAGCGATTAGGCTGGATCGCGCCGTCTGACACTGTAGGCGGCGCGATCCAGCCTATATCGCAGTGTTGCTCAGGATCGCTCGCTGGGCTGAGCCCAGCCCAGCGAGCGATGGCTCCGCCCACATCGCTGCCACGTCACCGGCAACGTTGTGCCGTGTGACAGCTGGCCTGCGATGTCGGAAGCGAGCGGGCACCCGCGCATCGCTTCCGACATCGCAGGCCAGATCGCCGCGTGTGACCCCACCTTAAAGGTAACAGAGCAAACACTATACTTAGCTGAGTGCCATGGCACGCCAGTGCTGCCACGGAGGTGTCCCTACAGTTTGCCTTTCTGCATTGGCCACGTGCTCTCTATTATTGTGAATGCTGCAGATGACCAGTGACCATTTGGCACTAAAATTCTGAAGTTACTGATAGGAAACCCCCTTTACACTATGCTTGCATACTATTAGAAGTAATTCTTTACAAAAATATGATCAAAGATGGTTTCTTTGGAATATTCTTCACCCTCCTAAGGCTGGCTTCACACTGCGGGTGTGATCCGATCCGTGGTTGTCAGGGTGAACCTGACAGCCCCGGACTGGATCAGCACACAGAACCGGAGGGCTAATATGCCCTCCGGTCTGGTGAGCAGCCGCACGCAGCTGACACTGCTGATAATTCAGGCTCGCGGGGAGCTAGCCGCGGTCCTGAAATAACAGAGGCGTGCAGCTGCAGGTGTCCAGTTCCCGGATCCTCCTGGATCGGTGCAATCCGGTCCCATAGGCTCCCATGTTAGGGAGCCTCAGATTGCCCCAGATCCGGGCAAATCCGGGAGGATCCAGCAGAAGGCAATTAGGGGAGATTTTTCTCCCCTGACACAAAAACGTTGTAAGCAACATTTTTGTGTCCGTGAGAAAAATCTGAATTCTCCCGGAGAGATAGAAACTGGATGGCAGAGAGCTTCCATCCGGCCCCATACTATGGGGCCAAAATCCAGTCCGGGGCTGTCCGGTTTACCCAGACAGCCACGGATCGGATTACACCCACAGTGTGAAGCTGGCCTAATACAAAAGCCTCTTCAATTGCACACATAATTGGTAGAAATAATTAGTATATGGAAGATGCTGAATTAAATAAAGTTGGTTTTAAATAGAGCATTAAAGAGTATTTCCACTACTAAGGTGACCCCTTTTCTTTTGCCTTAAAGAAGATCTGTGTCCCCCCCCCCCCCTTCCTGGATTGCAATCTAAATGCAGCACTGAATGCAGCATGTATGCTGCATTCAGGCAAGGGGTCCCCCATGTGTCTGGCTGCTCTGTACCCCCAGATATATCGTTAGGAAAACTCACTGTTTGAAGTCAGGAGGGCATTTCCTGGGGCTGGAGTCAGGTCTATTCACGGGGGCCATTCCCGCCCCCCTACCTCTCTATGCCGCCTGCTTTCTTCTCGCCGCCTCCCTCCTGTCTGTTGTGCCATCCTCGCCTGCGCTTCCTTGTGCTTATTGGCACAGAACGAGGTATTGTTTATTTTAGTCCCGCGTCTGTCCTGCCTCCGACGTCAGCGTCTTTGCCCGCCCTGCTCCGTGTTATGCTGTATACAAAGAGCAGGGCGGGAATCTGGCGCTGGCATGCTTATCAGAAGCCCTGCTTGCGGAGATTCCCGCCCTGCTCTATGTATACAGCATAACACGAAGCAGGACGGGCAAAGGTGCTGACGTCTGAGGCGGGACCAAAACAAACAATACGTTGCTCTGCGTCAATGAGCACAAGGAGGCGCAGGCGAGGATGGCATATCAGACAGGAGGGAGGTGGCGAAGAGAAGAAAGGAGGCGGCACAGAGAGGCAGGGGGCGGGAAAGGTCCCAGTGGATAGACCTGACTCCAACCCCAGGGAATGCCCTCCTGACTTCAAACAGTGAGTTTTCCTACTGATATATCTGTGTGAACAGAGCAGCCAGACACATGGGGGACCCCTTGCCTTAATGCAGCATACATGCTGCATTCAGTGCTGCATTTAGATTGCAATCCAGGAGGGGTATGACAGGTCCTCTTTAACTAACACTTCTATTACCTAGCCTGCTCCTGTAAGCTCATCTCTCTGCGGCATGTTGATATCTTTAACAATGTCCTAGCTCTGATCTTTCTGGACTGAGGTCTGGAATTTGAGAAACAGAGCAGAGCACGTCACTGGTGGAGGTGGGTCTCCCTCTCTGTAAGTGACAGCAGTCCCGGCACGCATGCCAGATCACACTTCACTTTCCTCTCAGCATCGATCAGTGACATGCCCTGCTCAGTCTGATTACGGTTTCCAGACCAGAAGGATCAAAGCATGAAGATCAATAAAGGTACCATATTTTTTGGCTTATAAACACCCCTTCCCCCCCACTTTTTATTTTTTTGGGTGGAAAAGGGGGTGTATGTTTCAATCTGATTCTTGTGTTGTCGTTTTTTTGTGTTTAATCTTGCCAAAGGGGAATTTGCTGTGATGGAGCGAAGATGCAGGGTTCACAGAGGATGTGGCCACTGGGCCCATGACTTCAAGAAAATGGCTGTGGATCTCTGTCTGCGCATGTGCCGCCTTCACAGACATTTTCTGGAGGTCGCTGCAAGGACCTGAATCATCTGATTGGCTGGTAGCGATGAGCTGATTTGTCACGTGACATATCAGCTGATCACTACCGGCTAATTAGATGATTCAGGTCCTTGCAGCGATCGTACGTCTTCCCCTCGGGTCCCGGGACAGCTGACAGAGAGGTAAGTATTTTATTTTTAATACCTTTTCACTTTTATTTTGCTTCCGCGTGTATGTAGATTCACTGCAAAAGCTAAACTACGGCCCGACATGTCACATGGGGGGAGGATTCTTCCTCTCCCTGTCTGACATCACTTCCTTCTGTGCTTTTGGGGAAAAAATGCGGGTGTAAAAAAAAAAACGCAGTGTGTGAATGCCCCACGTTTTTTTTACCAGTGCTAAAAATCACGGCCAAAAAAGGCGGGAAAAGTTGTGCAAAAACGCGTGTGAACGTAGCCTAAAGCCCCGTTCACACGCTGCATATTTGTCACGTCTTTTTATGTGCGTTTTTGCCGCAAAAACTCGTGTGCGTCTGAGTTTCCCAGCAAAGTGAATGGACGTTCAGACGCCGCGTAATATTAGGCAGCGTTTTTGGAGCAAAAGACGCCCGGGTAAAAAGAATGAACAAGTCAATTCTTTGCGCTTTTTTTTACACTCGTTTCTTCCATAGGCCCCATTATAAGCACTGGAAGAAACACGCGTAAAAAAGCGGAATTCAAGTTGTTCTCTCACGTTTATTTTTACGTGCGGTTTTCACCTTAAAAAAACCGCAGGTATAAAGACGCGACAAATATGCAGCGTGTGAACGCAGCCTAATTCACCGCTGAGATTTTGGATTCTCTTTTGTGGGTGGCAGTCATTCTTCATGATACTTCACTCCTTCCCTGCTATCATATTCTCCTCCTGTTTCCGGGTCTGTGGGCTATGTTTGAGCTACATGTAAATATTGTATTTTGAGAAGCAAATTTACTGCAGACACTATGTATATACAAGTTTAAGTTTGTGCTCGTTTTCTCAACAATTTTGCCAAACATGTCATCTGTAGCCTAAAATAACATCACTGTGTACAACAACGAGGATTCATCTAATGTCTCCATCAGGGAAACCTGAATGGAAAAGGAGCTTTGAGTGATGGCCAAGGTAAAGCCCGACATATCTTTTGGTATCATTTTTATTTGTTGATGATCTGACATGGGGGATTTAGTTTTTGTACATAGAATTTGCATTACAGCACAATGCTAATGACTGGGGGTTTAAACAGAAAAAAACTACATGCTGCAATCAAATTAATGCAATAATTTTAGGTCACACTGAATATCATCATGTGCCCAAAATCTGTATATAACACTAGCTGACATCTGGAGAATATTTACAGCATCTGAGTGTAACTTAAATGTCAGCAATTAGTGTTATTCATCAGGATGTACAGTTCAAAGAGAAAATATTGGTAGGAACTCTGTATGTGAACATACCATTGTGAGGTGGTGTTTTTTTTTATAACTGTTTAAAAACCAAAAAAAATTAAAGGGACTCCGTCAGGTCATTTTTCAGCATGATATGAATAGTACCTTTTTGAATAGTGCTCGGGTAGACCTTTCAGAACATATAAAAATAATTAATGTACCCTGTGTAGTTCTCTTACTATAAGCACCTGCGCACCCCGCAGGCAGCTGTAAAAGTAATTGAACTGACCCCTGTGCGCAGTCACAGTCTGTGTTGTTTAAATATCCACGCCTATCCAAGCTGGTATTCTGTCCCTCCCTCTGTAATGAAGTTACATTGAATCTTTCAGGTTTCTGCAGGCTGCTGGGTAACATCACTACAGTCTGTGCTATCTGTAAAAGATTTCTGTTCATGTAAACATTGGTTTTGCTGCATACATGTAATGTGTGTATCTGCTGAGCAAATTATCAATGTTCACATGCCTCGTAATGATGAAATAAGGATTTCATTGCGGTACACGTCGCGATTTTCGCATGTACAATTAATGAAAGTCCGGGTTCGATCGTTGGACCGTATGTTCCCTTGTAGAGCTGTGAATCAATAGTAATGCCTAGGAACGATGTTCAACCATATGGGCACCGCAAGGAGCTGTATCAAAGCTATTGAAGTGACGTTGGAGCCATCGTCTGTGTTAAATATCCACTTATCGATGCGATTGTTTTCGTCCCTCATCCCATGTTAATACTATGAATCTCTTGGGTTGCGGAGGCTGGGAACATCACACAGTTGTCTTCGAAATTGCTGTTCATGAAACATTGGTTATGCGATGCGAGGAACGTGCACTGAATCTGCTGCGCCATTGAGTCATATCGTACAACATGCCTCAGTGCCCATGTGATAAAGATCCTCAGAGCTGCTCTGCTAAGAGCACACACCTGTTCCCCCATCCTTTCTCCTCTGTCTACATTGACTCACACAGCATACAGATCAGAGGAGGGCAGGGCAATGTATTGATGCATGAATATTCATTCCTAGGGGAGTGGGCAACAGAGAACTCGCTGACTGACAGGCGTGAATATTTTATTTTTAAGGTTACACAGGATAAAAGGAAAGTGTAAATAATAGAAAAACATGAATAGAGAGAGCTTAGAGAAAGGAATTAGAAACTATCAGTTACATATTGATCTTTGACCTGACAGATTCCCTTTAACTGGATAATGGAGGGGGGTTTCTTTGTTACACATTATCACTCACACATTTTTTGTTTTTTATTTCTTCAGTCACTGAGTTCACATTTAATCACTGGTATAAATCTGATCAAGTGCTGTTCAAATGGAATTAAAGATTCTACAGATCGCATTTCAGCGGAAGTTGTGATATCCTGTGTTTATGGGCTAGTCCTGTCTATGCAATGTTGCTATTTAAGTCTTTTCATTTCCGCCATTAGTTTGTCACTTTACATCATGATACTATGTTATTATAATCTGGTTGGGCAAAGAGTCATTGTGTATAGAAAAAAAGTTCCTCTTCCTAAATACTTTAAGGCTGCTGCAGATGATCAGTATTAGCACTGTATTTCCGCAGCGTTCAACAGTACAAGCACAGTGGATGGGATTTCTAGAAATCCCATGCTTGCTGTAATTCTTTTGTACGCAGCGTTCTCACCTGTGGTTGGGGATGCGCACTTCCCATTTCCACTGTATGTTAATTTATTGCTGCGGAGTTAGATGTGATCTCAACGGGTGAATGCAGGGAAAAGCCGCCCTGCCTTGATCGTGGGCACAGGGCAGCTGAGTTCACCTGGGGCATCCCTTAGGTGGTCACACTCGGTCAGGATAAGTGATGTCCAGCGATGTTCTAGCAACGTTACGCTGTGTGACAGCGCGACGCGACCGCGTTTTATCGCTAGTCGCAGGTTGTCAGGTTTATGGGAAGAACTGTAAACCTGACAACCTGCGATTAGGCTGGATCGCGCCGTGTGACATCGCCAGAGCGATGTCGGCGGCGATCCAGCCTATACCACAGCGTTGCTGCGGATCGCTCGCTGGGCTGAGCCCGGCCCAGCGAGCGATGTCACCGCCCGCATCGCTGCGGCATCGCCGGCCGCAGCCGTGCTGTTGTGACAGCTGGCCAGCGATGTCGGAACCGAGCGGGCACCCGCGCATCGCTTCCGACATCGCTGGCCAGGTTGCCTAGTGTGACGGGACCATTAGGTCCGGAGACACTGCGTCCAGGATACAGGATCTCCGGATCGTCTGAACATGCCTTACTCTGTGTGCTGAGTTGTAAAGCATTCTGTACCCCTTTGCCTATCTGCAAGATCTCGGTTCCACTTTTCATTTACAATGGACAAGTGCAATCCGATAAAATTGCACTCACAATTAGATTGCACACGCAGATAAAAACTGACTCATTGTTTAACAGTGGTGCATGTTTTTTTTTCATGCCTAAACTGCATGGTGTTTGGAAAGGAGTCTCTGAGCACTCACACCTATACAAGTCAATGTTATCCGAGTGCAATGCGATACACGCCGAGACAGACAATGAAAGAAATGGGGAGATTAATCTCTGCCTCTGCTCCGCAGCTGTGATCTGGTCGAGCACAGTTGTATGACACTCGGCTCATGCTCGCAGCAGAGCCTTTAGCCTTTCACAGCAGGTCATTATTAGTATATCTCATCCGATGCTCACACATTGGATGTCTACACTGGTGCAACCCTGGTGAGGCCGAGTTCCAGAGTCTGTGAAATGCAGTCTGAGTATGCAGTGTGGTGTCTATACTTGCCAAGTGTCTCATGACCAGCCCCATATATACCCATGAGGCTGTTGAATTTGGTCAGGAGACACTTTGCAAGCCTGGACATCATACTGCATACACAGACTATTAAATATGGACATCTGAATTTGGACTTGCATGGGGCATTGAAGTAAATGTCCAACATTTACTAGAGAATTTTCTTATGCATACCACAAGATGGATGGAAGACCAGAAGTCCTAATCATCCAGACCTTTAGGCTAGGTCCAGACACATTGGTTTTTGGTGTGAACAGATCTGCAGCAAGTCCTAGGGGTAGCTTTTATTCTTCTGATTTTTTTTTTGGCAGGAGGTTTACTGCAGTTTTTTCGCTGCGGATTTGCTGTGTTTTTGAGGTGTTTTACCGTGTTTTTGCGGCAGATTTGCCATAGAATCTATAGCAAAAACACTAAAAAGAATTGACATGCTCATTTTTTTTCAAAACCGGTGGTGTTGACACTTTCTGTAGAGAACAAAAACCAATGTGTGTGGACAGCTTATTTCTGAATCACATAGGTTTTGCTGGAAACCAAAAACACAGGATTAGATTGGCATAGATTTACATAAAACCAAGGCAAAATCTAACCCCAAAAACACAGCAAAACTTTACCTGTTTGAACATAGCTGTACTCTTCTCCACAGATCACTGGTGATGGATCACATTAACAATTTGTTTAATCAAACCAAGTCAGAATGTCTTATATATTTCAGTATTGAACCAGTTGAAAGCACCACTCCAGTGGGTTTTATTTTTCTTATACCAGCGCTAGTGATACTTTAAATCTAATTCGCCTGCCCCCTGTCTTATACTTTCCCCCCGTCGCCTTCATCTGTTTTCAGCGGCAGTCTGGTCAGTCTGTGGCGATTTGTGACCTGCTGCCAGCTCCAGTGTTACATGCAGTGCACTGGAGACCACAACTCAATACAGTTCTATGAAAGCCTTGTTCTTGCTCTCAGAGATGCATTGAGAGCTTGTGACATAAATTCTGACTTCCAGACAGTCAGACATTTTTGGCACTATATTGCCGCAGGACCGGAGTGACGCTAGAAAAAGGTTAAGACACCAGTGAGTGAACATAAGAAGGGGAGCAGTGGACTCAGATTTAGGGTATGTGCACACGTTTAGGATTTGGTGTAGAAATTTCTGCACCATCTTTGCATCTCCCTGTAGGAAAAAGTAGCGTAAAAAACATGAGCTTTGCTGCGTTTTCAGTGCATTTTCACTCTGTTTTTTGCACATTTTTTTCCCCCATATGTTAAAATGGGTGAAATCCGCAGCAAAAAAGTTGCAAGAATTGACATGCTGCCGATTTATTTCTGCACCAAATCTATACTGAGAAAATGCTCAATGTGTACATTACACTTGAGGCTGCATGCACACGATCCGGATGAGCAGCGTTTTGGACACTGCGCCTTACCGCTGCGTCCAAAACGCGTTGTACAGTATCAGCATAGTGGATAGGATTCCAAGACTCATGCATGCTCGCTTTGCCTCTCCCCTCTGCAGCATGTTTTCACCTGTAGGGTGGCTTGCAGCATTTCTGCTTCTCCGCAGCATTTTTATGCATTGCTGTGAAGTTGGAACCAAGCCCCAGCAGGTGAATGCATGGAAAAGCTGCCCTGCACCAAATGCAGACTGTGGGCACAGGATGGCTGTGTTCTTCCTGCGTTCATCTGCGGCTTTCGTCAGGTCCGAAGCACATGTGCACATACCCTCAGGATTTTCATTGATTTTGCTGGCATCAGAATTTCCTTCAGGTTTTGTGATGAATCTATTCAAAAACACACAGAATGTGATAAACGCAGCGTGTGCACAAAGCTTTGGAGCACTACTCTACCAGTAAAAATAATAATTAAAAAAAAAAAAAAAAAAAAAAAAAAGCTAAAGGGGTGCTTTAAAGATTTTGCTCCCTCCAAATATATTCCTGATTACCGTACTTTGGATGATTTTCTCAACCATGCATACCATGTCACTGCTTGGAAGTAATTGATTTTTAGGGTGTCATTACACATCAAATGGTAGATGGTTGGAAGTGGTTTTTGCAGACTAAGCTCTGTACATAGAAGGGTGCCGTTACACACAGCAATGTTCCAGCAATCCCGACAACGACCAGGATCGCTGGAACATCGCTGTGTGGTCGCTGGGGAGCTGTCAAACAGGCAGATCTCCTCAGCGACCAGGGAGCCACCTCCATATTGCTGGGAGGATGCTGGTAACCATGATAAACAGCCGGTATCTAGGCAGCACGTGCTGATTACTTACTCGGTGTTTATCATGGTTACCAGCCTGTGAGATCGCTGGTTTCTCCCTGTCAGGCGCAACAGGAGACCAAGGACCAAAAAATGGTCCTGAACCATGTGCAGCGATCAGTGACCTCACAGCAGGGGCCTGATCGCTGGTGAGATCGCTGATTTCAGTGATATCGCTGTGTGTGTGACGTACCCCGAAGACCTCAATTCAGCTGAGCATCCATTGTTTTCAAGAAAGCCGAGAAAGCTGCTGCCCATCAGTAGATATGTCCCCTGAGAACAAAGGGATTGGGCATGACAAGATCCTTCTCCACCCTAATGTTCCCTGTTGAGGTCTAGAGGCCTCCATACATATTACATGGTTTTCCAGTCCCATTGAATTTGCCTGGCTCAGCTGACTTTCATGTACAGTTTGTGGGGGGTCTTCAACCAGCCAATCATCTACAGTAAACTGTCTCTGGATAGAATCTTCTGACCTCTTTGTAAGTTGGCCATACACTGTGCACAATTATTAGGCAATTTGTATTTTGTATGGTAATTAATTTATTTAACTACAGTGCTGTTGGTCAATCCAAAAGGTCAATAAACCTGTATGTTTAAGAAAGTAAATCTGGATTTTGTTTGTGCTCTCAGAAGCACCAGCTGTTTTGGACACGCATCTATATTTCCTACCTAACAGTCTCTTTATGTATATGCATACATAAACAAATCTTTAGAAATAGTATTTCTCAAATTAAAATACCTCAGATAATACTACATATGGGTATGAATAGGTTTCCAAAACAAATGAGAGGTATCGCTTCGCATGTATTAATAGCCGCTCGTATGACGGTAGCAACTAAATGGAAAGAGGTCAATCCTCCACTTATAAAAAATGTAATAGAGAGGTTAAATATACAGTGCCAAAATGAAATGATGTTATACCAATCTAGAACCAGAGGGGAGGAAATTCGAAAGATGTGGAGACCATGGTTGATGTGTAAATATTATAAAGGTTAATTTATAAAATAGTGTATTTGCTTCTGTAATGTTGCAAACAAGGGTGGCTGTCCCTTTTTTTTTTTTTTTTTTTTTTTTTTTTTTTTTTTTGTTGTTAGTGGTTGTTTGTTGTCTGTTACATCATGTACAGGAAATTCCAAAATAAGGGTGATCTTGTAGTGTCTTGTATTATATTGTGTTGAAAATGTATTTTTTCTTGCTTTTTTTGTTTCGTTGTGTATTGTTTAAAGGAGAAAACTAATAAAAATTTAATTTACAAAGAAATAGTATTTCTAATCCTTTTATGCAAAATAAGGCTTTGACTATCCGAGAGAGCGTTAGTTCCCCCGACTAGTCAGCCCACTTAGCATGTTATCACGCCCCTATGGTATTTTGATGTGATTTATAAAAGCCAAAGTCTTGGCCAGCGCTATACGAAGCCGCAGCTTTGTCCCCCTGTCAGCACTGAGCTTCTGATACCAGATGTATCCATATAGGCTTCAGAGAGGCTCACCGTGCAGGATGGAAAATGGACCACTACCTGTCATTCGCACTATGCCTCTCTGAAGCCCGATTCACAAGCTCAGTGCTGTGAAGGAACAAAGCCGCTTTTGGGCTAAATGGGCCAACAAGTCTGGGGAATTAACGCTCCCTCTCTTCAAAAGATCTGTTTATGTATGCAAAGAAATAAAGGGACTGTTAGGAAGGGAATATAGATCTGTGCAATAGCTGGTGGTTCTGGGGGCACAGAACCACCAGCTATTTATAGGGAATCTATCACCAGGTCTTTGCTATCTCCATGGTGAGATCAGCAAAATGTAGAGCCAGACCCTGATTCCCAGTGATCTGTCTCTAACTGAGCTGATGGCTGTAATTTAGATAAAATCACTGTTTTCCCTGTGGCAGATCTTGTAGTTATTTGACTCTGGAGCTCTATGACCCCGCCCAGACCACTGGCCACTTTCTGGGCCCTCTGTTATCAGTGGTAGGTGGTGGAGTTATACAGAGCACATGCATATGCTGGAGTGCCTAACAGCAGGCCAAGTAACACCTAATGATGTCCTGCTGATTAAACAGTGATTTTATTGAAAGTATAATAAGATGCCCAGTAAGTGATACATCGCTGGAATCGGGATTTCTGTCTCTACATCATGTTTCTCTCTCTTGTGACAAAACCTGGTGAATGATTCCCTTTAAGTCATATTGATGCAGCTATATTTTAACTTTTAACTAGCACTTTTCCAATCCGACCATGACGTATTTGCTCAGGACATATACGGTAGTTGTGTAATTTCAGTAATGTCTTGAAGTGTGCGAAGAGGAAGCTCTTCATGGTCATTGAACACTGTGTTTTCATTGACTACAAGAAGTTAAAGGTGCATTGTTTTGTAGGCTGATCCTGAACAGGGTTTTTTTTTTTTTCTCTCCTTAGTTATTTTTAATAGTTGTTCAAGTCTTCACAACTGGAATCAATTGTTACAGCACTTCATATGATCCATATACTATACAATCGTTGCTTATTCCTACAATAGTTTTAAAGGAAATCTGTTAGCAGGTTTTTACTATGTAATCTGAAGACAGCAGAAGATGGAGGCTGACAGAGTTCATTGATGCTGTGCTTTGGTTTACTTGCTTATAGTGAAGGTTGCATCATCTGGGATTCTTTATTGCCAAGACTAGGCCCACTATGCCCCCCTCCTCCTCTGATTGTCACCTCTGTCTCTAGACTTAGTACATGGAGAGCCTGGTGCATATGGGTTAACTTTCTGAGCTCTGCTACATTCTACATTTAAAAACTGTATTACAACTACTGCACCCAATAATCTAGGTGATCCATCGTTGGATTCGGGGTCTCTTTGACTATATCCTGCTGGTCTAATGTGAGGTAGCAAAAATCTTCTGACTGATTCCCTTTAAGGCGGATCTATATATAGTACAGTATGTTAACAATTGACTATTTGTACGTATGATATGTTTAAATACATGGAATGGCACCTACCATATTTCTTTAAAAGAGAACTTGTCAGCACAATTTAAAATTTTAAAGACATGGCTGTAATACTGCGTAAATGGAGAAGAAATTTGCTTTGTTGCTCTTTAATCACCATGTGAAGTTTTCTGCCCATTAGATTTGGTGCACAGGGGCCGGACTGTACACTGGATCTTCTCCTCCCTGTCTGTGGTTCCCCGGGCTCTGCTTCCTCCAGTCATTGAATGACCAATCCCTGTTGACATTTCAACCAGAGGAGGCAGTTGGAGGGGCCAGAGAATCACAGACAGGGAGGAGAAGACCCAGTGTACAGTCCAGCCCCATTGCATCCAAGTCTAATGAGCAAAAACCTTCAAATAGTGATTCCACTTAATACTGCCCACGGAAGTCCTTAAAAAGATGGCGCTATTTATTCCTGCATGCCTTGCAATTGGAGATGTCTCCCTCCAGTCTCCTGGATCAAGTTCTGGTGCATTCATTGTAATCGCCATCAATCCACTGATGAACACCAAGAAATGGGGGGGAAACGAGTAAGGAGAAGAGCTTTTATCTCCGCTTATATTATCCTCCAGATCTAAGTACTGTATTTGGACATTTTTGAACTTTGAATGTGAGCGCTAAATATTATTGCATCAAGTTTGGCATTAGGACATGTACATTTATTAGTGTTTCTATATTGCTGTTATGACCCATGACGCTGTATTGTGATGAGGGAAATATACTAAGACATCATATATGTTTGTTGTGCGCTCTGCATGTTTTTTTTATTTTTGCCTCCCTAGAACAATTCATATGCACGTGGCTCCTTTTTTTTTTTTTTTCCCATCATTTTGAAGTGTGGTCTTAAAATTCTATTTACCGTATATACTCGTGTATAAGCCGACCCCCCTACTTTTGCCCCCAAAAACTGGGAAAACTTATTGACTCGCGTATAAGCCGAGGGTGGACTCCAGCACAGGTATACAACCCCCAGCAGTAAGGTATACAGCAGGCCCCCAGGCGTATAAGCAGGCCCCCAGGGGTATAAGCAGGCCCCCAGGGGTATTCAGCAGGCCCCAGGGGTATCAACAGGCCCCCAGGGGTATACAGCAGGCCCCATGGGTATCAGCAGGTCCCATGGGTATCAGCAGGCCCCCAGGGGTATCAGCAGGCCCCCAGGGGTATCAGCAGGCCCCCAGGGGTATCAGCAGGCCCCCAGGGGTATCAGCAGGCCCCCAGGGGTATACAGCAGGCCCCCGGGGGTATACAGCAGGCCCCCGGGGGTATACAGCAGGCCCCCGGGGGTATACAGCAGGCCCCCGGGGGTATACAGCAGGCCCCCAGGGGTTTATACAGCAGGCCCCCAGGGGTTTATACAGCAGGCCCCCAGGGGTTTATACAGCAGGCCCCCAGGGGTTTATACAGCAGGCCCCAGGGGTTTATACAGCAGGCCCCCAGGGGTTTATACAGCAGGCCCCCAGGGGTTTATACAGCAGGCCCCCGGGGGTTTATACAGCCCCCCCCGCCTAGTACCGGGCCCCCATGCTGCGGATACAGTAGTTCATACATTACCATCTCTCCCTGCAGCGCGCGGCTCCTCCATCTCCCGCCCGGCTTGTTGCTGTAGTGTCATGTGACGCGCCAGTCACATGACACTACAGGAAGATGCCGGCTGGGACTGGAGGAGCCGCGCGCTGCAGGGAGAGATGGTAATGTATGAACTACTGTATCCGCAGCATGGGGGCCCGGTACTAGGCGGGGGGCTGTATACCACTGCCGGGGGCCGCCAGGGGCTGTGTCCGGCAATATGCACTGCATCCCCTTGCCGGGGATGGACAGGGGGATGCGTGCATATCAATGAGCCGGGCCGCGCGGTGTCACTGTAGCCCCCTCCTGCCTCCTCCTGCCCCCAGTCAGAGCCCCGTCCCCGTCACACACATGTATATACTCGCGTATAAGCCGAGGGGGGACTTTTCAGCCCAATTTTTGGGCTGAAAAAGTCGGCTTATACACGAGTATATACGGTATATAGCACTTTTGTGCTTTCTCCCTCCCCATATATACCAAGAGGTATATAAAGTTAAATAAAGAATAACATCAGATCTTTTTCATGAAAGGTATCATGGCGGCATTACAGCCATGCCTATACATTACAAAATCATTCAGACGTGTTCTTCTTAGTTTGCTTTCACCCTGGCGGTTTTTTTGAAAATGCTGAAGATTTACCCCATCTGCCGCACTTACGGCACACTTGCGGCAATCCCCATGCATTGTCTATGGGACTTTCGCCCGGGTGCGGCAAGTGCTGTTTTCCGATTGCGGCAGTGAAAAAAAAACACCGACAGTCGCAGGTTTTTTTTTTTTTTCCAGTGTCGCGTCTGCCACAACTGGCAGAACCACACTTGCCGCACCTGACCACAAACCCCATAGACAATGCATGGGGCTTGCCGCAAGTGTGCCGTAAGTGCGGCAGATGCGGTAAATCTGCCGGATCTGCTGCATTTTCAAAAAATCGCCAGTGTGAAAGGGCCCTTAAAGAAGTAAAATGATCACTAAAGAATGCCTTCCTAGCCTAGAAGGAACTCTCTTCTTCCCCGTCCCCCTCCCTCTGTTTATACCAGAGTATTGGCGTATATTAGCCCCTTCCTTTTGTGCAGGGAAGTAACTGTGAAAATATTGTCTGTTTTTATCTTTGGATGAAGACATCTCTTCCTGTTGCCGCTCGCTGCCTTGAATGTTACTTTATGCTCCTTCTACAATCTTGTTCCTTCACCCCCACGCTCCTGAGATGGCTCATGGCACGAAGCTAAATTACAGAGTGACTACTGTAAATTAGTGTGGGCCCCTCATTTGTCTCATTATTTGATGGTGGCACCACTGAATATATTACACTTAGCAATACGGTTCTGTCAATGATGATAAACAGAATATGAAAAATATCTACTAGTGGTTTCCTATTGAATAGGCAAGTAATGCATGTGTTTTGATACAGAAGTGGAGCAAAGTCTGTGAATGATTTTGTTCACAAAACGTATGGATGTGTGGCTCCTTACATTTTTAATTTTGCCTACCCATTGGCATACCTGCAACCTACCTACCAGAGGACATGCACACAGTCATACATGGTCAACTTTCACTCCTATTTTATTCCAGCTGCTCTTCTTAATTTGGGTTTTTTGCACAAAGAAAAAAAAAACACACCAAGCACTAATATCAATATTTTCTCTGTTAATAAAAGTGCTTATGTCCTACCCCTGCTGACACAGGAAATATGCAACAAAAAAGGGAAATATCGCACACAAAGCAAGCAATAATTAGAATTTTCAATATTTTAGGGTTTTTAAATATGGACATGAATAAACCTTGAATATTTAACTTTTTGTTTGCTTTGTGTGCAATATATTCCCTTTTTTGTTGCATATTTCCTGTTTTAGTAAACTAACTGTATAGACCTTATTATTTAGTGCTAAGTTTTGTGGTCTTTACCAACTAATCGCATGTTTCTCTGGGGTCTTGGTCTTTAAGTTTGCTCTGCAAAATTCTCATTTGTCACACCCCATTGATAGATACTATAAAAATCAGGCTCCTATTTCTGCAGCCTTACGGCAGATTTGTAAAGGTGATGAGAAGTCACAAAATTGACCCCTGGTGATAGGAGCTCTTTAAAGGGAATTTTAATTTCACGTATTGTGTCCCTGTCCTACCTTCCCCTGCTCCTGCCTCCCGTCTTTGACAAGTTGAGGGACAAAAAGCTTGGCCCACACCGACGGCTGAACCCTGTGTTTGGCTGCAGCGCTGTTGACCTGATGTCACGGTGGTAGCCTGCCTACAAAGATTGGTGGCTGTGGTGAAGACCTGGTGCTGGAGTGCTGATGTTTTTCCTGGACATCCCTTTAAAAGATCTGTTGCCTGGAGCACCTTTAGACGCTTTTAGAATTCTTGTAGTCAAATGCCTCAATAGATAGATTAGAGCTTTTTTATTTTTTTGCCAACACAGCAAATCTCAAGCCCTAAAATAACAGGCTGGAGATTTTAAAGTTGCCTATGAAGTTTGATATCGGAAGAACTTTCATCTACGTTCATTGATTTAATGCTATATACATCTTCATATTGTAGGTATTTGAAGATGAGTTTGGTCCTACACGCTCCTCATTGGTGGCTAATGCATAAGGCTGATTGTAGCTGTACAGATCAATACGGGGCCATTAAGTGCTCAGCAAACGATAGCTTATTCCATTAGGACAGCACCAGAAATAGGCCTATTTCCAGACCGCTGACTCTGCATTCAGGGCTCTTGCTTTTCTTTGAGTGAGGACATCAAGCAGTGTTTTATTTTTGAGGAGGAAACCTACAGCATCCTGCATCTTGTAATGTGTCTAAATAAATCTCCTGACATCCTGTCACAAATATTGTGTCATGTAAGAGCTGTGTCCATAGTATAGGATCCACATTTTTTCCTTCTCCTGTGTGAGCATGTTGAGGATCTGTCACACCCCCAACCCCCCTTCCCCCCCATGTATTAGAATCTAAGGCCAGCACTGAATGCAGCATGTCTGGCAAGAGGTCCCGCATGGCTCTGTTGGGCTGCTACCCCATATATAAGCTTAGAGCTTAGAAAAACTTAGTGATTTTCCATGAGGCGGGCCCTTGTGCTTCAGGCACCTCATCCACGGGGGCATGTCACGCCTCCTGGTGGTGACAGGTTGATGTGTAGAGCGAGGTTGATGTGCGTGCCCCGCCTCCTGCTATGACGTCCTCTCATTGCCCTGCCCTGCTCCGTGTTGTGGACGAGGTGGCTCAAGCACAAGGGCCCACCTCCATGGAAAATTACCATATTTTTTATAAGCTTATATATGTGGGTAGCAGCCCCACAGAGCCATTGGGGACTCCTTGCCTGAATGTAGCAGATATGCTGCATTCAGTGCTGGACTTTTGGGTTCTAATCCATAGGAGGGGGGGGGGTGACAGGTCCTCTGTAAAGGGAACCTGTCAGCTTGTTTTTCCCCACAAACCTATCACTACCTGTCCTCTGCCCCTTGCTAATACATCCTTAAGCATCCTGTCTGACTAAAAACTGCCCTATAATAGTTGTAAAAAATAGTTTTATAATTACATGGCCATATGCAATTAGTCTTTGTGGCTACATATGTAGTCACTCTGGGCGATCTCCACGGCTGTATTCTCCCCCTCAATACTGGGATTATGTTCCAGTGGGCAAAATCATTTAGGCAGGAGTGCGCTCCTGATTCCAAATTCTTATTCCTCCTCCTGGTGACAAGGCGCCAGGCGCTTGTTATTTCCGGTCCTGCAGAGTGTGTGTGTGTGTGGGGGGGGAGGGGGGGTATATTGGCGTCCAGGCCGGCTCTGGAGCATGTGCAGTGCATGTTCCGAAGCCAGCACGTACACCCAATAATCCCCCACAATCCCCAGAAATTACACGCAGCCGGCAGTGGGTCATACCCGGAAGGAGGAACAAGAATTTTGAATTGGGAGCACGCTCTTGACTAAATGATTGCGCCCATCAGGGCTTGATCCCAGCATTGAGGGGGGAGAATGCAGGCATGGAATATGTGTGACTAATTACCATACGGAGATTGAAGTATCAAACTCCTTTTTTACAACAATTGGGGTATGTGCCCACAGAACGTTTTTCCAGATGTCCTGAATGCAGCAAAACCAGTACTGGTTTCAGGGATCCTAGAGTCCTTGCCAGGAGATTTACTGCGTTCAGGTCCCATGTTGTTTTGGGCATTTTTGCTGCAGTTGATCAATCTTTTCCCATTCGCAGCAAAACTGGAGGGATTTGACACTTGCAAAAACCAATGTGTGGGCACAGTGTTTCTGTGAAACACATTGGTTTTGCTGGGAAGCCCAACCTCAGGAACAAACTACCATACATTAGCATAAAACCATGGGTAAACTGCATGCGGAAAACTCAGCAAAAATGCAGAAACAATGTCCTGTGGGCACATACTCTTAAGGCCCCATCACACGCTGAGACTTCCAGTGATCCGACCTGCCTGGGATCACTGGAAAGTCTCTCTGCAGTTGCTGGTGAGCTGTCAAACAGGCAGACTCACCAGCAACCAGTCAGCAGAGACATCGTTGGTAACCAGGGTAAACACCGGGTGACTAAACAGCGCGCTCTGCTTAGTTACCCGGTGTTTAACCTGGTTACCAGCATCCTCCCGCTTAGCCCAGCCTGTTAGCGGGAGGATGCTGGTAACCAGGGTAAACACTGTGTAACTAAGCAGAGCGCGCTGCTTAGTTACCCGGTGTTTACCCTGGGTTACCAGTGCCCAGCATCTAATGTGCGGCGGCTGGGAGGTCACTGATCGCTGGTCTCTCGCTGTCACACATGTGTGCTGACCAGCGGGAGACCAAGGACCAAAAAATGGTCCTGAACAATTTGTAGCGATCAGTGACCTCACAGCAGGGGCCAGGTCCCTGATGCGTGTCACACACTGCAACATCGCTGGAGAGGTCGCTGTTACGTCACAAAACCTGTGACATTTCAGCGTTATCGCTAGCGATGTTGCAGTGTGTGAAGTGGCCTTTATAGGACAGTTTTAGGTCAGACTGGGGATGATTAGGGATGTACTAGCAAGATGCAGGGACAGGTAGTGATAGGTTAAGGGGTAAAAACGAGCTGACAGGTTCCCATAAAGCTAGAATAGTTCCATGTGCTTAGTTGTCAGGAATGGGGGTACCTCTGGCCAGAGGAATAAATTATTCTATAGAGCAGATATATATTCTAGAGTTTGTTTTTCTTGTCCAAATACAATTGTGTTCAAAAGCTACGTTCACACATTTGCGTATTTTGCTGCGTTTTTTTTGCGCGCGCTTTTTGCCGCGTTTTTCAGCCGCGCAAAAAAGCGCAGCAAAATACGCAGGGGCTTTCACACACTGCGCTTTCTTTCCCCCAGAAAGCGCAGTGATGTCACAGAGGGGAGGAAGAATCCTGCTTCCTCCTCCCCTCTGTGACAGCTGTGGCCGCCCCATTAGACTTCACAGTGTTAATACACACTGTGAAGTCTAAATTAAACTAAAGCAAGTGTGTGAAAAATAAAAAACAATGAATACTCACCTTCCGGTGCCTTCTCCCGGTGTCTGGTCTCCGGTTGTAAGTCAGATCTCGTCTGACAAGACCTGTGGTGATGTCAGAGGGGGGGCGTTCCCGGGCACTCGCGGTCATGTGATACCACATGACCGCGAGCAGCCAATCAGCGATGGGACCGCCCCGGGAACGCCCCCCTCTGACATCACCACAGGTCCTATCAGACGAGATCTGACTTACAACCGGAGACCAGACACCGGGAGAAGGCACCGGAAGGTGAGTATTCATTGTTTTTTATTTTTCAGACACTTGCTTTAGTTTAATTTAGACTTCACAGTGTGTATTAACACTGTGAAGTCTAATGGGGCGGCCACAGCTGTCACAGAGGGGAGGAGGAAGCTGGATTCTTCCTCCCCTCTGGGAAAATACGCAGAAGTAGCTGCGTAAAGAATTGACATATCAATTCTTTACTGAGCTCCGTTTTCTCCCGGAAAATGCACTGCGTATTTTTACGCAATGTCTGCACTGCAAAGTGAATTTCCCATTCACTTTGCTGGCAGACAAAGCACATTGCGTATTTTGAAAAGCGCGCGTAAAAAAACGCGGCAAAATACGCAATGTGTGAACGCAGCCTTAAGCCCAAAATCTTTAATAGTTTTTATTTTCATTCATCAATAACATTGCACACTGTTATATACATTTCTCTTCATGTTTTGATTTATAAAATTCAACTGCTTTACAGAAAATAAACAAAAATGAACATTGGGCTGTTCCAAAAAAATTCTGTATTTATCTTTAGAAACTCAAAATATACCTTTTTTCTCTTTTAGGATTTAGCATTCCTGTGAATCACTAACCTAATATTTAGTTGTATAACCCAGGGCTGTGGAGTCTGAGTCAGTGCCCATTTTGGTAGAGCCGGTAGAAAATGGTCCGACTTCCAAAATATATAATAAATTGGGTACAGTAGTTCAATGCAGAATGTGCTGAATATTATTATGAATTATGTAAATATCTTGATTATTGTCATTATTGACCTACAATAAATTTATCACTTAAAAATGAGCCATGTATGAAGGAGTCTGAGTCAAAGGAGTTGGAGCTAGGGAAATTCATGAGTCTGTGGTCTGGATTACTGACGCCACAGCCCTGGTATAACCGCAGGTTTTTTTTTTTTTTGGTTTTTTTTTTTAGAACTACTTCACATCCATGTTGCATAAAGTACTGTATACTATCTTCTGGCACCTGTTATCCCGGCCCAAGATGATTTGGATACTCCCCACAATTTATTTGCATTTGTCAGCTGTGCATCAAACTGCATTTTCACTTTCGCCCCATAAATATTTTATTGAATTAAGTTCTGGGGTGTCGCGTGTGTAACTGATGAGGGAAGGAAGCAGGATGGTATAATAGGCAAGGAAACCGGGTAGCTAGTCTGGCCCTGGACTAGGGTCCCTTGTTAGCCTTATACCCAGAGGTAACTCAAATGACGAGGAGGTTTGGGCCACCACCCTTGCCTTCTACTCCTCAACCAGCACTGTGCTACTCCCTGCTCTCCTCCCCCCACAGAGAGAGGCAATTTTCAAAAGGAAAGGAGCAAAGAATCTTTAGTAGTGCAGAGACGTCTACAGCTTAATCAAAGGCAGAGAAACTCTTATCAGTGATGTCATCTGGTGGAAGGGGAGGCTATTTAAAGGCTAGGGGTGTGGTCATCTGATAACTTATACCTCCACCTGCCAAGCCGCACACCACACAGGCAGAAACAGCAACTTCAGCTTTAACCCCGACTGGACCAGAGGAAATAAACTGATTAAACTGCAGCAGAGCAATTCATGGGACTGTGGAGCAGTCAACACATCACACGGGGATTGGGTTGGCCACTCCATAACCTCAATTTTGTTGGACTAGGACCAGGATTTTGCTCTTTTACTGATTTGTTTTAGGGTCGTTGTCTTGTTGAATCGCCCATTTCAAGGGCCTTTTCCTCTTCAAGAATTTTCATATATGCAAACTGGTCCACTCTCCCTGGTATGCGGTAAATAGGCCCGGCTCTATAGTAAGAGAAACCTGCCCATATCATGATGCTTGCACCACATGCTTCACTGTCTTCAGAGTGTACTGTGGCTTGAATTCAGAGTCTGGGGGTCATCTGATGAACTGTTTGTTCTCTTTAAGGATACTGTAAACGTAGGACATCCGTGAGCCTGTATACGATTGGTCTTTGACACCTTTAAATTCTTTCAAATATTTTTCTTATGCATTTCTAAAGGTAAATGGAGAATGTCATGCTTCTTACAGGCTCTTGCTCTTTTACAGTGGCACAAGGGAAAGCTGACTAAATTGGACTTGGCCTAGAAGAAACTGTGATCATATCTTTGCTATATAGGTTAAATTCCTGTTATCTTGTCATTGTGTCTGTCCTGCATGTCCGGCTCTGTCAAGTTCAACTTGGAAGGTCACGTAGAACCTCTAATTTTAGGGTGGGTTTTTGTTTTATTTTGTTTTTTTGCTTTAAAGCGGACCTGTCAACCCCCTGCTGCATGGCAATCTAAATGCAGCACTGAATGCAACATGTCTGCTGCATTCAGGGAAGGGGGGCCCTGTGTGCTGTGTATCCCAAGATATAGGCTTAGTAAAACTTAGTTAGAAGCCATGGAGGCAGTCACTGTGGCTGGAGGGAGCTTGAATGACAGTGGCCATTCCATCCCCCACTGCCTCTCTGCTGCTTCTGCCGTGCTGGCTCTGCTCTCTTCCTCTGTCACTCACAGCATGCAAATCATTTGTCCTAAAGTCGACTCCAGATTCCTGCCCTGACAAAGCATAAACAACACAGGAGGAGGGAATGGCCACAATCAATCAAGCTCACTCCAGCCACAGTGACTACCTCCATGGCTTCTAACGGTATGTTTTACTAAGACTATATCTCGGGGTACACAGCACACAGACACATGGGGGACCCCTTCCCTGAATGCAGCAGACATGCTGCATTCAGTGCTGCATTTAGATTGCCATGCAGCAGAGGGGTGGCAGGTCCTCTATAAGAGCTTCTTCTAAAGGATCTTCTCTCCTTGCCAGCTGTAGTTCCCCTCATACAGAGTGTGTAATTACTCCCAGCAGACACTTGTGCCAGCAGTGGTCTGACTTGCAGATTTTTATTGCCTCCAGGACTGCATCTATGCACTTTGTGGTAGTGTTGAAGCTAGGAATAAAATGATTCACTTAGGCTGTGTGCTTAACATGTTTAGAGGACAAAAATATTCCTTGATGTGCTTTTAAATGGAGTTCTGCGTATCCCACATTCTTCAGTGTATATTTCACAAGAGTGTGGTGATTGACATTACATTTGGTGGAGCACACGGGCAGAGGTCTGAACCCTGTCTGTGCCATCACCTCTGACCATAGATGAGGTGGAGGTATATTACACAGGGGATGGTGTATTTACCTCCTCGCCTTGGCTTTTCTGCTGATTAGAAGTAAGACGTCTTGCATGTTTGCCCTCAACATTACATTACAGTGAATTGTCTTACGTGTCTCTGAAAACCACAAAGCAGCAGCGTCTGTGGGATCATGTCGCTGTCAGCCATTGTAGGCTCCAGCTTCCTGCTTGGGTCTCATGTCCTGCAATCTCTGTGCTTTCAGCTCTTTCTTATTTTTTTTGTCAGAGGAAAAGGCTCAGAAGTCCTTCACTAGCAATCTCTGACTCTCCCCTCACAGGAAATTTACTAATTGCCGGAACAGCTGGTAGCAGCAAGAACTTGAGGGGTTTGGCCTTCCTCTTTAACTTGTCAGATGTCTGTATCGGACTGTCCTACCATTATGGTTCTATGGCCATGTTAAGGTTCTGGGGTCTACGGATACGTTCTTTAAGGGTAAGATTTAGTTCTGTCGCTCCCCCCTCTTATGTATGAGGATAGTTGTGTCTAGTTGACGTGGGTCGTCACAAGGTGACATGTCTCCACTTGTCTTGCAGGGCTTTGTTCAGGAACATGTCTTGTATTGTTGCAGTTTCTGATCACTTGTCTTTAGTATATTTTATCTTTTGTGTATCCTTCTGTCAGCGGTCCCTTGTATCGTATTTGTGCTGTGTATGATAATGCTACACTTCATAGGTCTGGTTATAAATAACCGTACATTAAAAGGGCAAGATGTTACTAGCTTGCCATCATATAGCACGACATCTGACTACCGAGGGGAGACCCTGAACTGCCTGCATCAATGGAGGACGTCAGCTGACATTTCAGGAACGTGAACTTGCCTCTTATCATTAAGTTCATGTATTTTTCTGAATAAAATGATTCATTTAGTGTTTAAAATACATGACGCAGCAGTGATTGTGACAGGCAGATTTCTTACTATGACTGCACACAGTGCACACAATTGCAGGTGTCTCAGTGAGAGGACTATCATTTTAAGTGTCTGCCAGAAAGTAACCAAGTGCCAATGTCAGTGTCACCAATGACTGACGCATAATATTCTGACTAGTGATGCCAGTTATTACCTGCAGATCCTACAAATGCAAAGTAATGGGCGTCCTTTACCATCACACATTAACCCTGCACAAACCGCTGCTGTTACTCGTTCATGAAGTCTGGTCGTATATGGCAGCAATGGTGCACTATTACTGCCATATGATCTAAATACCCACAGCCTTTTAGGGCTGCTTTTTAATGGTTCATTCTATAGCAGTTAATATCAACAAATATGTATTTTATGCAGCCATAGTGTTCTGCTTGTGTTAGCTGTGCTCCTTTTTATAGATAGATATATCTATTTATTATAATTTAATTTTTTTTTGCCAACTTTTTCCATGTAACACTTTGACATCATGTGGCAGATTTAGTTTCTTGCTTTTTTTTTTTTTTTTTTTTTTGCTGTGTTTTATTTTGTGGACAAGAAGGTGCACTTTATTTTAAAGTACTAGAAAAATGAGGTTTTAGAAACGTCAGACATGCTTGGTTGTTTTTTTTTTTTTTTTGTTTTTTTTTGAGTCCGAGAACTGCAGCATTTCTTACATCTGCACTATGTCTGTCAGTTCTTGCAGCATTTTTCTTCATCAAATTGAATTGGCTGCGTTTTTGGTGGATAAGGATGCCGTCACACACAGCGATGTTCCAGCGATCCCGACAACGACCAGGATCGCTATGTGGTCGCTGGGGAGCTGTCAAACAGGCAGATCTTCTCAGCGACCAGGGAGCCACCTCCACATCGCTGGTAACCATGATAAACAGCAGGTATCTAGGCAGCGCGGGCTGCCTAGATACCCGCTGTTTATCATGGTTACCAGCGATGTGGAGGTGGCTCCCTGGTCGCTGAGAAGATCTGCCTGTTTGACAGCTCCCCAGCGACCACACACCGATGTTCCAGCGATCCTGGTTGTTGTCGGGATCGCTGGAACATCGCTGTGTGTGACGGCACCTTGAGACTTAACTTTATTGAACACGTACTAAAGACAAATCACACTTGCCTTCCTCCAAAAGCTCTGCAACACATTTCGTTTGATTTGCTGTCCTTAGGGTTGATGTAGTACCCGTTACACACCTGTCCTGTTGTACCCTCTGTTCGTCTGCAGTCAGCATCAGCAGGATAATCTGTGTAGATTGATAGTTTTGAGTAAATTAAGAATAACTAACTTTTTTTTTTCCTTGTCCTTATTTTATCTGCAGTCCAGCGAGTGGTTCTACCTAGTGTTTGAAAGCAATGTTTGTATGAGTAGTTAGAGGTTTTCCACTACTAATATAATCCCTTTTCTTTTATCCGAACTCTTCCTAACTAACACTTTCCTAATATACTTCTTCCTACCCTGCTCTTGTGTAAGCTTATCTGTCTGAGGCTCGTAAATACCTTTATTGTTAATCTAGCTGATTCTTCCAGCTGCAAACCGGACTTAAACAAAGTCCAACTGAGCAGGGCACGTCACTGGTGGGGACGGGGCTACCTCACTGTGAGTACTAGCAGTCTGGGCACGCATGCGTAGTTCGCATTTCCCTTCCTCTCAGCTTGGTTTCCGGTGATGTGCCCTGCTCAGGTGGTTGATTCCGGTCTCCAGACCAGAAGGATCAAATATAACAACTATAATTAATACGTGTATTTACAAGTCTCTTAAAGATCAGTTTACAGCAGCTGAGTAGGTACCTAAAGTAAATTGAGAAAGTGTTTGTTAGTTAGGAATCATTGGGACAAAAGGGGCTTCACATTAGTAGTGGGAAAACCTCTTTAAGCAGAGAGGTTGGCAATCCCTCAATATGACCACCCACTGGCCATCTAGCCATAGAGCAGAGCTTTTAATAAAATTATACCAGTCACATTTTAATCTGTATGAAAAAGCATTCTGGAGTAGAACAGTCCTTAGACTAGGGGGTTCCCAGTCTGTGGCTCTCTGGCACGTGATGTGTGGCTTATGACTGTCTACCTGCTTGGTGCATTAGCACCAGGTCCAGCAAACAGCTGTGAAGGGCAGGTATCTACATAGCAACAATTTTTGCTGGTTTAGCCCAAGATAAAGGAACAGATCTAAATAGGGTAATGTAGGAACCCCTGGATCCTGGTATAATGCCTCCGTGTGATTTCTGTGAGACACTATACTGGTAATGGGGGCTCTGGGTGCCACTATTGTAAGGGAAAGGGAGTTGTATGTGGTTCGCGACCCTCTTATTGCTGTATGTGGCTTGGGACCCTCTGTCGGCTGAATTTGACTCTTAAGGTCAGAAAGATTGGGGACCTCTGCCTTAGACAAACTGGATTATTTGACCAAAGTGACAAGTTTTACGTTAGTTTTAAAAACAAACAATAAAAAAACTAATAAAATTAAGGCATTCCACTTACCGTATATACTCGTGTATAAGCCGACCCGTGTATAAGCCGACCCCCCTACTTTTGCCCCAAAAATCTGGAAAAACCTATTGACTCGTGTATAAGCCGAGGGTGGACCTCAGCACAGGTATACAGCCCCCAGCAGTGTGGTATACAGGCCCCCCCAGTGGTATACAGGCCTCCCCAGTGGTAGTATACAGCAGCCCCAGTGGTAGTATATAGCATCCCCAGCAGCCCCAGTGGTAGTATACAGCAGCCCCAGTGGTAGTATATAGGAGCCCCAGTGGTAGTATACAGCAGCCCCAGTGGTAGTATATAAAATCCCCAGCAGCCCCAGTGGTAGTATACAGCAGCCCCAGTGGTAGTATATAGGAGCCCCAGCAGCCCCAGTGGTAGTATACAGCAGCCCCAGTGGTAGTATATAGGAGCCCCAGCAGCCCCAGTGGTAGTATACAGGAGCCCCAGTAGTATACATGCAGCCCCAGTAGTATATACAGCCCCAATGGTAATATACAGGCAGCCCCGTAGTATATACAGCCCCAGTGGTAGTATACAGGCAGCCCCAGTAGTATATACAGCCCCAGTGGTAGTATACAGGCAGCCCCAGTAGTATATTGCAGCCCCAGTGGTGTATACAGCCCCAGTGGTAGTATATTGCAGCCCCAGTGGTGTATACAGCCCCAGTGGTAGTATATTGCAGCCCCAGTGGTGTATACAGCCCCAGTGGTAGTATATTGCAGCCCCACAGGTAAATATAGCCCCAGTGGTAGTATACAGCAGCCCCACAGGTAAATATAGCCCCAGTGGTAGTATACAGCAGCCCCACATGTAAATATAGCCCCAGTGGTAGTATACAGCAGCCCCACATGTAAATATAGCCCCAGTGGTAGTATACAGCAGCCCCACATGTAAATATAGCCCCAGTGGTAGTATACAGCAGCCCCACATATATATGCCCCAGTGGTAGTATACAGCAGCCCCACATGTAAATATAGCCCCAGTGGTAGTATACAGCAGCCCCACATGTAAATATAGCCCCAGTGGTAGTATACAGCAGCCCCACATGTAAATATAGCCCCAGTGGTAGTATACAGCAGCCCCACATGTAAATATAGCCCCAGTGGTAGTATACAGCAGCCCACACATGTAAATATAGCCCCAGTGGTAGTATACAGCAGCCCCACATGTAAATATAGCCCCAGTGGTAGTATACAGCAGCCCCACATATATATGCCCCAGAGGTATATACAGTGCCCCCTCATCTATATACAGCCCCCCGCCGCAATCCTGTAAAGGAATAGGTTAGTATACTTATCCATCCGCTGCAGCTGTCCCGCCGCCATCGCGATTCAGCATCTTCCGACTTCAGCGTCTCGCGTCTTCTTCCGGTTTCCTCCCCGGTCGCACAGGCAATGACGTCACTGCCTGCGACCATCGGAAGGAGACGCGAGACGCTGGAAGTCGGAAGATGCTGAATCGCGATGGCGGCGGGACAGCTGCAGCGGATGGATAAGTATACTAACCTATTCCTTTACAGGATTGCGGCGGGGGGCTGTATATAGATGGGGCACTGTATACTGTATACATTGTATACAGTATACAGTGACTCGCGTATAAGCCGAGGGGGGGACTTTTCAGCCCAATTTTTGGGCTGAAAAACTCGGCTTATACGCGAGTATATACGGTAGATCCGGGCCATGTGCCTGCAGCTTACACTGGGGTATATAGTCCCTGACAGAAGTTATGTCCCTTATCCATGTTATGTAAATAAAAGCTTATAACCTGACATTAAATTCATCCATCGGTTGTGTAAATCACTCTTTTGAAAGCTGAAACCCTCCGAAATGTGGTTTAGGTTAAAATAAATTGGCATCAATGCTGAAATATTGATCATTTAATGAACACCGAATGGTCAGATTTTGGCAAGACAAAAGTTTTGTCGCTTGTTCATATAATGCACCCAATCCTAGTTTACATCCTCACTTGTACTCAGTAAAATGATCAGTTAATTAGTGGGTGTGTATAAAAAGAAACCCAGCACCCCAGACCTTCACTTGAACTGCAACTTGAGCTCTGACAACATGCCAAAAATCCACCCTGCGACCAAAGACTTGATTATCAAGAGGCTGAAGACAAGATCCACTGCAGAGGTGGCTGGCACCTTTTAATGTGTCTGTGTCAAGTACAAAGAATTAAAAAAAAAAAAAAATATTTGAAGACACTGGAGATGTGTTTGACAAGCCCAGGTCCAACAGACACTGGAAGACAACTGCTCAGGCGGAACGTTTGTTGGTTAGAAAATCCAAAGCAATCCTCTCTTCTACTGCAGCAGAGCTCCAACAGGCCTGGTCACCTCAAGTCGCTGTTTAAACTAGAACAGTTTGTAGGGTTCTGTCTCGAAATAGCCTCCATGGTCGAGTCAGCGCCCAGTAGCCAGCACTAAACAAAAGGCAAATAAAAAACCATGTTGCATTTGCAAAGTTTCACAGCCTGCTTAACAGATGGACGCTGGAAAAGTGGCAGAAGGTGGATTTCTCTGATGAATCTTCAGTAGAATTACACCACAGCTGCCGCAAATACTGCAGGAGACCTACTGGAGCCTGTATGGATCTAAAATACACCCAGAAAAATTTAATTTGGTGGAAAGATCATGGTCTGGGGTATATTCAGTATGGGGTGTGCAAAACATTTTCAAGGTGGAAGGCAATATCAATAGCCTAAAATATCAAGCAGTATTAGCTACCAAATCATAAAAGGGGTAAAATTCTGCAGCAAGATGGTGCTCCATCTCATACATCCATTTCTACAACAAAGTTCCTCCAGGCAAAGAAATGAGGGTGCTCAAGGAGTGGCCAGCCAAGTCACCAAACATGAACATCATTGAGCATGAAAGAGGAAGCTTGGAAGACAAAGCCAAAGAATCTAGATGAACTCTGGGAGGCATGTAAGACTGCATTCTTTGCTATTCCTGATGACTTCATTAATAAATTGTATGAATCATTGTTGAACCGCATGGATGCAGTCCTTCAAGCTCATGGAAGTCACACAAAATATTAAATATAACTCTAATAGAACCACAACTTCATTCACCAATGTAATGCAACATATATATTTGTATTTCAAGTTAGGGTGCTTTCACACTACGATTTATTCATTTCCGATGCTGTCCGATAAAAATCGGACAGCATCGGACCGATTTTCGGACCCCATGCATCCCTATGGGGATCGGGTCAGATCGGATGTGCACTAAATGCCATCCGATTTGGTCCGATCCGATTCTGTCCAATTTTTGCCGATTTTTATTTTTTTTCCCGGTGAAAAAAATCTTTGCCTGCAACGATTTTTTCATCCGATTACAAAAATCTGACAGACTCGGATCGGACTAAATCGGATGGCATTTAGTGCACATCCGATCTGACCCGATCCCTAACATGGGGCCCTATGGAGAAGGGTCCAAGGAAACGTGATGTCTCCTCGGACCCTATTTTACTGTACTGAGCATGCTCAGTACAGTAAAACTGCTCAACTAGGAGCGCAGGGGTTAAATTAAAAAAAAAGAAGTTCATGCTCACCTGCCCCCGATCCCCCGCCGTCTCCAGCCATCTTCCTTAAGGCTTCCGGTGGCTCCCGCAGGCTGCCGGTGTCTGCAGAGGTCTTCTGCAGTTCAGGACCTGCGGTGATGTCAGAGTCACGTGAACGCGGGTTTACCATGGTAACCCGCGGTCACATGACTGTGACATCACCGCAGGTCCTGTGTACTGCAGTAGAAGACCTCTGCAGACACCGGCAGCCTGCGGGAGCCACCGGAAGCCTTAAGGAAGATGGCTGGAGACGGCGGGGGCTCGGGGGCAGGTGAGCATGAACTTCTTTTTTTTTTTTTTTTTTTTTTTTTTTTTTTCCTTTTTTTTTCAGCCTCCGGCTACGATTTTATGCCAGAATCGGGTGCCTATTTGGCACCCGATTCCAGGCATCAGAAGGGAGCCGATGCTGTCCGATTTATATCGGACAGCATCGGCTCCCTAAAAATCGTAGTCTGAAAGCACCCTTAATTATTTGTTTGAAAATCACATTACTTTTTGTGAGCAACAAATCTGACCATTCTGTGTTCATTAAATGATCAATATTTAAGCATTGATGCCAGTTTTTCTTAACCTAAACCACTTTTGGGAGAGTTTCAGCTTTCAAAAGAGTAATTCATAAAACCAATGGATGAATTTAACGTCAGGTTATAAGCTTTTATTTACATAACATGGATAAGTGACACAACTTCTGTCAGCAAGTGTATGGAGTATCTATGCCTCTTTTTTAGGGTCTGTTCTACAATCGGGATCGTTTGAATTTTTGACGCTGTTTTTTTTAATCTTCTTGGTATTGATATAATTAGGTGCAGATTTCATGCGTTTTTGCTGCACTTCCGCTGCATAAACGCTCCAATAACACATTCGGGTATTTTTACCTGCTGTTTTTCTTCATCTAATGCAAGTCTATGGAGAATATTTGCACAGAAAATTGTGTTCTCACAATAGAAATTGACATGATGCGACTTTGAAAAACACATCATAGGCCCGCTTACGTAGCGTATAAAAGAAGCACAGTGCATGAAATTTCTTCTAATCCCATCCACTTTGCTCGTACTATAAAACGCAGTGCAATGCGTCCAGAATGTGAGTAACACTGATCGTGTGAACATAGCCTCACAGCACCCCATTATACAACACCATATTCACTCCCAGATCAACTGCTTTGCCAGGACACACTATTTTGTTTCTCCTTCATCTATTCGGGTATGTGCACACGATCCGTAGGCACTGCGTATTGGACGCAGTGGCTCCGGACTTGCGGGTGCACGGAGAGAGACCGCAGCCGCCCTGTACCCATGATTTGCATTCAGTGCATGGGGATTCCCTCCGTGTGTACATGATGGTTATCTCTTCCATCTCCTCAGCATGAAATTAACGTGCTGCAGAGATGCGAAAGTCCAGCAACCTGCAGCCACAGCTGAAAACATGCTGCGGTGGGGAGAAGCATAGTGAGCATGGGATTTCTTGAAATCCCATCCACTGTGCTGGTACTCACAATGCATCGTTTTGAACGCGGCGGCAATATGCTGCATCCAAAACACTGCAATTCCGGATCATGAGTATGCACCCTTATAGGGAATCTGTGAGGTCCTCAACTATTCCCTACCAGTACTGTATGCATGCTACTTCCTTTAATTTAATAATGTTATGTTCTTACTTATGCTGCATAGAGAGTCACTTATGCTAATGAGGCAGCCTCTTCCTCCAGAATAACCCTGCCTGGGATCTTTTAATCACTCCCTGGGGGTTTAATTAGATGATCCAAGCCAGCACTAGTCTAGGGAGATAGATGCCTCCAGACTAATCCTGTCTCATATGACACTGCAGAATAACAGGTCATAAGCTTAAAAAAAATTGAAGTAAGGCTATAAAACGGCTCATGAGAAAAATGGAATCGGCATGTACACTGGTGTATTATGTAATGTTCATACTCCTGGCCAGAATCTGACTACAGGGGTGTGATCTCCCTCAATACACTTGCATTCAGTAGGGTTGCGCCCATCCAGGTGGTATGGACCAAGTGTATGCATATCGTATACTCTCAGCCACGGACCACGCTCTCTGCTCTGACACTGGAGAATCCTCACGATGTGAGGATTCTACAGTCTGCAATCACAGACATGGAGAGACGTCAGATTTGAGGATTTAGGCCAGACAAACCCTTTAAAGCAGGACTGTGGAGTCTGAGTCAGAGCCCATTTTGGTGGAGTCTGAATTGGAGTCAGTAGAGAACGGACAGACTCCTAAAATATGTAATACATTGGGTACAGTAGTTCAATGCAAAATGTGCTGAATATTTATGTTCTATTGAAATAGCTTGATTATTGTATCATAATAATGATTAAAGCCTGATGTCCACATTTTACTATAGTAAATTTATCACTTAAACATGAGCCATGTATGAAGGAACCTGAGTCGAGTTACCGATTTTACAGCCCTGCTTTAGAGGCTCATTCAGATAGTGATTTTTCTTTAAGCAAAACAGTCCGAATGTCAGCAGTGTTCTTGTCAGTGTCTGTTTTTAACATTCGAATTTAAGCAGAATTATATCAACTTTTCTTGGATGGAAATAAATTGGTTTCTGAAACTTCTCCTTTAGTAAACAGTTTGTGAAAAACTGACAAAACTGATGCCTTCCATCTTCCTGATTGTTTTCATGGACTCCTAGACTTGCTTTGGGCAGATTTAGGCTACGTTCACACTCTGTGCATTTTTTTGCGCTTTTTTTCTTTTCTTTCTGCATACGCGGCAAAAAGCGCAACTGCATATGCATAGTGCACTTCGGCTGCCTTCACACTTGCGTTTGCAAGCGTAGCGTACCGAACGCAGCCAAACTCTTGCGCACTGCATTCCTATGTTTAACATGGGAACGCATGTGCCTCCGTTTGGCTGCGTTTGCGTTCGGATGCGCACAATTTGTGCGCCCTCTGAACGCAGCTTGTTGCATTTTTTTGTGCAGGCGCTTGTTTTATCTGCAAGTGTCCAGAAGCGCACAAACCATGCATGGATCTCAATGGATCCGCAGTGTCCTCCGCATGACAGCGCAGGAGAATGCTGCGGATCTCATTGAAATCTCTCCCGGTGGCCGCCGGTAGATCATGCAGAGCCACAGCTGATCGCCCGCCGGTCTCAGCGGGGAGAAACAGCTGATCTGACAGCGGTTTAAATCTCCCGCGCTGACAGCTTATCGCTGCTTCAAATCTCCTGCACCGACCTCACCTATTCGGTGTCAGCGCGGGAGATTTAAACAGCTGTTGTGGAGCCCACTGGGATGGGGTACTCGGTGCCGGACCGGGGTACTGCTGGGGGATGTCACGGCGGTCCTGGTCCGGACCGTGTCCCGGGCCCGCACAATAAAATGGGGGGTTATTTACAGGGGATTTGTCACTCGTGACGCCACCCACTATATGCGGCCAGTAATGGGGCCGCCACTGCAGAACCTCCGGGGATGATGGGATAGCAGCTTGGATAGAATAGTTCCTGTGGGCAGAACTGGGTTCCCCGGGGCAGTGGTAGTAGTAGTTAAAGTCTGTGAGGATAGTTATTGATGCTGCAGGAGAGTAAGGGTAGCAGTAGAGATGATGAGAGTAGAGGTAATCGCAGTATATGAGGGCAAGTGGGGCTTCAGTATAAGGATCACACACACTCACGGTTTCTGTTGTTATCCAAGTCTTAACTTGCAGATGGTATCACACAATATTGTCCACGGAGTCTGTACCAGGTTGCTCCCACCCTGACCGGGTCCTTGGCTTCCTACTTAAGCGCTGTGTGTGGCCCTGCTGCTGCTTGTAGCTGTACTGCTGGCCCTGTCTCTGCTCACGGGTACCAATATGCTGGGCAACTTGAGTCCTCTGTGTCACTGACTCCTCCGTGTTGCTTTGCTATGGTGCTGTGAAGATGGTGGACCTTCACTATGCCGGTGTTTACTGTCCTGTCTGTCTCAGGCACAGTCTCGGATCCGGTATCCGTCTTAAGCGCCTCCCTGGGGTCAAGTTTTTTGGGGTATCTCTTTATCCCGGGTATGTTCCTCTCTTCCTCTGTCTCCTCTCCTCAGACCTCTCAGGACCTCCACTTCTATTTGGCTCTGCTCCTGCTCCAGACTCGACTGAACTCTCCTCTGAACTGAACTAACTGTCACTCTTGCTCTGTGGTAAACAACTTGGCTCCTCCCACTAGTGCAGGTGCCACCTAAACTCCTCCCACTTTCTAGTGTAGTGTTATGTCGGGAGTAAACCTGTGTTGATGTTTCTGTGGCACATTAACCCTTGGGGTGCCACACTGTCAGATCAGCTGTTTCTCCCCGCTGACACTGGCAGGAGATCAGCTGTGACGGGATGAGGAGATCTCCTCCCCCCGGCCGCCTTCAGAGACAGCTGATTGGCTGCCCGGGCACCATACTAATGTGAACGCATGCAGAGATTCTCCGCTGCATTCACATAAGTATGTGCTGTGTTGCACTGCGTCTGCGTGCCATAAGCATGCAGACACAAACGCAAGTGTGAAGGCAGCCTTCCTCCAAGCCCATTTTATCATGTGGGCTATGAGAAAAGCGCAGAGGCAACTGCTTAAAGAATTGACAGGTGTATTCCTTTCACTGCAAAAGCGCATGTGTAAAAGCGCATGCATAGAAAAGCACAATATCTGAACGCATTTCAGCAAAACCCTTAGGTTATGCTGAACTGCGTTTTCATAATTGTTTCACTGCATTTAAGTGCACGCAAAATAGCGCCATGTAAACGCAGTAAAAAGCATTAATACGCAGCAAAACTGCAAATACACTGCGTGTGAACGTAGCCTTAACTTGAGGCTCCCATCAAAATTGGATGTGTCTCCATGATTGTGTGGAGACGTCCCCTAAAATATATTAGTTCTATCCATAAAAATACCAATAGAACTCGTATGGGAAAAACTGATATCTGAATGAGGCCTAAATGAAGTAATCGGGGATTATGGTCATGTACATGGACCTGTTTTAATTTCCTTGGCATTTCTCCCATTTCCTTTCTTTTTTTTTTTTTTCTTTGACTTTTTTTATTTTAATTTAATATTTTATTTATTTTTTGCCAAGTTTTCCATTTGTTTTTACCTAGAGAAGAGCCTTGGAATCAGCACTCAAAGGAGTTACTACTAATAAAAGCCTTATTTGAAGCTCCAAGGCTCCTCCTCATTTCTCACAGTGCAGTCTGTCTAATGTGATTCTCTCCATTCTGGTAGACCAAGGTTTCCTAGGCTGAGCAGCTTCAGGTATCGGTTACGTGTCTTTTTCCTGAAGCAGCTTCACTGTTGGATTTGCCATAGGTTTTTTGCAGCTCCACTGCCGGTATCTTTTTTTTTTTTTTTTTTTTCTTTTTTTCTTTTAGGGTATGTGCGCACTGGCCGGGTTATAGTCGTTTTAGCAGCGGAAACCGCCGGTCGGTTTTCATTAGTTTTATGTAAATTTATGTTAATCCAAACCGGCGTTTGGATTAACATTAAAACCAATGTAAACCGACACCCGCTGTGCACACACCGGCGGTTTACACAGGCTCATCTGTTGCTAAACCGCTGGTTTCCCAGCGGGTTAGCAAAGAATGATCATGTTCTGTAAACCGCCGGTTCTTCAGCGGCTGCAAGCAGAATCATGTGCTGCTTCCAGCCGCTGCAGAACCGCCGCCGGGAACACGCTGTGCAACCGCCCGGCTCCCGCCCGTCACCCGCCGCACATACCCACCAGGAAGCCGGTGGACGGCTCCGGAGCTTCCTGGCGGGTCCGCCCAGCTGCCGCCGACTAACCCGCCGGCAAGTGTGCACCTACCCTTACCCTTTTGCATTCTCTTAATTTAAATCCACCTGGCGAATATGATCTGAAGTGTTTTTTGTTTTTTTTAACTACATTGAATATTGAAGAAACTGCTGATGGTTTTTCACAGCAAATATTATGGCAAAGTGCTCCAATAGATATCCAGGAATCTGAGTTTTCCATTGACTTGATTTCTCTAGTATAGTACCGTACTAAGTGTATTTAGCACAGAAAACTCCAGAAGAATGGTCATGTCCTTTTAACTGCTGAGGGCTTTTAAAAAAAACTGAATATGTGCACAGCAGCAAGTAGTTTTCATATAGAAATTCCTACATCCGTGTTCTTTTGAGCATTCAGGCAGATCCATTGTGTTTTGTTTTGTTTTTTTTTATTTCTTAATACTTTGTCTAATCGTATCTTTAGATTTTATTAGAGATGGGCCGAATGTATTAGATATTTTCTCATCATTTAGGCTGGCTTCACACTTGCAGATGCATCTGCAGCGTTTTGCAGATGCATCTGCAAGTATCAGCGTGCAGACCGCGACCCCTATGTTTATAATGGGGCGCACCGCGGTCTAAAAGCACTCATTCATCCCTATATGTGAACCGTCCACAGGCGGATGCCTGCTTACAGATCACACACTCCCGCCCGCACCATGGACGCGAGATGTCGCGTCCATGGTGCGGGCGGGAGTGTGTGATCTGTAAGCAGGCATCCGCCTGCGGACGGTTCACATATAGGGATGAATGAGTGCTTTTAGACCGCGGTGGTTCACATATAGGAATGAATGAGTGCTTTCAGACCGCGGTGCGCCCCATTATAAACATAGGGGCCGCGGTCTGCACGCTGATACTTGCAGATGCATCTGCAAAACGCTGCAAATGCATCTGCAAGTGTGAAGGCAGCCTTAGGGTGCCTTCACACTTGCGTTTGGCACACAGTGCACCGAACGCAGCCAAACGCTTGCACACATGCGTTCCTATGTTTAACATGGGAACGCATGTGCGTGTATTTTGGCTGTGTTCGGTTGCGTTTGCGTACGGATGAGCATAATTTATGCGCCCTTCTCCGCACTCCGAACGCAGCATGTTGCATTTTTTGTGCGTTCGTGGGCACTTGTTTTATCCGCAAGCGCACAAAAAATGCATGGATCTCAATGGATCTGCAGTGTCCTCCGCATGACAGCGCAGGAGAACGCTGCGGATCTCATTGAAATCTCTCCCGGCGGCCACCAGGAGATCAGCCAAAGCCACAGCTGATCTCCCGCCTTTGTCAGCGGGGAGAAACAGCTGATCTGACAGCTGTTTAAATCTCTCACGCTGACACCGAAGAGGTGACATCGGTGTGGGAGATTTGAAGCAGCGATCAGCTGTTTCTTATCTCCTGCACGGATATCGCCCTATTCGGTGTCAGCGCGGGAGATTTAAACAGCTGTCAGATCAGCTCTCCCGCGCAGAGATCAGCTGTGGCCGGGAGGAGGAGATCTCTGCCGCTGATCTCCTCCTACCGGCCGCCCCCAGACAGCTGATTGGCTGCCCGGGCACCATACTAATGTGACCGCATGCGGAGATTCTCCGCTGCCTTCACATAAGTATGTGCTGCGTTGCACTGCGTTTGCGTCTGCATGCCCTGCGCATGCAGACACAAACGCAAATGTGAAGCCAGCCTTACATGGTTATTTTAAGTAATGCACCAAATTCCTCTGAACTATAATCTAGTCCTGACTTTCTCACAAGTCTGCTCAAAGTCAAGGGCATCTTCTGAGAAATCCGGCCGTTGTTTTGACCAATGCATGGGCTGATAATGGTCTGGTGATTAATTAAATTGACTTAGAACCGTCTTACACAAACTAAAGTTAAAGGAACGGGCAATGTAGGTGGGTCATACCAAGCATCTGATTGTATGGGGCCGTCTATCTCTTCCCTAGCCTGATTTTCGGGAAGGATCGGACAGTTATCAGAAGAGATAAGCCACTGCTGGAGGTGAAGACACCAGGTCAGTGCAGTCGTAGTCGGAGCCCATTTTGGTGGAGTTGGAGTCGGTAGAAAATGGACAGACTCCTAAAATATATAATCACTGGGTGCAGTAGTTCAATGCAGTATGTGCTGAACAGTATTATGAATTATTTTTGTTATCTAAATATCTTGATTATTGTATCATAATGATCATTAAAGCCTGATGTTCACATTGTACTACAATAAATTTATCACTTAAACAGTGAGCCGTATATGAAGGTGTTAGTGGTTTGACTTTTGACTCCACAGCCCTGGAAGACAGATGAATGCTCCGCAGAACCCAAGGTTCATTTATGTGGGGAGCTGGGAAACATGTAGGTTTTATGTACTGGGGACCAGGACTATGGCTTCAGTATACCTTTGACTCCAACGACTCAATTTCCCAGAATCCAACTCCTCCAACTCTCCGACCTCACACCCTGGTGTGCAGTTGGTAAGCCAAACCTCAGACTCCTCAATTTCACTGACTCCGACTCGCCCTCTACCAGTGGACACCAACTCCATGACTCTGACTTCACAGCCCTGCTGGGAACTTTATATGTTTGATTTTGCTGTTTTGCATATTCTTCTTTTAAGATGATGATGCCATTGATAGCTATCTGTATTCAGCAAACTTCATCACTTCCATCATCAGCAGTATTTTAATAGGATCATTTATTCCACAACATCAAGTTAGAGGTCATATAATGGTTTTCATTATTTCATGTTCTTCCGGTCTAGTCTCTTGCTTTTGAGACCTTTCCCTGCAGGGTTTGTGGTTTCTTCGTTCCCTGTGCTTGGTGATGGCACACAGGAATACTGGAACATGCTGATACTGTCCTGTAGATGCACCAGAGAAGGTTAGAGAATACTGACGACTTTGGAGAGAGCGAGTGATGGCACAGGGCCATCACAACTGGTGACTATAGTTGGCCTTGCCCCGAAAATATTAGAATATTTCATTTAATATAATTCATTTTGCTGTACTGAAGATCATAGCATAGGTGAGAATAGTGAATAGGTAAAGAGGGCATATTTTCTACAATGTGTGGGTATAATGTCCAGAGATGTCAGGCTAACATATGGCATATATGTGTACTTGGGTATGTAGAAGCCTTCCTTTTTTTATTTTTTTATTTGTTTTGTTTTAGTGATAGAAGATGTAGCGTCACTTTAATGAATTAAAACATGATAATCGACGTGTTCCGCATCAACCCTTTATGGTACGGCCACATGTGATGGCAACCACAATGCAGCCGAATCTACATCAGCATGTGTTCTCAGTGGTTTTCACTTGTTACTTTACAATCCATTATACTATTCTGTAACTGAAACTGCAAGGAACTTAATAATTTGAGAGGTATTGTGATTTACACTCATGTTTGGATCCTGCATGGGTCTCATTTTTCAGAATCTTAACCATATCAGCAGCTCGGTACTTGAAAAATACAAAAATAGAGCACCTGTTCTATTCATTTCATTGCATATACCTGTAAGAGCCTATTGTTATTGAGGATTCTGTAGCATAGTGGATGGGGAAATTCTAAAACTATAGTGGATCACAGCAGAAATATACTGATAAAGGGCATGTTACATGCCTCACATCCTATGTATTCTAGTTTCCACTTGGAGCATGTATAGTTGTTCAGTTTGTGAAGAAAATCTCTGTGAAGATGTGGATGCTGGTAGACTAGGCGCATTGTCTCTCAGACACCACATCAGAGTCACACACTTATCAGCTGGAACTAAAATGATCTGGGAGTACATACATAAGTATCTCGCCTTGTGTGATGATGATGTGTTGACACATCTGTCTGTGTTATGTAAAATCGTTTGTGATCTGTGAAAACACTTAATGCTATCATACCGAGCAGCATCAAGGTGTGATAGGGGGTGTAATCTACAGCAGTGTCTTGGGCGCTTCAGTTAGGAATGGAATATGCGTAGTAATGCTTTTGACATTGTACTTATACAGAATATTACTATCCAAGTGCACAGCGCTGGAAGAGCACATTTCAGTATTGACCCATTTTGTGCACATTTTCTTGAACTTTCTTTAGAGATAAACTTTGTGTTTCAATACTTCCACCCTCCATTTGTCTATCTAGTGAGTAACTTGTTCGCCCCCATAAACGAGACCTTCTTGTCTTCCTTTCTTGTTTGAACACAGGAGACAGGCCTTTTTTTACGCCTAGAGCAAAGGTTAGTTATAGAAAGCAGCCGAGCAGGAACAGGGATAAGGTCCGCACGCCATATAAAGTTAGCTTGTGGTTAGTTTTATTGGTTTCACCTTTTCAGGATCACTTGTTAACAGTCGCTGTTTGACGATACATATTTTTCCCTATTTCTTAAAGGCTAGCTTCTAAGGCGTTATCATTTTCAATAAACCCCACCAGAAAATTCTGATATACACCAATATTAAATACTAGATAAGATGCACTCCCCCCCCTCAAATTTGGGAGGGAATGGAGGTGCGTCTAATAGTTCAAATGTATTGGCACACGGCGGGGGAGCAGGGTCACAGGAGCAGGGTCTCTGCTGTTGGAAGCTGATGATGGCCTGAGCAGTAAATGTTGTTTTCCTCATTAATAGACAATGATTATTCACTGCTGCCCAGTAATTGAGTGAACATACTCGCCACTGCTCGATACTTAATCAAGCAGCGGGCTGCTTGGTACTCGGGTGCTCTGGTGTGTTGATCTGACACAAAGGAGCCGTTCCCCCTTCAGTGGTCCATATTTGCCATCCCCCCAGTGAGAGCTGCTTACAGTCTTAGACTCTCTCTAGAGGTAAAGGTAACATGTCCAGATGGTGTGGGGGGGTGGAGTAGGGTTAAGACGCCTACCCTCTGCAGACAGGCTCTGTTTTTGGTTGGCTGGAAGTATGTGGGTGGAGTGTCGGACTGCCCGTTGCTAATTGACCTCCATTATACTAATTACTTGAGTTGTGCCCATCAGTGTCTGACCTGCTCCGTGTACTGAGACCCAAACACTTTAGTGCTTGCTCATCATGGTCCCCACACCCCTAATTCTGCCCACCTCTTGGCATTAGTGATAGCAAAAATCTTCACAGTCCTATACCAGCGCTGACCTCGATGCCAAGAGGTTTCAATTATGGACCTGGGGAGCAGTGAATATTCATTTCATTTCAATGGGGAAATGAATATTCACTGTTCCTACGACCCTGCTCCTGCCTTCGGCACATCTGTAACTGGGGAAGCATTGCAGTGCTTTCACACACTGACAGTCTCTTATGGTGGGTTTACACACACCAATCATTGTATCCAATCTCTGAACCAATCTCTGGTTGCAGTGAAATCATGGACAGATTGCTCCATGTTGTACACAGCCACAAAATGGAACTGTGTCCATGATTTCACTGCAACCAGAGATCTGTTCAGATATTGGATACAATGATTGGTGTGTGTAAACCACCATTACATGCCAAAGTCAGTTGCCGGCATCGGAACAGGACTTTGCACACCAGGTAAGAGAAGGAAAGTGGAAGAGGATTCAGACATTACAGCACGGGATCAGAACTGCTGCTTTCTGTGAGGTAAAACAGTCCTCTGCCCATTATTCATAATGTTTTAACTCTACAAATCAACATTTTACGTTTTCATGTACAGACAGTGATTTCCAAAATGCCTAGGTCTCCAGACCTTAAGTTGTATGTTGTGTTTTTTTTTTTTTTTTTTTTTTTTTTTTTTTTTTTTGTCTTTTTTTACATATTTGCAAAGAAAAATATAATTTACTACATAAAATATCAAAATATATCAATAGTTCACTTTGGCCATAGACCTCATTAGAAACCTAAACTACAATATTCTCTTATGGCCACTTTACACATCCCAACGTCGGTCTGACATTGGATCCAACGCAGCGGGGAGCGCGCTTTTTCTGGGCAGATTTCCAAGATCGCATAGGAGATGTTACACAGCGCGATATCGGCAGGCAACGCCACTACGATGTGTATGCCCCCTTGTACGGCTGACCCAAGAACGACCATTTAACATGGGACAGGATAGAGGAAGTTGTACTCCACAACGTAGATGGCCTTTTACACAGCACGATCCGGCCACAACGCCCATCCATTATCGGGCCGTTGGAGAGCAGGCTCATTTGATGGCCGATATCGATTTGGCATCGTTCGTGCATCGTATTGGACATTTATATCATACAACGCACAAACGATATCGGGGCCAGCGCACGAACCATGTGACTTTTGGTCGGAGTTGGACGCCGATATCTGGACGTGTAAAGTGGCCATTAGCCTGATGTAAATTCTTTTCTTGTGATTAATCTTTACTGTGATCACTTATCAGTAATTCTGAGGCCGGTCTGATTATTGATGGATTGCTCCTAAAAATCTGATCATCAGGTGGATTCCTAGAGTCGTATGAGACCACTGGGAGCCAAGGAGGCCTTATGCAAGAACAGTGTATGGGCCATTGCAGTCTAATTGTTCATCATAATGCACAATTCCACCTATGTTGGAGTTAGACGTGACCCCTTACTCCTTGGGCTATTATGCGGCTGTGCAGGTTGCACCAGGTCGGCCCCTGCATAGGACAATTTGTTCCCTCCAATTCTAGAGGGCACTAGAAACACAAGCTGATGAAAAAATTGTCAAAGAAAAACTCTTAGGAGAAGCCTGTAATTTTTGGGTAACATGTGACTACTTGTAATATCATACAAAGGTTCAGTGTTAAGAGAAGGAAGTGCTGTCATAAGACCCACATGATCACGAGTCACATTGTCTGTCATTACAGCTAGGTTGAGAAATAAACTGCTTTATTCTTGATTTTTTTTTTTTTTTTTTTTTGCACATTGCTGGCATATTTTCTTGTGTATGGCTCATAAAACGTCACATAACCACATCAATGTCTTGTGGGTTTATATCCGTATGGCTTCATGCATAGCTAATGGACACAATCGCAATTTTTTTCATGTACTATATGCTTTATAAGTGATTCTTCCCCCCCCATCTCCGTTCTGGATAAATGTCTTTTTGTCGTTTTAGTTGTTTATCCTCTTACTGAGCAAGGATGTACCAAGACGTCCTAGGTCAGGTCCCTGATATTGATACAAGCTCACGCGCTGAACTCACGTCATTCCACGCCCATGTCTGCTGATCTGATCATGTGCAGCTAACAGATGTGGGTGTATCTCCGATCCACCAGATACCGTTAATTAGATTGCGCTGTCAAGCTCAGATCTACCATACGCCGGAGGGGATCACACGGTTCCCTGTTACCATCGGCAGCCCCGTGACATGATCACAGGGTACCAATTTGGTTGTCATGACAGCGAGGGGTCAGATAATGACCCGGTCACTGTCATGATGAACTTCCTGTGATCGCAGGCTGAGTGCTGGTATTCACAGGACATCAGTATTTTTGCAGTACAGAAGGTTGCTGAAGCAGCTCTCTGAAGTGCAGAAGTGATGGGCACTGCAGGCTAAAAGTCCCCAAAGGGGACTAATAAAAAAAAATCAATAAAAGTGTAAATAAAAAAAAAATGAAATCACCTCCCCCCTTTTGCCCCATTGAAAATAAAACAATTTTTTAAAAAATAAACATTTTGGTATTGCCTCATTCAGAAATGCCCGACCTATAAAAAAAAAAATCAATCTGGTCTGGTAGGCAGTTTACTGAATGGACATTAAAGTCAAAATGCCAAAATTACGTTTTCTTGGTCATCGCAACATTGCAATAACAGGCAATCAGAACATCTCATCTACCCAAAAAATATTATAATTAAAAATGGCAGCTCAAGATGCAAATAAGCAGTCACACAGCTCCAGATCCCAAAAAATGAGAACATTATGGGTCTCAGAAAATGCTGATAAAAGCGCAATTGTGTGTTTTTGTTTTTTGTGTTTTTTTTGTGTTTTTTTTTTCTTTTTTTCATCACGTAGATAAAAGTATACGTGTTTGTTATTTATAAATTGTACTGACATGGAGTATCGTAATGACACATCCATTTTGCCATATAGTGAACATGGTAAAAGAAAAAAAAAATCGTAAAATTGCACTTTTTTTTTTCTTATGCACGATTACCAAACTTGGAATATTTTTTTAGTATATTTCCTTTCTGTATGGTAAAATGTATGATGTCATTCAAAAGTACAGCTCTTCCCACAATAAACAAGTCATCATATGTCTATAATGACAGAAAAATAAAGTCATGGCTCTTGTAAAAGGGGAGGGGAAAACAAATAATTGCCAGGTGGTGAAGGGGTTAGAGGATCTGTCACCCCCCCTTCCCTAGTGCTACGCTAACTGACTGCAGTACTGCAGGCTGCATTCAGGGAAAGGGTTCCCCATGTCTCTAGCTCCCCTGTAAGTTCTAAAAAAGACTTTATAAAGTTTATGGATAAGGAGTCTGGAGAGCCTTACTCAGTAATGAGTCATCGCTGTTGTATGGTGTCCTCTCCGCCTCCAGGCTTCTCTTGTTCAGCCTCCTATATGTTTCATCACTTCTACTGGTGTCCGCCCCACCTCCAGCCCTCTCTGGTCCACCTCCAGCCCTCTCTTGTTCAGCCTCCTGTATGTGGCATCGCTGCTGGTGGTGTCCTGCCCGTCTCCAGCCCACTCTGGTCCACCTCCAGCCCTCTTGTTCAGCCTCCTTTGTCTCCCCTCCACAAAGCGAGCAATGTGCGGGAGTGGTCCCAGCAGCTGAAACGCCTCCTGTTGGTGACATCAGTGCCAGAGCCTTCCGTGCTGAACATAGGGCAGGCTCCGGCGCTGATGTCACTGACGGGAGGCGTTTCAGCTGCTGGGACCACTCCCGCCCATTGCTCGCTCTGTGGAGGGGAGACCTAAAGGGGGCTGGAGGCAGGGAGGGCAGTATACAACAGCGATGACTCATTACGGAGTAAGTCCCTCCAGACTCCTTATCCATAAACTTTATAAAGTCTTTTTTACAACTTACAGGGGGGTTAGAGATGTGGGGGACCCCTTCCATAAATGCAGCAGACATGCTGCATTCAGTACTGTATTGAGTTAGCATAGACCCAGGTGGGTGACAGGTCCTCTTTAAGCTAGGCATTGTTTTTAATATCTACTAGTCTTTTCCCATGATTTTATTGTAGGGCACATTTGTGGTGCCCCTGCAACCAGGTGGCCACAAAGGGAAGTGCAGCCAGGTAGGACAAGACAGTTGACAAAACACTCACACAGATGCACACACCGACCCTATGCCTAGGACTCTAGGTTGGGCAAGGGGTGGCAGGTGTTAAAGAGTAGTGAGGGTGGAGCGTAGAGTAGCACTGACGAAATGGGTGGAGAGACCAACAATAGAAAAACCCGGGAACACAGAGTGGTAGTTAGATTGCCTGAGTGGCACAGACCCTAGGAGAGAAAGCTCGCTCCATAGCCGGAGGCGAGGGAGACTACAGCCGCAAACAGACACCCACAGCTGAATACGAGTAGAAATTATTTAAGCGGTTCTTCGGTAGAGCGCTGAGATTACACGAACACAATTATCTCCAATCTCTATCTTTATTCTTTAAAAGATGATGCTCCAAACTCCAACCCACAACATGTTTCGACGTGGCAAACACGTCTTCCTCAAGCGTCAAAGTGTTTGCCACACACGCCCACATTCTGGTTGTGCGGAACTGGCACAACCATAAAGGTTAGTTGATCCTAAGTGCAACCTTTATAATAGCAGGATAAGTCCACAGGTGGCGCAACACATTTTTTTCTTTTCTTCTACCCCACAGCTGAAGGAAGAGTGGGAGGACAAGAGCCAGGCAGCCGCACACTTCTTAGCTGACATGAGGAACCCTGAGCTGAAACGGTGACAGACAGAGGGAGCCTGGTGATCCCACAGCCATACCTGGGACACTGGAGGCTAGGCCGCTACAGCCAGAGAGCCGGCTGTGTAGAAGTGACCAGGGGCACTTTAGGACCCTAATCACAGGACACACCGGCGTGGGGCAGGTGCTTTATGACCTGCAGCCTAACTTTCCACCACGGTCTAAGAACACAGTCATCATATTAAGACTGGTGACCCTGACTAAGACGGAAACATTCACCCAAAAGCCTGCGACAACCAGACTTAACCCGTTCATGAGGTACTAAAGGAGAGACCAACAGGGCCTGAACGGACTTAAAGGGAGCAACGCGGAGGAGCCACCTAAGCTGCACAGTCTAGTAACCCGGAACAGTGCAAAAGTGTTTAAGTGACTAAAAAGAACTGTAAACTAGTGTTAAAAGACCAAGTAAAGTACCCAGTAAGCTCATCCCTGCCCAAGACTGTTCCTTTCTAGCGCTGCATACCAGGACAACAAGCACCATGGAGAGCTGCAGCTTTGAAGTGCACTACACCCAGTATAATCCCTCACCAAGGCCCATCCATCACAACTACTCCTGCCCTAGGGACCCTCAGCCCTACTCGAGGAGGGCTTACCATCCACGCTGCCCCAAGTCACCGTCCCCAGCAGGAATACGGCAGTGGTGGTTCTACCAACCACAAACCCCGGGTGGCGTCATGACAAATCCCTTGTAAATACCCCCTTTTTGACTGATCCCAGGCCACAGGACCGGGTCATGACTACTGTGATTCCCATAGAGACAGCACCGACCCGGTTCCTGAGTACCCCATAGCCTGGGGGTGCATCACATTCAGGGTTTGTGGACCCAATAGCTGATCTAATAAAAGACTGCTTCTGTGAGCCTTCCATTATTAACTCTGCTCTGGATTCACTGATTCTGAAACAGATGAAAATACAACATAAACTAAGCTTGTCATAACGGATACATCGACCCATTAAAAACGGACATGTGAATAGTTGCTTTGCCCCAAATAGGTCTGTGTTTTTCTTCTTAAGGAGGTGTGCCGCCTTTGATAAGGCTTGGGTTTGTCAATCAGGATTACCAGTGTGTTTTCGCTGCATTCTACAGTGAAAGCACAGTGTATGGGATTTCTAGAAGTCCCATGTCCACTCTGCTTCTTTTTTTTTATTCTGTGTAAACTGACGTGGTGAAGTTTCCCGAGCTGTAGTCTTAGGGTACCGTCACACCAGTACACCTCGCCGGTGATATCGCCGGCGACGCACGGGAGCGCGCACGTTTTTGGCGCCCCACCAGCGTCACCGTCGCATGTTGACACGCGGCGATACCACCGGCGATGTTGCAGGCGTAATCGCCGCTGGGGTGTCTCCAAACCCCAGCGGCAGTGCTGTAACATGGGAGCTCCCATCGCCTGTAACATCGCCGATCAGCATGTTACATGGGGCGATGTGTACACATCGCCCCACAGTGGTCACCTGGTTTCAGAGCAGTGCTGGGAAACCAGGCGACCACTCAGAGGCGATATTTCGCCTCATTATCGGCCCTTTACACTAGGCGACGCAGCGGTGCTGTCACTTATGTAATCGACGACCATGTGTCTCTGTAAGAGTACCGTCACACAAGGACATAAGAGTTCTCAACAGGAGAACACAACGAACATACACTGCACCCAGAATCCTGATCGTGGGTGCATATGCTACTTTCTCCAGCAGAGAACACCTGTGTCTCTACAAGAGAAAATGCATAGTGTCCAGAACCCGTGTCCTGATCGTGGGCACTTGACTAAAGACATACAGTTTGCAGACTAGAAACACTACCTGTAAATACGACCCGTATTGTGGTGTTTGGCGGACTCCTGTGTATTGTTCTTGCTGGTCGCTAGTTTCCTTCCCATGACATTTTGTTAATGCTTGTTCAGTGTGCTAAAAAAGGCGTATTGTTTCAGTATTGCAAATGAATTTCCTTATGTGACCTTTCTTATAGGTTTCTTCAGGGTTCATGTCTGGTTTTTCAGGAAGATGTTCTTCTATTTCTTGGTTTCTCTTTTTAGATGTCCGCCTTGTGTTACTTTGACTCTTTCAATCTCCCCTTAGCCTTGACCTCTTCTCTTAATAGTGATCTGGAGGGCGGTTGCATTTAACCAATTCCCAAAACATTGGCTTCTTGTGTGACACATGCTCTTAATGCTTTTTAGTGGAAGTTTTATTTCTGTATTTGTAGAGAAAATTGATCCCTTCCATATTTGCAGGCAGAGGATGTGGTTACGATGCCGATTTGGGGCTGACATACGGTTAGATATGTAAATGGTGGACAAATTAAACCAGTGTATACCAGTTCTGTTGATCCATTACTGTTAAATACCCACAATAAAAGTTACTTTCATATATCTAAGGCTACTTTCACATTGGCTTTCCCCTCCGCAGTGTTCTGCAGAGGGGAGCCACAGTGTGAGCGCAGCACCGCAAGCCCCTATCTTTATAATGGGAGCGCACGGTGCTGCGCTTGACTGCGCATGACCGTGCGCACCCATTCACTCCCATATGTGATCTGTGCATGTTGCATTTCTGGTGCGGACGAGACTGGGTGATTTGTGCGCAGGCAACCACCTGCGCACAGATCACATGTGGGAGTGAATGGGTGCGCATGGTCATGCGCAGTCAAGCGCAGCACTGTGCGCTCCCATTATAAAGATAGGGGCTTGCGGTGCTGCACTCACATTGTGGCTCCCCTCCGCAGAACGCTGCGGAGGGGAACGCAAATGTGAAAGCACCCTTCATGAGTTTTGGCTTAGATTTCTGAAAGCCTTGTTAAAATGAATAGGAAATTGCTAGAATAAAGTTCAATCACAGCAATTTTTTCTAAGGTCCGATTCTTCAATTACATACAGGGTTTTTTCTTTTTAAGATTCAGTAATGGGAATGTCTTCACTGAATACAGTTTTTACCAACCTGAGAATTTTGATGATGACTGATCAATTCTGGCAGCGAAGGAAGCAAATCTGTCTGATCAGATATACTACAAAAGTGCTTATCAGAATGTGAACTATTGATGTAGTTAAATAAAAACTGACTCTTTAAGGCTGGTTTCACACCACGATTTTTCCCTGATCAGGTTCGATCAGGTTTGTGTGTCAAAACCCGGGGAGGAACCAGGAGATGAACTTGCAGAGAAAAACTATAATTGAAAGATTGACACCTGTTCTGAGTTTCGGAGACACTCCTGGTTTTGACACACAAACCTGATCAGGGAAAAAACTGCAGTGTGAAACCAGCCTAAGGGCCACGTCACACACACAGATATCTGTGCAGATATTGTTCACAGATCTCTGGTTGCAGTGAAATCATGGACACATTGCTCCATTTTGTAGCTGTGTACAAATGAACAATGTGTCCATGATTTCACTGCAACCAGAGATCTGTGAACAATCTCTGCACAGATATCTGTGTGTGTGACGTGGCCCAAGTCCTTTTTTCTATATTGTCTTCCTGATTTCCACGGAGGACCTTGTGCACTAAGTTTTTTGTTTTTCTTTTTTGTTTTTTTTATTTCCCCCTTTCTTTTTTTAGTGCCTTTTTTTTTTAACAGTAAATCGTTGCACCATGCTTTCAAGAAAAATATGTAAAAAATAATGCAAAAGCCATAATGAACTTGGTGTAAAAATGCCTAAACAACGTAAAGATAAACTGGCAAAATTAGTTTTTTCGTGTCTAGTTAATTTTGTTATTATGCATTTCTAGGGTTCTCGGAACTAGTTTGGTATGGGGATTGTGTGTTTTTATTAGTTTGTCTACATTCCTCATCCACTCTGCTTAGGTGGAAGGTCACCTTTTTGAGCACGTCTTTACATATGGAAGTATGACTGTATAGGCTATAAAAATGTCTTTTTTATATAGCAACCTGTTACGCCAGTCATGAGAAATCCAACATTGAGCACCTGCAAGCCAGTCTAGAAGTCTGGTAGGGCGATTCAGTCCCAACCGACTGCTGCTTCCAAGTGAGCCCCCCCCTTCCACTCATCCAGTGTGTTTTCAGCCTAATTTTAGTATGGCTTATGTTATGACTGCCACATTGGGTTTCTTCAAAACAAGGTATAAATTCTATAAGGGGGCAAGTCTCTCTACAGCCATACCTCTACTTCCATATGTAATGCACTGAGAGTTTCCCTTTAAGTCTCTTCCTTTGAAAATACTTAGTATAGTACTAGATTATAAACCCCTCTGGGTGCAGTAGCTGATGTGAGAACTATCTAGTGAACAGCAAGGTAGAATATGTAGGACAAGGGGATGTATAGCCTAAAAGAAGTAGTGTATAAAGGTAATATTTGTAATCAGGTAGAAATACAGAATAGTAAGGACTGCCAGGCCACTGACCACCATGGGGATTCGTGTGAGAATATAATGGGAATCTGAACACACTGCCTCCAAAGGATGCAATAAGGTATTGGTAGGCATAACATGTGGGCTGAATCTGAATAGTCAGGCGTATTGTCAGATGAATGGGCATCTACTGATGTAGCTGTACTTCCACTTAGCAGCTGACTGTAACAGGCAAAATATTCTGGCATGGAGGAGGAAATACAGTTGGCAACCACATTGCTAATTGCGGGGTATGGTGGATGTGCAGACCTTATATAAAACTACATATGTCTAGTGAGGTGCCAGAAAAAAATGTTTATGGCCATTATTACAGTGTGCAAAAGAAAAGCTGCCAATTTGCAAGGCACCACAGGCCTGGTAGAGTCAGCATGTTTTTCATATGGTTTGATCCATCCTGTAATCCACGTTCTTGTACCAGCTTTACCCTTATGATGAAAGTGTGGTGCTCAGCTGGGTTTCTACATTTCATTCAATCAAAAAGCGATCTCATTGTGAGCACCAGGAGTTGCCAAAGAGAACAAACAACTCGACACGGAGACCATAGACGAAATACCTGTCCATTAAAATCGCCATGAGAGAGAAATAATCAAAAGCTGCATTGCAATTACTGAATGCGAAGCAGCGTCTGTGTGGGGTCTTTAGTGCTGCGTCTATGACTCGGAGTAACAATGCCATTTGTGTTTCCTAACATGCAGGCTGCATCTTCTGTGGCCTGGTTAGCAGCATGTAACACCCAGCAGACGCGCCTTCTTATGATGTGTTTTTCCCCTTATGTTGGCAGATGGTGTGTTGTAATGCCATACGTTATGAGGGTTGTTATGAATGAGTAAGAAATTAAATGACATTTGACTGTATGCTGCTGTATAATTCATCACAATACAGAACGGTCTGTATTGTTATCAGCTTACTATTTTTATTACATGAACTTGTCAGTTCTCTTGATGTGTCTGCTTTTGTAAAGGCTAGAATTTGCCAATTCTAGATCATATCGACGTTTATCAGTCGTGTCAATAAATTAGTTCAGTAGTGAACAGTCACATCTGCCTTGTTGGTACTAGTTTTGACTCTGTTGGCACAAATTGGCACCAATTGGATAGTGTCAGTGTATGGATTGGCATACTTAAAGCGTAACTGTCATTTGCGTTTTTATTTAATAATAATGTACAGCAAGTGATTATAATCAACTTTCAAATATACTTTATTAATCAAATCAGGAAGGAAACAATTAAAAAAAACTTCCCCAAGATGTCCTCACTAGGCTGATTCTAAACCTGGCATATGCTCGTTGGGGAGATCTGTCTTCAGGGGGCGTGGCCTACACTGCATTCACATTACTGCTGATAACTCTCAAATTACCTCATGCCAGCATCATATTGAGCTCAACAGTCCCTGTGAGATCTTATCTGACTCCTCACATGGCCTATGCTCTGTGCTGTGTGATGACACTGACTAGAGCCATGTGAATGGAGGTGGCAGTATGAGGTAATTTCAGAGTCTTATCAGCCGTATTGTGAACGCAGTGTAGGCCACACACCATGAAGACAGAGCTGCCTAACAACAAGAATATGTGTAGTACAGAATCAGCCTGCTGAGGACATCTTGTGGAAGTTTTTTTTTTAATGGTTTTCTTCCTGATTTCATTAATAAGGTATATGTGAAAGTTGACTTGTATTCTCTTGCTGTACATTATTAAAAAAAGATTTTAAATGACGGTTCTACTTTAAGGATAGGGATAACGCCCAGATATAATTTCATTCAAGTGGAGTAGGCAAACTGAAAAGATCTGCAGGTAGTTAGTTACTAAAGCAGACATGTAAAGATGGCTGGCGGTTACTATTTTTTTCATTTTTTTCGGTTTGTTTTGTCTGCCTATAAATAATCTAATTGTAACGAAACGTGATGACCATAATAATTGTGATCTCTTTAGAAATCGGAGACACAGACATCACTCAATGTGGCATTTACATTTGATGTACATTTTCTGTCTTTTTTTTTTTTTTGTCCTAATGTTAAATTCCTTATATAATATGACTGTGAGTGTATAAATCGGCCAATCAGATCTCTGCTTCCTTTTTCAGACTAGTTCTGGAATAATGATGACCGCAATGTGAATGGCTTCCCTGCATAGGTTGTTGCAGGATCAGGCTGGGTTTGTCATGTTTCATAGCTTAGTTTTGGCTAAAGTGAGCATTAGGAGGCATTTTTGGCCACTTTGTTAACTGTACCTACTATAGTGTTTATAGGAAAAAATACACAAGCAGTTAAAGCTGCAATTTGATAATATTGAATGTGATTGTGCCAGTTATTCATGTTGGTTTGTTCGGTCTTGTGTTTGTTCTTTCCTGCCATTGTAAGGCCATCTTCTGTTCAGTACCCTTCAAATAGATAGTAAAATATGCTCCAATTCATGGCTGAAATCCATCACCGAGTGCGGAGCCCTTTTCTGCGCTGAGTTATTTGTCACAATCTACAATGAGTTGCGCCCCTGACACAAGTTATTAATGCTGTAATATTAGGTCATTGATCATTTCGGTGATAAATTACTGCTCCTGTGAGATCCGTCAGCCGTTCTCTGTCAGTCCCACTATACTCCGGTTTGCTGGTTGTAGTTTCTCCTGATTTTTGCGATTTTTATTTTCCATAGGATGAAGGAAGCATAAATGAAATAGCTATTACACATCATGTTAAGGAAGGACACGAGAAAGCCGACCCCTCGCAGTTTGAGCTTCTCAAGGTACTTGGACAAGGCTCATTTGGAAAGGTGAGTGTGACGTTTCATCTATGCACAGGTTTTATAACTAGGTGGAATTCATGGTCCATCAGATAATTTCAGTTATGGTATTGTGATTCCATTACATTCAGAAACGCAGTTCACATAAACTTGTGGTTGGCTCAGGAGGCAGATGCAGCTTGTTGGCCTACTGTCTGATGTTCTTGACTCCCCGATCCCTTGAGTAAATGTCTTAGAATGCCGCACATTTCCCCATTCTGACTAAAGAGATGACATTAAAGGGTGTATACTCCATTAAGGCTAATTTTTGAGTTTCATTTAAATGTGGCTTGTTCAGACATTGCTGGTTGTTGAATGAATTCACTGAGAATCTGCCCTCCTCCTAAAAGGGTTTCTACATCCAACATATCTGCCATTAGTCCCCATAGAGCATTCCTGATTCCACGAGCTCTGTAACTGGCCATTATTAGCGGTGGACATTACCAGGATTTGCTCATTTTGGTTTATTCATTAACATTCTCCATAATATGTTGCAGTTGTTCTTCACTGCTATTAATCCAGGAGGCCCACCTTTTCTACATGTATTTCCCCTTATAGCTCATATTATGTTGGTGATGTGTAAACAGCCTCAGGGGCTATGTCTGTGTGCCATGTATGCCCAGTATATTACAGTAATATTTGTGGGCATACACGAATAAATCGCCCTTTGCCACTGTGAGAAATAATCAGCTTTGATCTCACAACTCAGGAAATGTATTCTAGTGAGTGTGACCTGTCGGACATGCCGCTGTTTTCAGTCCTGCTTCCTGCGGAGGTTTGTAATGGACCTTTTGCCTGCAATAAGTCTAGGTTTTGGCACTTAAAATAAGTCTTAAGTACTGAGCTGCTTCTCCCCTAAGGGCTGCCGTTCAGCCTTGCAATATCAGAACATTTATCGGCACTTTTTCTATTTATTTTTAATAACCACGGAATCCAATCTTTTATAACAGGTATTTCTTGTGCGAAAAATCTCAGGATCTGATGCTGGGCAACTGTATGCAATGAAAGTATTAAAAAAAGCCACACTTAAAGGTAAGTCAAATATTAGACATTTTTCTTGTTTTGCTCCTGCCGTTCAGCAGATGTTTGTCTAGTTTCCTCCAGCCTTGGGTATATTTCACAAGCACTGCGTTACCTGGAGCTCGAATGTTTGGAATATGAACTAAGCAAACTGGTTACAGCCTATAATATATTATGCAGTTGGTGTAATTGATCCCAGGACAAAGCTTCTGTGCTTCAGTGATGTATCATCCTTAGCTTCCATATATGATGCAGTTATTTTGTCTTTGTTGCATTATATAAGACCTACACTAAAATAGATACATTCATTAATGTGTGTACATGATAAATTTCCATCAGATTTTCAACAAGGCACTACAGGATTTTTCTGTGTTCCTGAATTAAAGTGCTGGCGGTCTGTACTAAGCGGTGCGTCTATTTGTCATAGTACGCCACGGTGATTTACGCTCTTAGTGACTGCTAAACGTACCTTGATATAGAAGCCTATAGATATTGACAGTTTACAACTAGTTTTCTCATATTTTGTTGGGGCCTCGCCAGCCATAATGTGCCATATCTAACTCACCATTAGCCAATCTAATACTACAATGCATAAACTGGGTGCAGAGAACTTCCCCAAGTAGAGATGGGGGCAGCGCTGGTGTATCATGCAGATGGGCCAAATGCTCACAGCATTTTAATGGAGGGGAGCATCTAATGAGGCTCCATAGGTAGTCTGTCATATAGATAAGCGAGATACGCACAGTGTCTGAACAATCTGTCATGTGGGGTACACTCAGATAGTGTTTAATGAGCCCGCCATATTGGGCATTACTATTAGGCTACTAGTCAGAAATGGTGAACATGGTAATATAGTGTTAAAGGGATCCTGTCACCTCCAAAACGCCTCCTAAGCTATCAAAACATGTCCCTGCACCATCCTATCACTAATCTCACACTTCTTTTGTCTCCTAAAAGCATCCTGTGAAAGTGGAGAAAAACGTTTTAATACTCGCTCATTAGGATTATAATTAGCGGGGCCATATTCTTTAGTCACTAGGGGGTGTTCTTTTGCAGCTCCAGGATCCAGCCCTCTCTCTGTCTGTGCTTAACTGAAACTGAAGGCAGGACTAATGATTTGCATACTGTGAGTGAAGAGAGGGGGAAGGGCAATGCCTGCACATCACAGCAGAACACACAGACAGGGTGGATCCTGGAGCTGCAAAACAGCCCGCCTTGGTGACTATGAATATAGTCACTGCTAATTATAATCACTAATGAGTGAGTATTAAAAGTTTTTATGCACTTTCACAGGATGCTTTTAGGAGACAAAAGAAGTGTGAGATTAGTGATAGGATGCTGCAGGGACATGTTTTGATAGCTTAGGAGGCGTTTTAGAGGTGACAGGATCCCTTTACCTAGCCTATCGCACCTGGCGGCACTAATAGGCTGCTGTTCAGACACTTTGTGTATCTCACTTATCTACGGTATGTGACAGACTTCTATGCAGCTTCATTAGAGTGCATGATGCATCAGCGCTGCCCCATCTCTACTGGGGGAAGTTCTCTGCACCCAGCTTGTGCATTGCAGTATTAGATTGGCCAATGGTGAATTATGTTTGCATTTTTTATGAAAAAAGAGAAACTTTTTTTTTTTTCTCCCCTATGGCTTATTAAATAACATGCATCTCCTCAGCGTCCAAAATTTAGGCTAACTTTGAAAATGTAGCTGTAATTTATTCATGTATTTAAAAAAAAAATCATAAAAGCAGTTAATTTTATTGCTTCAGCCTGAGAAACGCCTGTGTAGTAAATGTACCCTGTCATGGCCACAAAACATATCAGCTAGGGGGCACCACTAAAGGTACATACCAAATAGCAGCACATTTCAGTTCAACAGCCACAACGTATTTATTCCTCAGCTTTGCACCCTAAGGCTATGTGCATGTGCTAGGGCTTTTTTTTTTAACATGTTTTTTCTCGTGGATTTTTCTGAAAACTGCAAGAGGAAACACATCTTTACAAAGTCTGAGAATCCTGAAGTTTTGTATCCACATTTTAGGTTTTTCCTTGCAGATTTTGGTGCAGAAAAAAAGCAGCATGTTCATTTTTACTGAGATTTTCTCATGACTGTAATAGAAAGCAAGGGATAAAACGCACCAAAAATGATAACGCAGTGTTTTTGCAGCATTTTTTATGCCAGGAGATGCAGAAAAAAATCTGCTAGATGGGCACGTAGCCTAATTTATACCTTTTGCCACCATATGCGGGAATGATATAAGGTGTTCTCATGCAGTGTGGGGTTGTATGCTGGCAAATCCTACGTATCCTCATTCGACTGTTGTGTGTCATTTTTGTGATCTGTATTTCTCTGGATGAAGCCCTTTCAGATGTCATTATCTCCAGGAGAGTCTCCAAAATATCAAACTCTATAAGAAAAATTGTCCTTGAATCGTATTAGTGTTCTGCATTTGACAGAATAGAATTATCACAATTGGGTGTAATCTCGTCCTCATTGCATTTGGTTGCCTGAAACAGTCCTGTATCAGGGGGAATTGGGGAGGTGTTTACGGTCTTTCTGCTGTATAACATTTGTGCTGCATTTTAGCTTTTACTTTTTTTTTTTTTTTATACAACCAGACAACCCCTTTAAACTGGAGGCATGTGGGTCTTTGTCTATGCACAGTAATGGGGAATTGGTGGGGGGCTCATAAGTCTGCTGGACCCAGAGTTTCCACTACTGGAGGAATGGTGAAACAAAAAAACTGTTTCTCAAAACTAGACCACATTTACTGATCAATGAGACTTGGACCATATCTGAGTGACAGTCACCACTTCATGCTGTACTCTGAGTCCACAGCCCCAATGTGCGGACAGGTTCTCTTTAAAGTTGTAAAGGACGTTTCACCCATGGATGATAATGGATAGTCAATATGCAAGTGTAGCCTGGCCAACAATAATGGAATGAGCGTGAAGAGATGAGTCAGAAATTGCTTAACCGTAGTTGAAGGAGATTCACAATAACTGGACTCATTGAACTTCATTTGATTGTCAAAAGTTGCTACCACCCTGGTAAAAGCGAAAAATTAGTAATCAGGCTGAGCATTAAAATTAATTATACGTTTCATTATCTTCATCCCTGTACATTGGCTGTGTTCACACTTATAACCAAGGGAAAGAAGGGGAGATGATACTTGCATGATTCATTGCACAATAATCACTGGAAGTGCGGCGTCCTTTTCTTCTCCTTGGTTACTTTACTGGTGGATTTATTGAGTAACAACACACCGTGAGACGTGTTCGCTCATCCCTGTTGAGCACGGTGTGCTGCCTATCACTTTCTGTCTACGTCTGTTCTCACCTGTGTCATCACTTTTCTATTGTGCCTATTAGGCAAGATTAGTTATTGCAGTTACCTAATTACTACTATTGGATTGCTTTGATTTGATGGGTAGACTGAAATGAAACTGATTTGCTGCTGAAATTTTCTTTACAAAGCTGCAGGGGAATTTAGTTCTGCCGGTCAGCACAAATTACGTAAATTTTGTTGAGGATTTCCATATGGTAATTAAAAAGGACTAAGCGTAGTCTTCATAAAACCTTTACATAAGCCATGTAGCTTAAGCCGTAAACTTAATATGTGACTGCTAAACGACTACCGAATGTGCCCAGAATGATCAATACTATATAAATAATCATCCTCATTGTACATCATGTTCACCCTTGATCAGGTTTTGTTTCCGCAGGGTTATACACCTCTGAGAGCGATGATTGCTTAGGGCGCATTTACACTGTCAAATAATCAGGAACAAACGGTCCAAGGAATGATCATTTACCAATTATGTACCTCTTTACATAGGCCAGCAGTCTCCTGGCAAACAAGCAAAATGCTTGCTAGTCAAGTGAAATGATTTTTAAGCAAACAATGACAGGTCTATTATCTATCTCTCAGTACACAAGGAATAGTGGTCCGCTTGCTGCTAAACATTCCAATAAACAACCACCTATGAGACTGCTTGTAGGCAGTTGGTGCTTGTTTAGCATCATTGGTTGGCCAATCTAAATGTAACGTTAAAAATGATTTCACCCGACAACAAGCTCCTTGCTCTTTTTTTTTTTTTTCTGGTGATTTCCGCATGTGCTTAGCCAGGCCAATCAGTTTATTTCTGCTCCTAGAAACGCTTGTTTCCGATTATCAGCCAGTAAGGGCCCTACGGTGCTATTTCCTGATGATGTGACGTTGGTTCCGCTGCTCTGTTCAGCCGGCTGTCAGTACTGACGTATGAACACCTGTGACCTCAGCCGTGCTCAGACACTGGGGGGTGGGCATGATGCACACAATTTTTTATAGTTTTTCTCTGCTTTTGGTGGAATTTGGTTCAGATCCCCTCTAAATCTCAGCAAAACCTGCATCTCCAGTGAAGTCAATGGAGGAAAATACCCAATTTTTTTTTTTAACCATCGTTTTTTTGAGAATAAATCATTACAAGAGAAAAAAATTCAAAAAGCAATATGCAATTATTGACAGTTGTAGCAACAGTAAATAGATATAGGTATGACCGTATCTCAATTATCTCACAAATTTTAACATACATTGGTAACAAAGAAAATAAGAATCCCTTTCATCCCTCCCCCCTATTGTTTAATCGTCATTTGTTACTATGATTGATTATGCCTAGCTAAAACATATATTTATTATAAAAATCTCTTGTGAGAGTTAAATGCTACCTCTCAATTTGCCTAGTGTACCTTTCAAATCCTCTAAAGCATACCACTCTGTGTGTTTGTAAGGTGTCATAAATCTTTCTATCTCTACATCTGATAATGTTTTCAGAATAAATGGTTTCCATTTGTGAAAAAATGTATGGGTCATTTTGGTAGGATTTCTAAGTGTCTCCATGGATTCAAGCTCCAAGGATCTCCTGAGCATATTTCGTACTATTTCAATTGAAGGGACCGCGTCCTGGAGCCAGTGTGACAGGAGTTGTCTCTTGGCCACAAGTGATATTGTGTGAAATAGGACATGTATCTGCCCACCCGTTGTGGTAGCAGCTGAGTGGTGGAACAGCCATAACCTCGGATCATCTCTACATTCCACCGGAAATAATCCCGAGGACAAGGATTCCCACCTCCCTCCAATACTTTTGTGTTTCCGCGCAAGACCAAATCCCATGTTCAAGATCAGTCATGGGGGTTTTACATTTAGGGCACTCAACCCATCTTTCACTATTGGCCGAGAAGGTGGGATATTGAAGCCTTTGATAGTACCATGTATTAGTCTGTACTGAGTATCCCTCCATTTTTCGTTTATAATATGTTTCCTTACTAAGTCCCATCCTTTTAGTATATTTTGAGTTAGGTCTGGTTCAGTGTAGTGTTTCCTCCATAAGGAGAATAGTTTATGGGACATCAGGGGTTTGAGGGTTTTTTGTAGCTTACTATACAGGGTGGTTATAGATATGTCATTGGGGGTAATTCTCATTAATTCTCCCCACTCGCCTCCTTCTATTTCTGCCTTAATATTACTTACACTAGAACTTGAGGTAGTCATTTGATACTTCGCACTATGTATTCTATGTAGGTCACGGTGCATAGTTCTATTTAAACGAGCGGATTGTGATTTATAACACGTAACATGGGACCCTGGGAGGTTAAATTTGTTTAGAATTTCAGTACTCGTCAACCATCTTTTCTCCCCCATGTGCATAAGGTCTCCCAGAGTTTTTACACCCTCTCTCTCCATGTACGAAATAACAGATTGTCCGTCCCTTGCGGAAAGGATGGTGCGGCCCAGGGGTTCAAAATTTTAGAAATCTGCCATGAAAGATTATTTTTCTCATGCCTTCCAAGTCATCACTGTGTCTCTACAGATAGATGTGCACTTGATTCTTGGGGGCAGTGTTTTCAGTGAGGAATGCAGCAGGGCCGATAGATCCCAGGGTTTGGAGAACGTCCCTCTAGGACCAAATCAGAGAACCTGGAGGTATTGTTGATCCAGTCTAGGACATTTCTCATGACGCATGCCAAATTATAACCCCTAATATCTGGGACTCAGTCCCCCCTCTTCTCTTGCCTGCATTAGGGTAGTTAGTTTAATTCTGGCTCTTTTGCCTCCCCACAGGAATTTGGAAAATGCCGTATTCAGTCGCCTCACGTCTGTGTGTTTTAGTAACATTGGAATCGTCTGGAGCGGATAGAGTAGTCTAGCAAAGCTAACCATTTTGATCAAGTGAGATCGCCCTAGCAGCGACAGGGGAAGATTTTTCCAGCATTCCAATTCTCTTTCTATTTTTTCTATTATTGGAAGAAAATTCAATTTGTATATCAGATCAGGTGTTCTAGCCAGCTGACTTCTAGATATTTCAAGTTATTTTTGGCAACAGGGATACCACATAGTGTATTTACAGGTCTATTAGGTTTTCCATTTTTGAGGAAGAGAATTTCACGTTTGTCTCTATTTAATATGAATCCTGATAGTGTCCCTATTTTTTCTATGGTGTCTAGGATTGTTTTAAGGTCTCCTAGTGGGTGTTGCACAAATAGAATAATATCACCGGTAAAAAGGGACAACTTAACTTCCTTTTCTCTTACTTTAATGCCTTCATGGGTGTTCTGAGCGGATAGATATAATGCCAGTGGCTCTATCGCTAAGTTAAAAAGAAGAGGCGACAGCGGGCAGCCTGGGAGTTCCCTTCTCCAGTGAAAACGTTTCGACAGGAATCCCAGGAATGCTAACACATGCCTTCGGGTTACTGTATAAAGATCTTAAAAATTGGCGAAAGTGCCCCTCTAAGCCGATAGCGTCCAGGACCCAATCCAGCCATGGCCACCTCACATTGTCGAACGCTTTCTCCGCATCAAGGGTGACCATGGCTGGATCTCCCACCCCGTCTCTCCCACTATGTCTTGTTACATCAATAAGTAACATAGCTCTCCTAATGTTGGTAATCGTCGACCTACCTCTTACAAAACCAGATTGATGAGGTTGAATCAGGTTGGCATCGATTTTACCAAGATTATCAGCTAAAATTTTTGACAGAAGTTTTAAATCTATCAGAGAGATAGGTCTGTAACTAGATGGGTCCGATGGAGGTTTGCCAGTCTTAAGAATCAATTTTATATGGGCCATATTCATTCTCTCTGGAATCGGAGAACCTCTCAATATGGAATTGTATAGTTCCATCAAAACAGGAGAAATCTGATCTTTTAGAACTTTAAAAAAGGCCCCATTGAAGCCATCAGGTCCCGATGCTTTACTAGGATTTAGTAGATTAATTGCCATTTTTATTTCATCTGTTGAGACAGGACTATTTAAATAGTTTGTCATCTTCTGTCAGGCAGGCATATTGATGGAGTTCAGCCATGAAACAACTGTCATATTACTAGTGTTACTGTCCCTATATAATGTTGCATAATGTTTTCCTAGGATCTGGGTAATTTTTTGGGGATCAGTTTCCAGTTTGCCGTGCTTATCAGCAATTGTTAATATAGATGTGGTTGGTCTCCTACCCCTTGCTAGTCTCGCCAGTAGTCGCCCGGTCTTATCACCATATCTATTCAATTCTATTTCCAGATGGTTTCTATATAGTTCTTCCCTTCTAGCTGCCAAGTATCAAACGACCTCTTTGCCAATAACCAATTATCTCTATCCGCCTCACCCATAGTCTCTTTATATGTGAGATACATCTCTCTCACTTTGGTGCTGGCTAAAATATATTTTTCTTTGACTTGTTTTTTCAATTTAGCGCTGTGAGCCATGATATGACCCCGCAGGACCGTCTTTGCAGTTTCCCAGAACAGACCTGGAGTGACACATGAGCTGCATTGTTTGTATAAAAATCAGACCACCATTCTTTAAGCATTTACCAAAATTCTCATCTCTTGTCAAAGTATCAGGGAACCTCCACAAATAATCTGTTCCCTTGGGGAAGACATCTTTTGGGCTCAAGTATCATCGGACTATGGTCGGATATGACCATGTCTCCAATCTCCGCCTCCATCACTCTTTGAAACAACAGGGTCGAGGTGAAAAACATATCCAGTCTGACCATGTTTTATGAGCATGAGAAAAGTGGGTAAACTCCCTTTCAAGGGGATGTAATGTGCGCCATGTATCAACCAGACTGCAATTGGTGAGCAGATTTTCTAGCAGACTTGGTCTTGAGAAGGTCTATCATCACCTCCCGAAAAACCTATCACATCTTCCCTCTTTCTATCTTCCGTCTCATTAAGCACCCAGTTATAATCTCCCCCTAGTATTTTGTTACTTTCTTGGTCTATCAGGATTTGGTCGGTCAAGTTTACCCAAATTATTTTTACTACAGCTTTAAAAATCCACACTATGTAAATATCAATCATGAAATGTCACAGCAAGTAGATGACCATGCTTAAACCTACTGCAGATTTTTAATACACAGTTGCAGCATTTCCATCACATCTGAACATGCCTCAATGGATCTATATGGTGTGAGTGTATTAGACAGAAAGAGGTGCGCTCATGATTGTACTATTCCTGCCATCTGCACATGAACCCCCATCCCTCGCCTAGACACAGGGCCAAATAAGATCAATAGGAACACTATAAGGCGTTTAGATTGCTGGGTGCATTAGTTAAGTTGGCATCAAACTTTAAAGTTTTGTTTCTTTTTTTTTTTTTTTTTTTTCATCCCACAGTTCGAGATCGTGTTAGAACAAAGATGGAGCGTGATATTTTAGTGGAAGTTAATCATCCGTTTATTGTGAAATTGCACTATGGTGAGTAATAGATCTGTGTGTGCTGATAGAATGGCACCAGCTGCTCGCATGTCACATCCTGCCCTCACGTAATGCCTCTGCTTCTTGTTAGCAGCTACACATTGTGCAAATATCTGAATATGTCAGTAACATTAGCCCACAGGAACAGGTTCTGTCTACATGAGCATTATCCTAGCCATTGCACCACACTCGGCATTACAGTATCTTTGAACTCCTCTTTGATTCTGCACGGTTGCCACTTCAATGTGAAATCTGTTCTGCAAGTGTACAGAAGTGCCGCTTTATCTCCCTTCACATCGCTTTAATTACGGTTTCATGCAGATGGTACTTTGCATAAAATTTAATTTACGTTTCTCGTATTGTTTGTTTGCAAACTTGAAAGAAATGTATCACAATAAAACAAAGAAAAGAAGGTGCTAGATATGTGAAAATAGGCAATGTTACCATGTATTTATCCAGAAGACCTGTCTCCACTTCTGACAAACAGTACTGTATAGTAACTACAAATAACACTGGGGCATCTTTTCTAAGAATGCAGTACCCCTGTTATTCCTCCTGGAAAGGCCAGACTATAGAATCAAAGGGGTGTTACCAGTCCCTTGGCATTATGTAACGGTACATATAGAAACTGCTATTCTGTATATGGAGGGGGCCGGTCAAGGTGAGCGTCTCCAATAAATATTCATACTTCAAGAGTATCTCGATGTAAATTATTTACAGAAGCATTATGTAACTTGCACCTGACTTTGATGACATAAGCGCTTTTAAGCACAGCCTGTAAGAAAAACTACATAAAAGGTTTAAATAATGTCTTATCTCTTGTTACAGCTTTCCAAACAGAAGGCAAACTATACCTAATTTTGGATTTTCTCAGGGGTGGGGATTTGTTTACACGCTTATCCAAAGAGGTACGAGCTTTGCTTTGTACAATCAATTCTTGGCTTTTCTTCAGGTGATCTAAAATGTAATGAAACTTAAGACTATTTTAGGGGACAATTTTTATCAAGTTTTTTTAAAAGAAAAAAAATATTCACAACTTACTAATATAGAATGTACTGGTGACGTAAGATGAACCATTAAAAAAGATATCAGTGCCAGTCCGGTCTCCTCCATTTCTGGTTTAGGTTTGATACAAAAGAGTATTGTGAATGGGCTGCCTGACCGGCTCACATTCATAACTGAGCAAGAAGCCATCTCTGCATCACCCAAAAGAGAGAAGGGGACGGATTGCACTAATAACTCGTGGATCGAGAACACTTTCCTGTATTGATCCTTGATCAGAGTGGTGCGCTTAGTGCCAGCATTGATATACCTTTTTAGCACAGCACTTTCTTCTTTGGTACAGTTAATAGATATATATTTTTTATTATTGCGTCATTTATTCCATGGCACTTTACATGTGAAAAGAGGCATATATAGATGAGTACAATATTTTTATGACCAATACAAGGCACACACAGGTACAGGAGAGAGGACCCTGTCCACTAGGGCTCACGGTCTACAAAAGATGGGTGAGAATACACCCTCTTCCCTCACACTAGGAGAGGGTAGAGCTGGTCGTGCAGCAGTTTAGTGGAGTGAGGATTGTAGGCTTGTTGGAAGTAGTGGGTCTTCAGGTTCCTTTTTAAGGTTTCCATGGTAGATGAGTCTGATGTGTCGGGACAGAGTTCCAGAGTATGGGGGATGCAAAGGCGAAAACTTGTAAGCGGTTGTGGGAAGAAGAGATTGGAGGGAGGTAATATAGTTATCTGGACTACCTGCACAGATCCCACACTTGGAATCTGAATTCAAGCTATCAATTCTTTTTTTAAATAAACTTAACCGTGTTGTGCCAAAATATGGAAACCATCCTTCCTGCATTTAACCATTGCCATAAACTCTGGTGATTGGTCAATGACCTCACACGCTAACAAGTGTGTCATCTAAAAGTGCCTCTTAATGCTGTGATAATCTAGTGTCAAGCTGGCTTTAGATTACAGAGTGTGGGGATAGCACAGGTCAGCATATCCTGGCCTCCACTAGACCTTGTGAAAGAATTGAAAAAAATTTGACAAGTAAAAACAAGAGTTAATAAACAAGCTGAAAACATAAAAAACTATTTAAGTTTGAATTTAAAATAAAATGCATCCTCTGAGTAGATTTGAAAACCCTCAGTCTTTAAGGGTTAATACAACCTTTCCACAAGCTATAGATGTTCCATCCACAGAATAAGTCAGTTGTTAGTATGTGGAGCCGGGGCTGACAGTGCTGATGTGTCCATTAGATTGTGTCAGTGTCATTAGTCAGCAGGCGAGCAGCTATCTGATGGACAGAATTTTACTGACAGCTTTTACTTTTACCCAGGATTTAATAACCGCGCCCACTTCTGAATGATAAGACAGAAGCAAAGTGTTTAAAGGCCTTGGTGGTTCTTCAGTCCATTGGATATACATATATTTTAGTAGAATGTCCTGCTACCAAAGTGAGATGCATAGTTGGACACATACAGGATAAATGATGGGTAACTAAATGTTTAATTTTGTTTGGTAGGTAATGTTCACAGAAGAAGATGTGAAATACTACCTGGCAGAATTGGCACTTGCTTTAGACCATCTTCATACACTTGGAATAATATATCGGGACCTGAAGCCAGAGAAGTAAGTCCTTGGTATATAAGACGTGATACCTCCTTCTATTCGGCCCTATGTTTGGAGTGCTAAGAAGAAGAAAGTTTGATCTTGTCTTATCCAATTGTTCCCTCATGTTAGAGCTTTGCTGTATTCTTGTAATGAATTTCATGAACTGCAGAGAAGACAGGTCACCCCCCAATTTCATGTTATCCAAAGGCTGCCCTATTTGCTGACCATAATTTGTAGTGGAATAACATGCAAAGTAGGAGGGGGCAACTAGTTCAGTAGTTAAAAGGTTAAACTTCCTTCCCCCCCCCCAGTAAATCAAAGGCTTTCTAATTTTGTTTAATTTTATTTTTTCTAGTATATTGCTTGATGAGGAGGGTCACATCAAGTTAACAGGTATGTACACGTGTACTTAAAAATAAAGTGAAATTCTGTTTTGGTGCCATTCTAAAGCATAAATTATTACAGGGAACCTGTCGGATCCCCTGGGAACCCAGAACCACAAGTAGTTCTATGTACATATCCGCAATCCCGGCCTAACAGTCAGCAGCGTGTACTAACATGCATAAACTGATCTTTAGAATAAGTTTCTAAAGCTCAATTTATTAGGTGCTAACTAGGGCTTTGATTGTCATGTACATCTGTATACAAATCTGTGTGTGTACCTCTCAGTATTATGCATCTGCCGAAAGGTGTATGCATCCCGGCTTCATTGAGGCATAGTGCACATGACCAGAAAACGCGGTGACTTCCCATCATGCGCAGTGTTCTCTCTGAAGCTGAGATGTATACATGCGACATACGCTCAACGCTGAGAGGTATAGAGCTGTGCATACACACATCTTTGTATACAGATGCACATGATGCTGGCTGTGTACAGCATGTTATCATACCCACAGGGGGCTGATAACATGCTATATAGACTGACTAGTCGGGGAATTGATGCCCCCTTCGACTAATCAAAGCCCTAATTGGAATCTAATACTTAATCTTTAGAAATACATTTTTCTAACTAAAAATCTGTTTATGGATGCTGCTACTGTATGAAAAGACTGTTGGGCAGGGATTATAGATGTGGACACGACACAGAACTACTCATGGTTCTGGGTGCACTGGGGACCTGACAGGCTCCCTTTTAAATAGATATTTTAGGCCTGATGTGGCTGGTGGGCTTACTGTACAGTCATGTCAGAAAAGCTGAATAATCCTTTTTATTTATTTTTTTTTTGTTGGCAACTCAATCTATTTGATCGCCTCAGAACCTCTTCTGCTGCTGATTCTCACTCTGCTCAGTACAAGTTCCAACTGTCTGGTTGGGTGGGTGGTGATTGAATATTCTTTCGATTGATGAGTGCTCCCATTCTTCTACCGTACTCACTAGTAATTCTCTTAGAGGATCAGTCAGTAGGATAGGATATCTGGAACCCTAACTAAAGGTGTGAGTGTACTGCCCCTTTAATGCTTACTACATTCATACCTTTCTAGTAGAATTTTGTTGGGGGAATGGTCAGAAATCTGTTTTTTTGAAGACTGTTTTTGCATTTGAACGGGCACATTAATTCTCAGCATTGATGTAGTTCGCTGTCCACCTCTGGCTTCTGGTCTTTAGTTCAAGGTCACTCCTCTCTCTAATCTGTCTCTTCTGTAGGGGAAGGGGTGGCACCTGCACAGTGAGATCCTGATGACACTGCAAGATAACTGCACAGGCAGTGCCAGGAGGACCTCTCAGCACAGGCTCAATCATTGCATCGAACCCAGGCAATACCTGTGCAGAGGAGACACTAGACCCTGAGGGAAGCGTGATCTGCAAATGAAAGGCTGGCGGCCAGCAGCAGAGTACACCCAATCAACTTGAAAAATACATTTCTCAAAAAGTCCTTAATGAAAGTATGAATGTTATAACCATGAACGGAGTTATACACTCTCATACCTTTTTGTTAGGGAACAACTATTCTGCTGATGGGTCCTATGTATGATCAGGATTGTCTAGCCCATCTTGCACAGTATTTCAAAATAAGTACACTGGCCTCATAATGATGCAATATACTGTATCTAATTAATAATAATTGCAGTTTGTATTGCAAAATTTGCTGGCAGGTCCACTTTAAAGTAGTTATCTAGTACTTTTATACTGATGCTTTATCCTAAGGATAGGTCATCCATAATAATTTGGTTCGAGTGTGACGCAAGGCACTCCCGCCGACCAGAAGCACCCAATGCCAGAATCGGCTAGCAGTGATCAGATGCTGATCAGAACAGCACCGCTCCAGCAACTGTATAGTGGGGTATTTGAATCCAGTTGTAAACAAACACGATCAAACGTCCAATTATTGCAAAAATAAATGGTATACAGGATATACACATAGCAGTTGGTACTAGTACAATAGTATAGTATAATCCATACCCAAATGCGTGTACATAAGTGTAATATGTATAAACATTATACCCAGCAAGGCACAATCATCCCAGAATACAATTCTCCTGGGTCTGTATAATATACAGAGCTCAATATGTGGTCAAATGAATCATACAGTAGGTGTCCCTTCACACCACAAGACCTCGTTGCATAAACACACTGTTTAGCAGCCCATCATTGGGCTCATTATCCAGCAGAAAACCCAGTATGATAACCTATAAAGTGCTATAGTGCTCCTTGTGCGATCAGCCAGTGGTGCCCCCGACCCCTACGGCTGTTTCGGCTCCACCTTCATCAGGGGGGTATTACAGATCCACCCCTACTCATTCCAATAGGGGCAGATGTGCAGCCCCTGATCATGGTATTGCACATGTATGCACAGCTTACAAGTATCGGGCATGCTTCCTAGTTGGCAACTGCCTATACCATGTCATTAGTACCAGGTGCCTCCTACTATGGAAGTGAACAGCCATGGAGAACCCTTTTAACAGTCAACCACAAAATGAAACATTATAGCTAGGCATGTCACTATAGACAGTCGCATCTTAAAGAGGGCCTGTCAACCCCCCCATTTATTAGAATCTAAGTGCAGCACTGAATGCAGCATGTGTGCACAACTGAATTCAGGTAAGGGGTCCCCCATGTCTCTGTGCGGCTGGTACCCCGAGATTTAGGCTTAGGAAAACTCAGACGCAATGGAGGCTGGCCCTTGTGCTGCAGCCACCTCGTAGCACTGGGGCATTTCACGCCCCCTGTGTCTCCTTGATGCCTTTTTTAAATGTATTCGCCGCCTCCCTCCTTCCAGTCATTTCACCCATGTTCTCGCCTGCGCTCCTGTTAATCCTTGTGCTGTTGACGCAGGCACAGAGTGAGGCATTGCTTATCGCCGCCCCGGCCACCTGTCCTGCCTTCTGCTGTGACGTCCTTTACTTTCCACGCCCTGCTCCGGGTTATGCTACGGAGCAGGGCGAGCAAAGGCTCTGAGGTCAGAGCAGGAGGTGGGACAGTCAGCCGGGCGGCGATAAGCAATACCTCACTCTGTGAGGTATCACAGATAGATGTTCATCAGCAAAATATCCTAGTTTCCTAACAAACTACCCATTCTAATTTTACCTTTAATAATTTTTTTTTTTAAACTGCAAATGTGAAAATATTCTAGTTACTGGATCTGTGTCTTTATATCTTAGATTTTGGACTTAGTAAAGAGTCTATTGACCATGAGAAGAAGGCATACTCTTTCTGCGGGACAGTGGAGTACATGGCTCCAGAGGTTGTAAATAGACGAGGCCATACACAGAGTGCCGACTGGTGGTCTTTTGGTGTTCTCATGGTAGGTGCCTTTATTTGTACTGCCTTCTTTGGGATATTTTTCATCTTGACACCTATTGTACACTGGTTTTGACAGTATATGGATATATGATTGATGGAGAATCCCATCTAGAATTGTAGGAATTGTAGAACCCACTAAAAAAAAAAAAGCACTTTCCAGTTTTGGAAAATCCCTTTTTTCCCCAGAGTACTTTGCTTTGGAGAAAAAAAAACAACTTTCTACTCGCTTAGAGTGAACTTGTAATATATTTATTTCCCCCCCCAGCTATCACTATCTGTACCTGCAGCTTCATGGTACTATTCTAATCATCATTGTCTGAGCTAAATGTTTAAGTTGTAAAACAAAGCATTTATACTATTACATTATCTTATATAAATGAGGGAGTGACTATAGTCACCTTGGCGGACATAAACAATCTGGCAAGTTAATAGTTAACAGTTCAGCTAAATTTCAGAAGATGCTGCAGGACCTGTGTGATGTCGCGACAATGTGACTATAATAAGCAGAGGCAAATATATAGACCTTAATGATTTTGCTTACTTGGCTCCCATGACTATGGTCACATGGTCGTGGCATCACACTGGTCCTTTATGCAGAGCAGTTGGCAGTGACTTAAAGGGAACATGTCAGATCGCTTGTGCCCCAAGGGGTCTAGTCACTGCCTCATTTACATAAGAAAATGAAAGTGTATAAATGCTTTTTTTCACCTTTAACATTACCATTTTAGCTCAGACAGGGATGGTTAGAATAGTACTATGAAGATGCAGATACAGACAGTGACAGCTGGGGAGGCCATAAACCACCTGACAGGTTCCCTTTAAGCCAGATCCAATTGCAAGTCTGCCTGTCTCTGCAAGTCTCCCCTCCTCTCCTCTGGATAGGAGTATGTGTTCTCCTCTGCAGCTTTGATGCCACGTATACTGCAATGAAGTTATGTCAACACAGCACACCACACAACACTGATGCAGTGGCAAAAACTCTGCGCTGGACCCAGCAAGGGCAAGTAAAGCACTTGCTTAAAAAATAAAATAAAAACAAAAATGGCTGTAGTTAGGGACAGGAATTTTCTAAGGCTAGAAAATCCCCTTCTGTTTGTGGGCCACATAGGTGTAATATGAGGGTTTCTGTTCTGTATGACGCACTCTCACATTGGGAGTTGTAGCTACTGTGGTTTAATTGCTCTTCACTTTTTCTGCCAGTCGTAGACAATACTTGCAGATGGCTCTCACAGTATGTTGGGAAATGAACCTCAATCCTGTAGTATACATGCAGGCTTCCACCATCTGCTTATGATGTAGATTGAGAAGGGTCTATACAACGTGCCAAATCTGTCTCTTCACTCTCCAACACTGGTTAAGGATTTATGAATTTCAAGAAAAGATGTATGAATTACTGAGCCTATAATGTGGATAGTTTTCTGTAGTATGATACTTGTATTTTTATTCTTATTTGCCTCACATTCTGTTTTATAAAAATTGGATATTCTCACTTAAAACTAAAAATTAAAGCTTTTAAAATGTGAAGTGGAGCAAAAGCAAAGCACAAAAAGATGAAAATACTATGAAGTTAACAAATGTGATGCCTGGCAAGTGGAATGTATGGGTCTGATTATTAGGACCCATGCACAAGGTTACCTTGGTTATCTGCAACTTTGCGCCGTGTGCACATGCTGCATTTTTTATCTGTTTTATGTTCTGCATTTACGTAGAATTTTCAGAAGCAAAACTGGATCAGTTTTTGGGAAGAAAAAAAAACAAACAAACCCAAAATGAGTTGTTTCTGCTGCTTTCATTTTTTTTATTGCAGTGGGGTCAATAAAGAAAACGGATCACTAATGGACATGCTCATTCTTTTTCTGGATGTGTTTTCTGCCCCAAAAACAGACCAGTAAAAAATGCAGCATTTCTGAAAAGGCGCTGATTTTGCTGGGCATCACAGGAAGGCCTTTACATGCAAAAACTGATTAAAAAAATCAGATAAAAATACACTGTGTGGACAAGGGCTAATGCTTGTTGGTACTGTGCCTTTCCACACCCCAAGAGAGATCAAGCGGGAGATTGGAATTGGAGGGACAATTTAAAGATCTTGTAGTTCTGGAATTAATGTGAATATTTGAGCAAATCCAGAATTATTTTTAATGAGAGTGAACTCCTTTTTTTATGACTCCGATTTAACAGTACTAGGCATTAGAAGAGGTAACCTCTTAATCTGGGCTTCAAAATCAAAGTGATGAACAATATCCTATGTGGGTGAGGGCAGAATAGTTCCTCCAGTCTGTTAGGAGAGAAGGATCAGTATGTTCTCATTTATCCTACAAAACCATGACCATAGGGTGGGTTCACATTTGCGGACCCCTCCGCAGCGTTCTGCGGAGGGGATCCACAAGCTGAGCGCAGACACAGCAAGTTCCTATGTTTAACATGGGGACGCAGGTGCCTGCGCTCTGATGCAGATTGGCGTGCACACCCATTCACTGTAATGTATGATTTGTTCGCCGGTGGATGCCTACGCACAAATCGCACAGTCTCGTCCGCACCCTGAATGCCACGTCGCGTTCCTGGTGTGAACAAGACTGTGTGATTTGTGCGCAAGCATCCGCATGCGCACAAATCACGTATTGCAGTGAATGGGTGTGCACGGCCATCTGCGCCTGAGCGCAGGCACCTGCGTCCCCATGTTAAAAATAGGGACTTGCGGTGCCTGCGCTCAGCTTGCGGATCCCCTCCGCCGAACGATGCGGAGGGGTCCGCAAGTGTGAACCCAGCCTATGTCTGTGTGCTGCTGATCTAATGACTGCTCCTCTCCCCATACACCTATATAGCTCTGTTTGCAGAGTTTGTATTTGTTCTCTATTGGGAAAAGGAGAATAAGCAGTTTGCAATCATCTCTTGTGAGAACAAGCTATTGGGAATGTTAAAATTTATCTTTACTTATCGTTCTTTCTCCTGGTATCTATCTGGGAATATTCGAGACATCCCCTAAACATTTCATATGCCACCTTCTTCATAGGATCACAGTTTAGATAAATGGCTCTGTTATGTGCAGTATAGTTCACCACATCCATGATGTGGCCAAGATGGCACAGTACTCATTCCATGAAACAGTAATGGGTTTAATATAACAGTCATTGCAAGTATGCTGGTCAGTTACACTCTGCCATATGCCCGTGGTGTCCCTGTCCTTGATAAAACTACGAGTTTATTGTCCTAAACCTCAAAGTTATAAGATCTAACAAATTATAGTTGTGCCCAATTTATTTCATTCATGTGACCCTTGTGGACAAGTGCTCTTTTGTATCCAGCGCTGTGTTCTGTTCTAGCCGCTAGCACCTTCTTATCTTTCTCTCCCAGAAGATATAAATATAACCGCAGTAGATGTACCGGGAGCAGCTAGTGATTAGAAAGGAGTGCACGGTGTAGATTTAGTGCGCTGTCAGATGGGGGCTCGGAAACTAACACTAACCTTGTCCTATCCTAATGCATTCAGGAGGGAACGTGCTTCTCCACTGACGGATGAAGCATTTTCACAGTTCAACCAATAGAAGTAATGTAATGGTCTAATGCATTTTATTATGTATTTTGCCCACAGTTTGAGATGCTTACAGGTACCTTACCGTTTCAAGGAAAGGACAGAAAAGAAACAATGACCATGATTCTGAAGTGAGTAGTCTCTTACATGGCATCTGACATTATGTAATGTGTTTGTGAGATCCGTCTGATTGCCCTTATAAAATCCGAGTAATGGGTGAATGATGCCGTGGTCCTACGTATTTTTAGGAAATGCATGGGCTGCTGGTTGTTCTCATTAAAGGGAACCTGTCAGGTGGTTTGTCCCCAGCTGTCACTATCTGTACCTTATAAACAACCAGTCCCTTTTTAAGTAAAATCACTCAACTAATATAAGAACATCAACTGATAGAGACAAAGTCTCAATCATAGAATGATTTGAACAATACACTTCCAATGATGCTAAAAATTGCAATCTTTATTTATCCAAAATTAATAAAAACACAGAACAGAGCCAATTCCCAAAAATGGAAATACACATAGTACAGTATATCCTATTACAATTACAGGATCAATAACATTACATTAAACCATTACATTAACCCTCTCAATCACAGAGGGGTAAGCACAAATGTCAATATGGCATCCTTAATGAACAACTTTCAGCCCTTCATTCATAGATCCTATCCTCTGCCTATTCAATAAAGGCAGAAACCTAACCTCATATTACAAAAGTAAATCCCTCAAAAGCGGGGCAGAGCTGGAAGTATCAAAAGGTGCTAGTAGTAAAAGGTTTAGATGTCTTATTACCTGCAGTAATGAACTACTGTGCCTGGCTTTTCCCACCCCGACGCCGTTTCGCTGTTGCTTCTTCCGGGGGCGCTTCCGGGGACACTATCTGTACCTGCAGCTTCATAATACTATTCTAATCATCCCTGTCTGAGCTCATAGTAAATGTGAAAGGTGAAAAAAAAGCATTTATACACTTATAGTTCAGTCCCCACCTTGGAGGAGGGGACTGTCTGGCAGGATAATAGTTAACTCTTTAACTTGGATGGCTAAAGGACCTGTGTGATGTAACGATCATGTGACCATAGTGGGCGGAGCTAAGCCAGCAAATGTATATGTTCTATGAGAACTTGGCTCCGCCTATTGTAGTCACATGGTTGTGACATCACATCAGGTCTCCCAACATGTTCTAGCACAAGGCTGAAATGTTAACTATTAACCTGCCAAACAGTCACCGTCCTCCAAGCTGTTGACTGACTGCCTCATTACATAAGGAAATGTAAGTGTATAAATGCTTTTTTCACCTTTTACATTACACCATGAGCTCAGATAGGGATGATTAGACTGGTATTATAAAGCTACACCTACAGACAGTGATAGCTGGGGCAGCATGCACCAGCTGACAGGTTCCCTTTAAGTAAATCACTTTCCATACTATGGAGAAGATAAAAGACCTGTTGATGCAGAGGTTTGCTGTAGAAATCCTATTTCTGTTCCTGGTATCCTCACCTTGTGAGCTGATTAGGTAATAGAGGAGAGCTGAACCGGCTGTCAGTCAGTGCCAGGGCGAGGCAACAGCCGCTGCTCACTATACACTGGGTGACTACTTCCGCTGCGCCGGCACCACAAGGATGACTAAAAGCTCAAGGCTGCCAGGAGAAATAAAGCTAATTTCTTACCAGCAGTGGGGCTGTTAGCAGCTTCAGTGCAGTATTAACCCGTAGATTATCCCCATATCTGCAAGTGTAGCCTTTATCTTTCCTGACGGGTTCCTTTTAAGCAAACAGCATAGCACAACTGCACTGTGCTTTTTAGTTTGTGCAAACCTGTCTATGGCTGGAGCGTAAAAGCACTTATTCCCATGTCTGTAACAAAATGCATATAGTAGACAGAAAAAAAAATATTTATCATCGTACCGTGTTAGCCAGTAGGTAGATAAGTATTAATCTGAGAGTCCTCAGTGGTTGATACCTTTTTAATGGTGAACTATAAAGATGGTAATGACTAGTAAGCTTTAGAGACTACTCAAGTCTATTATACTATACCCGATGAAGGGACCTGAGTAGTCTCGGTAGCTGCTATTTATTACCATCTCTACACCATGTTTCAAATTATTATGCAAATGTTCTTTCTCTGATTTTCCTAAATGGTCGGAGCAAATGACAGTCAGTGTAATAAGTCATCACCTGTTAAAGTATACATCAAATTTTATTGAAGAAACCTCCCAATGATAACAGTATAATCTTCAAAATTTAAAAAAAAAACTCTGAGTGCATGAATGCACTGTTCCAAATTTAGGCACAGTAGAGTTTCTAAACTTTTGATATGTTTGAAAGAACTGAAAATGCTCATTTGTTGAATTTGCAGCATTAGGAGGTCACATTCACTGAAATAAAAAGCTATTTAACTCCAAAACATCCTAACAAAGTTACATTTTAACATTCTTTGACATCACCTTCTTTGATATCACCTTCACAATTCTTGCATCCATTGAACTTGTGAGTTTCTGGAAAGTTTCTGCTTGTATTTCTTTGCATGATGTCAGAATAGCCTCCCAGAGTTGCTGTTTTGATGTGAACTGCCTCCCACCCTCATAGATCTTTTGCTTGATTATACTCCAAAGGTTCTCTATAGGGTTGAGGTCAGGGGAAGATGGTGGCCACACCATGAGTTTATCTCCTTTTATGCCCATAGCAGCCAATGACACAGAGGTATTCTTTGCAGCATGAGATGGTGCATTATCATGCATGAAGATGATTTTGCTCCTGAAGGCACGTTTTTGCCTTCTGTACCATAAAAGAAAGTTCTCAGTCAGAAACTCTTTATACTTTGCAAAGGTCATTTTCACACCTTCATGGACCTTAAAGGGGCCTACCTGCTGTTTCCCAATGGTTCCGTCACAGAACATGACGCGTCCCACCTCCTTGCTGACATCGCAGCCTTGTTGGGACATGGTGACATCCACCAACCATCCAGTACTACATCCATCTGGACCATCCAGGGTTGCTCGGCACTCCTCAGTAAACAAGACTGTTTGAGAATGTCTTCATGTATGTCTGGGCCCACTGAAACCATCTCTGCTTGTGAGCACTGTTTAGGGGTGGCCGAATAGTAGGTTTATGCACCATAGTAAGCCTTTGAAGGATCCTACACCTTGAGGTTCGAGGGACTCCAGAGGCACCAGCAGCTTCAAATATCTGTTTGTTAGTTTGTAAGGGCTTTTTAGCAGCTGCTCTCCTAATCCGATGAATTTGCCTGGCAGAAACCTTGCTCATTCTGACTTTATCTGCACGACCACGTCTGTGCTCAGAATAAGCCACAATTCTATTCACAGTACGATGATTATGCTTACGTTTTCGTGCAATATTTAATGTTTTCATCCCTTGCTCAATATTGTGGAACATCCAGTTTTACTTTTATTGGGCTCACTTGCCAAATTAATTACCACTGGTATCTGAGATTGATTTCCATGATCCAAAGAACCCTGAGACACTACCATCAATGGGTTTCATTGACAAAAAAAAACCCTATGACACTTGAAATCAGTTTGCATAGTAATTTGGAACATGGTGTGTAGTTAGCTATTAAAATATATCAACCACTGAGGACTCTTAAGGGGCAGTCACACGCGTCAATATCGCGTGCAATATTGCTGCTGCACGTGACGTTGCAGCGATATTGCCGCGTGTGACAGGGGCATCAACCAGCGATAAATCGCTGGTTGATGGTCACCAGGTTTTCGGACTGGACCGAAAACCTGGCGATGGTCTCCCGGTGAACATGCTGCATTGCTGCATGTGACACCAGGAGCGAGCGAGAAGCCAGCTCCCAGCGCCTCTCAGCAATCGCTGGAGCTGGTATCCATGGTAAACTGCGGGTATCTAGGCAGCTCACGCTGCCTAGATACTGATGTATACCTTGGTTACCAGCCTTCTCCGCTTATGGCTGGTATCCAAGGTACACAGCGGGTAACTAGGGTCCCTAGTTACCCGCGTGTACCTTGGATACCAGCAGGGAGCGTAGAAGGCTGGTAACAAGGTATTCATCAGGTATCTAGGCAGCGTGAGCTGCCTAGATACCCGCAGTTACCATGGATACCAGCCTGCTCCCGCTAACCGCAGCGGGAGCAAGACATCGTGGAACGATATTTAAATCATTTCCACGATGTTGCTGTTCCAATGATCGCTGGTGAGTCTGCCTGTGTACAGCTCACCAGCGATCAGATCGCTGACGACATTGACGTGTGTGACGGGGCCTTTAGATTTTAGTATCTTTTAGATGGAAACAATCCTTTAATGAATTCTCTAGACAGACTATACAACTTAATAGAAAATAATGATCTTGCCTACTTTTATATTGATGACTTATTGTTAGGATCCTTTCTGCAGATTGTATAAATCTTTCTTGTGGATAACACCACAAATGTTGACAGTGGGAATACTCCCCTTTACATAACAGAATGTCTCTCTATGGCCAAGTCATTCACAATTTAATGTAGTTAAGAAAAGTCTCACCTGATCTTCCCTTGCCGGTCACAAGTCTTCTTAGCTCTGATTTGTCTGATTATCTAGGGCCAAGCTTGGGATGCCACAGTTTCTTACTCCAGAAGCTCAGTCTCTCCTCCGTATGCTTTTTAAGAGAAACCCCACCAACAGATTGGGTGAGTGTTTACAATAATAATCTCTGGGATCGCCTGCTATTTACAATGTGTTCTAGTCACCTGTTTTTTTTTCTTTCTACGTTGCTTTGTTTCGTAGTGTAGTTATTTTTTGTGACATGCTCCGCTTTTGTTGAGACTACATTCAGTGTAATCAAGCGGAGCTGCAGTGTAAAGCATTCGGGCAATGTAGCAGACAGTCATTGATCAGAACATAGGAGACTTTCAGCTAACCAATAAGATCATTGCTTAGATTATTGTTAGGCCATGTTCATACTTGACGTTTTTGATCAGTTTTTGGTGCTATGTTTTTTTTTTGTTATCTTTTAAACTGCACCAATAACTGATCAGTCACTACGACTGCCAGCAATGTGAATGGGATTTTCAATTTGCTGTGCAGACGTCAGCATTTTTGACTGCTGCATTAGTGGTGCAGAAAGTGCGTACAGAAAATAATGAGCATGTCAAGTAGTGTTCTGTTTTTCTGGTGCACTTTCCACATCACCATTACTTACCCTCCACGGGGAGCACCGTCATTGTCTTCCTTCCAGGTATCGGCAGTACCACCAGGTCCTGTGAGTACTCTCTGTACTCGCAGGTCCTGCTGGTGCCTGGAAGGAAGATCTCGTCGGTGCTCACCGTGGGATTGCCAGGGAGGGGTAATAAAGTGTTTGTGCGTCTGTCTGTGTCCCCCAAAAATAAAGCAAAAAAGCAACAAACGGTTGATGTGTTTGCGATGATTTTTTTTTTTTTTTTTTTTTTCCCCTAAAGAGGATTGTTTTTGTGTAGAAACTGCACCTAGAACGATCAACAAATACGGAACACAAACACTCTGTATGAATGAGGCCTTAAGGTCACAGCACTTAAAATGGTGAACATTTATACTATCTGAAGCTGGAAAGTGGGCCTCGTCCTACTGCGCGCCTCATACAATGAGGACAAGCATGGAACAGGCACCAGAGATACAATGGCACGAGCAGGGCAGGCACCAGAGGATACAATGGGCAGGCACCAGAGGATACAATGGGCAGGCACCAGAGGATACAATGGGCAGGCACCAGAGGATACAATGGGCAGGCACCGATTAGGATACAGTGGACGAGCAAGGCAGAGCACCACGAGGATACAGTGGACGAGCAGGCAGGCACCAGAGGATACAGTGGACACGAGCATGGGCAGGCACACCAGAGGAATATACAGTGGACGAGCAGGCAGCGGCATGCTCTAGAGAATTGTGGTGTATCAAAATACTGCCTTTATTCAATAGCTTCTCACAAGTATGTTTTCGCCTCCCACTTATCATTGTGTAGGAGCTGGACCTGATGGAGTGGAGGAAATTAAAAGGCATCCTTTCTTTGCAACAATTGATTGGAATGTAAGTGCATTGATATTAAAGAAAATGTATGATTTATGCAGATGACTCAGTCTTGATGTGTCATATTTGCTTTTCTTCTGTTTGAAACCTACATAAATAACCTTTTATCTTTTTGTAGAAATTATATAGAAGAGAAATCCAGCCTCCATTCAAGCCAGCCACAGGTGGTCCTGAAGACACGTTTTATTTTGATCCAGAGTTCACTGCAAAAACGCCCAAAGGTAAGAGGCTTTTCTCCAGTTTTCATTCTGCAATCTGTGGGGACTTAGTATGGAAGTGGCTGCTTAAAGAACAGCTTGGATTGGCTGCAAAACACGGTGTGAGCATTGTGGACAGCTTTTTCGGATTTGAGTCTCATCAGTTGGTTCCTGCAGACCAACAATGCGCAACCTGCCCCCAGGGAGCCCTGTGCAGCCCATGATGGGATTCTGTGCGGCCCCCGACCGGATGGATAGAAAAATGCTTGTCTGACAGATTAACTGTGAGTAGCCACACAGAAGAGTCCTGGCAATCAGCCCTGGAGATGGGACTGTGTGGACCACTCTGGATGCCTCCTACATCTGGAGAATGTGGTCTTGTTTCCCATTAGGCACAGCAGAATACACTATGTGAAGTAGGCGGCTTGCCAGGTCTGTGACAATCTCCACTATAGTTTATGGGAATTGTGAAATTTTAGGGATTAATTTTAAAACCCTTTACCCATTGTATGCGTCATGTGTATTCATAACCTCTCCCAGTTTTGTTTTGATGGAGGTTAGATTCCTAGAAGTAGAATCTGTACTCATCAGACATTTATTGTATAAACTTTCAATGTACTGTATATGTCAAAGAAGGGAAGAGCCCTTTTTTTTTTTTTAATGTGTACCCTGAATTGGGTCAGTATGGCAATGTGAACCAAGAATGTTATGTCCCTTGTGCTAGGCCAGTTCCTATGTGTGGAAATCTTATTGATTTCCACAGGTGTCCGAACCAAACACACAATTTGATCTGTTTTTGCACTTGTGTGTGTTTCTGGGTTGCACTTGATACAGGTTTTTTTTTTCTTTAATGTAGATACTCTGCAATGCCAGGATTAAATTCCACATGCATTTGCTTTTTTTTTTTTTTTTTTCCTTCCTACTTACTATAGGAGAAAGAAAATACTTTTAAGACCTAATAGATATGTCATTGGTCGCCTCGCATCAATCCCTGCACATGTCGGCTGATCTGATCAGCTGACACGTGTTGCTAACCGTTGCGGGTGGATCAGGGATTAGTCCTTAGATTGCACTGTGAAACGTTGCCACCCCGATAGTGTGATCCCGTTGCAGTGTTTTATTATTACCCCTGCCGCTGTCGGTGACGCAATCACAGGTCTACGATGTGTTGCCATGACAGCGGGGGGTTGGGGGGGGTCAGCTGATGACTTCTGTTGCTGTCATGACTCACTTCCTGTTGAGTGCCTGCATTCACAGGAGATGATCATTTTTGCAGTACAGAGACATGGATCATCATGGTGCAGTGCTGAGGCGCCCTAAGACGCAGTGTAGAATAAAGAAAAAAGGGGGAGAAAAGTATTTAAAAATACAAAAAAAAAAAAAAAAGTTCAAACAAATCACCCCCTTTTGACTCATTGAAAATAAAACTATTAAATAAAAAATACACATTTGGTATTGCCAGGTTCAGAAATGCGTTTGTGCGCACACACTGTCCGCTCAGTGCTCACAGTATAGGGGATGTCTGTACACCCTGTCCTCTTAGTGCTCACAGTATAGTGGATGTCTGTGCACACACTGTCCGCTCAGTGCTCACAGTATAGGGGATGTCTGTGCGCACTGTCTGCTTAGTGCTCACAATATAGGGGATATCTGTGCACACACTGTCCTCTGTGCTCACAGTATAGGGGATGTCTGTGCACACACTGTCCTCTCAGTGCTCACAGTATAGAGCAGGGGTGGGGAACTCCAGTCCTCGAGGGCAGCAAACAGTGCATGTTTTCAGGATTTCCTTAGTATTGCACAGGTGATAACATAATCACTTGCACTGGTGATGATTCCAATCCCTGTGCAATACTAAAGAAATCGTGAAAACCTGAACTGTTTGCGGCCCTCGAGGACTGGAGTTCCCCACCCCTGGTATAGAGGATATCTGTGCACACACTGCCCTCTCAGTATAGGGGATGTCTGTGCGCACACACTGTCCGCTCAGTGCTCACAGTATAGGGGATATCTGTGCACACACACTGTCCGCTCAGTGCTCACAGTATAGGGGATGTCTGTACACACTGTCCTCTTAGGGCTCACAGTATAGGGGATGTCTATGTACACACACTGTCCGCTCAGTGCTCATAGTATAGGGGATGTCTGTACCTACTGTCCTCTTAGTGCTTACAGTATAGGGGATGTCTATGTACACACACTGTCCTCTCAGCGCTCACAGTATAGGGGGTGTCTGTGCACACACTGTCCTCTCAGTGCTCACAGTATAGGGGGTGTCTATGTACACACACTGTCCTCTTAGTGCTCACAGTATTGTGGATGTCTGTGCACACACTGTCCTTTCAGTGCTTACAGTATAGGGGATGTCTGTGCGCACTGTCCTAGTGCTCACAGTATAGTGGATGTCTGTGCACACTGTCCTTTCAGTGCTTACAGTATAGGGGATGTCTGTACACACTGTCCTAGTGCTCACAGTATAGTGGATGTCTGTGCACACACACTGTCCTTTCAGTGCTTACAGTATAGGGGATGTCTGTACACACTGTCCTAGTGCTCACAGTATAGTGGATGTCTGTGCACACACACTGTCCTTTCAGTGCTTACAGTATAGGGGATGTCTGTACACACACACTGCCCTTTCAGTGCTCACAGTATCAGACTGAGGACGCACCCCTGTTGTCAGGAAGAATAAGAGGAACAGCACAACACAGATATATAAGAAATTATGCTCAAGAAATGGATTTCATGGGAATTCAGGTATTTACTTAAACTGACATGTCAGGAGAACTAACAGGTCGTCTGTTTCGGTGGAATTATTTGGCTACTAGGCTAGGATGTTTTAGGCATTTCTGTCACTGGTCCAGAGTTCCTTAGAAGACTGCAGTAGGACCAGCTGGCACAATCGAGAGTGATTATTTTCAGCCTGGTTTTAAGATGCTTGATAAAACAGTCAATGAATGAGGCATGAATATAACTAGACAATTGTTCTAGAATGTCTGATTTTCCTGCACCAAGCCCTTCTATAGCTTTTCTGAGAGTAGGACTTCCCCAGGATTTCCGGGGATGTTCTGATAGTAAGGGGAATCCCTGGATTACAGGTTCATAATCCATTTACAAGCTTTTCACTGGTAAGTGTGGGGTTATAGTAGTCTACAAAACTATTCAGGTTACAGCGGCGAGCCACTATCACAATGTAGCTCCAACTTACTAGATCCATGGACTAATTGCTTTAAATACTGAAGTCTGAGTTTTCTGGGCAACAGACCTAAATGGTAATGTTCCTGTATGTAAGAAGACATACTAGCCGTAGGCAAAAAAAACATCCACAGGATATAGCTAGATTTCTGTCTGGAGAGCAGTTGCATGCAGCAATGTCCTTATTTTTTCATCTGGGAATGGAATCTGTCAGAAGGTTTTTGCTGTGTAATCTGACATGAGCATGAAGTGGGGACAAAAAACCCTGATCCCAATGAGTTATCACTTAGTTTACTGTGGCCGGTTTCATATCACGATTTAGTGCCTGTCTGTGAGATCGAGTTTGAAGGAGGATCCCTCGGACAGGCACGGATCCCTGCAATCGGATGGCAAATAGCCGTCCAATCTGATTCTATGCAGGATCCGTGTGGATCCTGTTCTCCCTGCCTGTCCATGTCTGTCCCTGCTTCTTCTTTATCTGTCCCTGTCTGTCTCTCTTTCTATCTCTGCTCTCCCTCTCCTCTGTCCTCCCCCTGTCCTCTCCCCCACCAGTATGTTAAAAATAAAAAAAATCCTCCCTGAGGATACATTACCTTTTGACGACTTCATGTGACAGTCTCCATATGGTGGCTGAAGGACCTGTGATGATGTCACAGAGACGGTCACCTGACACGTCAGCTGACCGGCTCTCTGACATCACCACAGGATCTTCTGCACAGATGGTGACAGTCCCTGAAGGCGCCGGAAGGTATTGTATCCTCAGAGAGGGATATTTTTTTTTTTTTTTTAAACAGAGGGAATAGAATAGGGAATAAGACAGGGAAGAGGTTAGAATAGCGGGGACAGCATAGAATAGTGGTGGACAGGATAGAGAAGTGGAGGGGAGGAAGGAGCAGGGAGGACACGGAGCCACATAGGCTCCCATGTCATCGGGGCTCGGATCGTCTTGTATCCGATGCTGTCCGATTTCATTCTCTGACAAAAAAATCCCAGCAGGCTGCGTTTTTGTGTCCGTGCTTAAATCTGACAGGATCGGATGGTGACAAAATCGGATGGCAAAAGGCACACATCCGATCCGAGCCACATAGGGATACATGGGATACGATTTTGGATCAGACTGTATCTGTTTTGAAACTGATACACTCGGATGCCTTGAAATCGTGATGTGAAAGCGGCCTGAGTGCAGTAGTTATTAGTGTTATTAGAGAAGCCAAGTTTTCTCTGTTGCAAGTTAAGGAGAGCTCAGATGTTGAGCTGTGCATGGCCCCAACACTGATGTGTAAGTCTACAAATAGTGATGGAAGTTGGTGCTGGGGGCATGTTTTGGCTAATGCCGTTAGTTATTCTGTAGTGATAAACTTCTGCTGATAAAACACTCATATTGAAACAGTAGAACACAGTCCACAGCCCAGTAAGTGGCATATCTATGTAATCAGTGTTTTAAATGCAGCATATTTTAGCTGCGTCCAAGATGTTTTGTAGTACTGTACAAGAACAGTGGATAGTTTTATAGAAAACTCATGCCCACTGTGCTTCTTTTAATGCAGCTTAAACTGACGTGGCGCAGCTTCCCAAGCCACAGCATGTCAAGTTATGCTTGCGGAGATGCGAGTCTTCTTGACAGAACACAGTGAAAATACACTGCACCCAGAGTCCTGATCGTGGTCACGTATGCTGCTGCATTCTACTGCAAAGAACACTCATGTCTCTGTAAGAGGAATGACGTCCTGATTGTGGGCATTTACCCTAAGGCCTTTACTGGCAGCTATGCTGTGAATACTTTGCCTGCGATGGAGCATTATCGTGAATAAAAAAAATCATGGTGGTCTTGAAAATTGCAGCTTTCTTTAAGCCTTCATTTGAGAAAGTGTCTTCTAAAACTTGGCAGTTTGAAAGTTGATTTTGAGTCAATTTTCAACCTGAAAGCTCATCTTCAATAATACCAGCCCAAAACAGTACATCACCTTCACCTTGTCTGTGCCCATTACTGATCCAACCACGGGCCCATCAATCTGTGCAGAGTCACTGACCTCTCATGTCTCATCAGTGTATAAAACCTTTTCAAATACCTTTTGAAATGTCTGTCTTCAGATATTTCTTGGCCTAGTCTTGACGTTTGCAGATGTCTTGTTCAGTATTGATCATGTTCGAGCCTTTCTTACCTCGGTCATGTCTCTGAGCACCTTGTATTTCTGTACAATATTTTAACATATTAAAGAATGCTGCATCCCTCTGTAAGACTTGTAACAATTTTTTACTTTCAGAGGCAGTTAAATTTCTTTTTTTGGCAGATTTTGCCTGAGTGAGGCTGCCTTCACACTTGCAGATGGATCTGCAGGCGTTTTGCAGATGCATCTGCAAGTGTGAGCATGGGCTACGGCCTATGGTTTATAATTAGGGCGCACGCGGTGTGAAAGCTCTCATTCACTCCTATATGTTTTACTGTCAGCAAGCGTTATGCCTGCTTACAGATCACACTCCCGCCCGCAGCATGGACGCTACATCTCGCGTCCATGCTGTCGGGCGGAGAGTGTTGATCTGTAAGCAGGCATACGCCTGCTGACAGTACACATTATAGGAGTGAATGAGAGCTTTCACACCGGTTTGTCGCCCTATTATAAACATAGGGGCCGCGGTCAGATGCTCACCTTGAGATGCATCTGCAAAACGTTTGCAGATCCATCTGCAAGTGTGAAGGCAGCCTAAAAACAATCTGCTTAATAATTCGTGATCAAGGGTGGTGATATCTTTAGGCCACTCTCTCCCTCATTACACAAATGCATATCTCCTGATCTGCACCAACCATTAACATTCAAGTTGACAATGTTTAGAGTTAGAAAATATGCATAAAAATGATATGGTCAAAATATCCACTGCCTAATAACTGTGCACAAATAGACTGTAAAAATAAAACCTAAATCAGTGAATCATTTGCATGACCTATACACTTCCAAAAGGTGAGACTTGCCACATTGTCACAATTCCTCTTATACACTCAATGCAAAACAATTTGTAAGAAAAAAAATGCATGTATTTTAGTGGCTAAAAGTGTGATCCACATTTAACTGTACAGTACCTCCTTTAAAGCAACATCCAGCATTTTTTTTTTTCACTGCTGGAGTGGTGCTTTAGAGCTGAGTCTCGGACCCATCTTATACTTGCCCTCAGGCGGTTTCACTTTATTTTTGACTATGCTCCATTGCTATGGCACCATATTTTGCCTGTAACTTTTAACTGTCTGTAAACTCAGACGTTATGTCCAAAACAAAACGACCAATACATCTATGGGAGCCAGAACGAGACCAGAAAAAGGTGCTCATAAAGTTGTTAAGCGTTGTGATCTCTAGCACGCTCTGTCAAACACTGGAGCTCCCAGCTGATCACATTGCTGGAGGAGAGCAAGGACCAGAGCGACACTGGAAAAGATGAAAACGTCGGATGGATAAGACCTGAGTCAGGAGGCTTGTATGTACAGCATCACTCCAGTGCAAAAATAAAATAAAAATAGTTTAAAAAAAAAAAAAGTGAAGTGATAAGATAGCTGTACTTCAGGACAGTACTGGAGGATATCACACTATCTCTCTTCTGTCCCTGCAGCCCTTTCTCTCCTTCTTCCTGCTGGTGACGTCAGCGCCGGAGCCTGCCCTGCTCCAGTTTATGTATGTACAGCAGGGCGGGCTCCGGCGCTGACGTCACCGACAGGAGGTGTTTCAGCTGCCCTGACCCAGTCCTGACCATTGTTAGCTCTGTGTCTGCGTGACTTCAGACACAGAGCAACATTGAGCGGCCAAGGATGGGAGACACATAAAGGAGGTGTTACTGAGGGGGCTGGAGGTGGCACAGAGAGAGCAGGAGGCTTGGACACCAGGGAGCAACAAGGACTTATTACTGAGTGAGGTCCTCCGGACTCTATATCTATACACTTTATAAAGTCTTTTAACAGCTTACTGGGTGGCTAGAGACATGGGGGACCCCCTTCCCTGAATGCAGCAGATACGTGCATTCAGTTAGCATAGCACCAGGCGATTGAAAGGTCCTCTTTAAACATGAGGAGCGGATAGAAATTGTGTTGATGTCTGGTGATCGCTGTACCCGGGTCATTGCAGCAGATTTCAATGCAAGACACCCCACGAGACACCCATCTCCCATGCTACAGTTAGCAAACTGCTTGCCAAATTTCGTGAAACAGGTTCAGTGTTGGATTTGCCAAAATGTGGACGCAAGAAAACAAATGAAGAAAATCAGTGGCTGTCCTTGCTTCATTCAGCAAGAGCCTACAGCATAGCACTCACCGCATGTCACTGGAGAGTGACATCAATTGAACATCCGTTCATCGGATATTAGCTACTCACAAATGGCACCCTTACAAAATCCAGCTGCTGCAGCATCTCAAAGAGGATGACCCAGATTGGCGCACTGAATTTGCAGAATGGGCAAAACAAAAATTGGAACAGGACCCTCAGTTTACACAGAACATTATGTTCAGTGATGAGGACTTTTATGTGAATGGTGAAGTTAACAAACAAAACCACCGCTATTTGTCTGACACTAACCCACAGTGGATAGATCCCTCCAAGACTGCTGGAACAAATTGATGGTATGGTGTGCTATATGGGGTACAAAGATAGTGGGGCCATTCTTCATCAATGGAAACCTCAATGCCACTAGATATGTGAAATTGCTACATGATGATGTGTTGTCCTCTTTATGAACTGAATATGGCACATTCCCTGAGTTTTTGCAACAAGATGGTGCACCACCACATTTAGTGTGTCGGGTCTGAGCATTCCTACATGAACAGTTTCCTAGAAAGTGGATTGTTTGTCGTGGGCCAGTTGAATGGCCACAAAGGTCTCCCAATCTGACCCCCTTAGACTTTTATGTTTGGGGTCATTGAAGGCAATTGTCTATGCTGTGAAGATAAGAGATGTGCAGCATCTGAAACAACGGATACTAGAAGATTGTGCTAGCATTTCTTCTGTGGTGTTGCTATCAGTGTGTCACGAATGGGAGAAGAGGTTTGCATTGACAATCCAACACAATGGGCATCACTTTGAACACCTTTTATAAGTGGTCATAAACTTGTAAATAACTCATGAAAGAATAAAGCTATGTTAAAACCAAGCGCACCATTGTTTTCTTATAAAAATATCAATAATTTTTGTTGTCCCATGACCCTCTTCCCATTAAAAAAAAAATAGTTGGACGAAAAAGGTCCGACTTCAAAATGGCCGCCATGGTCACCACCCACCTGGAAAGGTTTCCCCCTCCCATATACTAATGTGCCACAAACAGAAGTTGATATCACCAACCATTCCCATTTTATTTAGGTGTATCCATATAAATGGCCCACTCTGTATAATAGATGTGAGCAGGAGATACTTCTATCCACATGTCTGGTCACCCCTGGTCCACATTGCTGTACTGTCACAAAAACTCAAGTATAAAGTCCGTTTTAGCTTTGAAATAATTGTAATATCAACTCACTGACTGCAAGCGAAAAAATAAGGCGCATTTAAACAAGGAATTTTAGAAAATGACTTAACTGTTCATTGTGTTGTGATTGAGCTGTATTCTGCAGTTCAGGAAAACAAGACGCCCATGTAAAGGGAACCAACTTAACAAGAATTATTTTATGTAAATTTGTCCTTTCCCAATAGTAAAGTATAAAGTAAATAATATAACGTCTCTGCTGACTTGTAAGTCCTGTCTGTTGTGTTCAGTGTTGGCTTTATTCTTTCTGCTTTTCTTCAGACTCCCCTGGTATTCCAGCAAGTGCCAACGCACACCAGCTATTTCGTGGATTTAGCTTTGTGGCTATTTCAACTGAGGAAGACAACCAGGCCATTCAAACAGTTGGCGTACATGGCATTGTTCCGGTAAGCATATGCTTTGAAGTGCTGCCTGCATAGATAAGGTTTAATCCATCCTATAATTGCCATTAGAGACACTTTAAAATTACATTTTGTGTTTCTGCATTAAAAGAATATCTTTAGAATTCAGTTCCGTGGAGAGACTTCAGTTCTGTTAAGAGAACACTTTTTCATGGTCTCAAACATACAATATATAGTAAAAACGGTCATCAGTCAACCACTTCAAACAGGCCGATACTGCCGCAAGTGTCCAGCAGCCCAGTGTAACTCCATCTGCATCAATAAAGTCAATGGATAATTCGACAAAAACATCTGAATCATGTTGCCAGTGCTTCAGACATAAGCTCCAACAAAGTCCCCTACAGTAGCCTAAAACACTGATCAGAGCCTCATTCATATGTCTGTGTTGTGAATCTACAAAAAGGACTGTTGGTTGTGTGATGAGCCATTTTTCATAAATTGAGGCTCTGAGTAAATTTTGGCATTATTTTTGGTATGGGGAAAAAGTGAGAGGGATTTTCCAGTACATGTGTTGTTTCATTTGGTCATGACCCGTTGACTTGAATGGATGAGTGGAGTGCTGTCTTGAATGAGCCACGCTAGTGCATATTCGTTATTTTTTTCTTTTGTGGGGGGTTTATAACTGTGCACTGTCAAACTGCATGGAGTCTGTGACTGTGGAGTGAACAGAACACATGGATGAAAAGCACTGACATTAGTAGGAGACCCGAATGGGATGAATCTCAGTCTTAGTAGATTGCTGTAATATTCTGAAGTGTATCACTTTGGTGAACATGCATTTCCTCTTTTCAGTTCCTATAATCTGTATCTCTCTCTTCTCTAAACATCTATATAACTTCCGCTGTGTCATGTTTCCACATCCTGAAGTTGCTAGGTTACTTTTACTTGGGTTTTTGTAACCTTTGAAATGTGAGAACCTCCTCTTCTTATTTTTGTGTAACCACCATTTCATTGTATTCCTTCCTAAATATCTCTATTAGTAAAAGAAAAACCTTCCTTAATTAAAGGGGATTTCTATGCACAACATAATGATGACTTCTCCATAGGATATCGGATCTGTGTGTCCAGCACCCTCACCGATCCGCTGTTATTTGCTCTGGGGGGCGTATGGTGTTACTAGGTGTCAGACTCCCACCAATCTCACCTATCCTTTGGATAGACCTTCAGTCTGTGGGGCCTTTAAGTTATTTACGTGTCATGAAAATGGTTGGCCAAACATGGACGTCAGCTACTGTAGTGTCCATTAGATTTCCCTCTGTGGATCTGATAAATGTCAGCCTGTACCAAGTCATGGTTCAGATTTACGGAGCAGTAGTAGTTTGCTCTAGTGATGATGTAAGTGGTTAATGTTGATCTGGGTGTGAAGTCATCAGTAATGATTAACTGCACTGAAACTTTAGTTACCGTACTTGGAAGTAAATGGTGATCATGCTGGCAAATATGTGATTAGCCGGCAGTAGCCATAAATGTGTACTTTGCGTCCTGCCGAGGGAATGAATGATTTTCATTGAGAATGCATTGCAATCAGCAGGAAACCTCAACATAAATGATCTCCAGTATATTCCAAAATATGTGTTAGAAAAGATATCCCTGCGCCCAGGTGATTGTCCGCAATTGTGTCCTAAGCAAACCTTCTCCAGAAGAAGAAATAATCCATATAGTGGAGTTTTTAGGATCAGACCCTGGGGATTTCTGCTGTGATATAAACATACCAAATATTGATTTACATATTCACAACTGCAGAAGCGTTGTCAGCAGGATGTAAGCTGCATATGTGTGTTGATGTGAAGCGTAAGCAAATGTTCCTAGAACTAACAGATGTCAGATTTTCTACTGGGAAAAGAAACTGGAAATTTTGTGTGACAAGTGAGTACTTCCCAGCCAGCCCTGGCACACACAGGGGCCATCTGAAATAGGGCCCGGTCCTAAGGGGAGAGCTGCTGGGTTATATCATTTTACTGTGTCTCCTAACACATTTTAGTACAATACGTGGAATCTGTGCTATTTTTACTGGGTCATTTCAAATGGAGCAAGTGGGAGATTTGAAACTTGCAACAAAGGATATGGACATCTTTTTATGTTCCACTTTGATTCATATATTTTGCAATTGGATTTCATTATAAATATTGCACCATTTGCCTTCTGTAGCCTGTGTTGTATTGACTTTCTGCAGGCAGCAGTACACAACTGAGGATCCTTCAGTTATGATGGCGGTTTATAACGTGGAGATTATAAATCTGTGTTTTTCTGAACTCCTCTGTGCTGACTTACTACCACAAATGACTTCATCTAATTTGAGCTGATCTTAGTTGAGAAAAGATAAGTTATAAACTGTCAATCAAAACAAGATGGGTGAGGATTCTCCGTTGAGGCCTTTTCCAGACACCTAACGTTTTGCTGCAGCAAAAACTCAGCAAGATCTTAGGGGTTTCTAGTAACTCTTGATTTCTTGGCAGGTTATGTGCTGCATTTTTTGCTGCAATAGATCGCTGCAAAAACGCAGAAAACAATTGACATGCTCATTCTTTCCAAAATGCAGCAAAGTTGCAGGTCACTAGTGTTTGACGTAACACAGCTGCCACACTGATGGCCCCATTACTGGGATGAGATGAACTTCATTCCTTCCGGCAGCCTCAGACTTTCAGTCATAGAGGTGCAGCTGTTGTGTATTCAGTCACCACTCAGTATACAGTAGGCGGCAGCTGTAACCAGACTTCGACACTGACTGTCAGCTATCTGTGCGTTGCAACTGTACAGGTCCAGCTGTCAGCTAGTGCCAGGGGGACTGGTTACATCTGCCGATCGCTGTACTGATCGTCCCTGTCTGACTCCAAAGACTGCTGGGAGAAATAGTTAATTTTTTTTACCTGGCAGTCGAGCCCTCCATACTGGGCCAAGTGGCATCGGAAAGCTATTACCTGCAGAATAACCCTATATCTGCAGGGTTTTTTTTTTTTTTGTTTTTTTTACTTAACCGATTCCGTTAAAGAGGATCTGTCACCACCCCTCCCCACCAAAGGATTTCAATCTAAATGCAGTACTGAATGTAGTATGTCTGCTGCTGCTGTTGGCTGCAACCCCAAAGTATAGGCTTATAACAACTTACAGTAAAAAGCCATGGAGGTGGGCCCTTGTGCTGCAGCCAGCTTGTCCACGGGGGTATTTCACGCCCCCCTGCCTCGTGTGTTGATCAGTCCTTGCCTGTCCCGCCTCCTGCTCTGACGTCCGCACCAGATTCCCACCCTGCTCCGTGTTATGCTGTATAATTACAGCAGAGTGGGAATCTGGTGCTGCAGCCATCTGCAGCTAACTCTCCAGTGATCTCCTGTGCTGTGATGTGACCTGTATACTGATCAAGAAGAACTTCGGCACACAGACAGAGATTGCTGCTTAATAAATTCTTTATTTGAAAAAATATTTGATATTCTGATTTTTCTTTTTTTATCTGACGTTTCGGTCATACACTGACCTTGTTCACAGACAGAATATCTTGTGTTAATTTTTGCAAGAAAAAGGTTCAAAATCTGGCAACAAAGATTAAGGTGTGCCTAATGACTGCTATCACAATGGGGTGAAACCAACGAAGTGTGATGTGTCTTAATGATATCAAAAATTATCAGCATCACCCTTATGAATTCAGGTTTAGTTATATACCCTGTAATTTATGGGTTAATTATCCCAAATGATTCTTATGGGCTAATTTTCGCCCCTATCTGATAGTAGGTGCAGGGATCGCGTGGTCTCGCCGCGCTGACCTGTATAATCATCCCATGGGGAGGTGACAGCAGAGAACTAAGTGGATCATTCACTGTGATATTGGCAAATTAAATTAATCTTATTTGAAGTCTACAGAAGATTGGAGGGTAATATAAAGAATAGAAATACATAAATAGAGATAGCTTAGAGAGAGGAATTAGAAAATGATAGAAGTTACGTATGGATTTTTGAAGTTTTCCTTTAAGGGAACCTATTGGCTCAAAAATGTGATTTACCTACAAATGTAATGATGATCTGCATATAAGTAGCCTTTATATTGTGAGTGCTGCTCTCTATATTAGTGATTGCAGTGAGAAAATGACGTTATGTTCTCCCTTCAGCTTCTCACTTGCAGATGGAGTGGTGACAGTTACCATACACTACACAGTGAGCACGACTGTAATCGCTTTTGCCTCCTTACACCTCCTTTGCTCTTAAAGGTTACCATTTTTTATGTCCTTTGTATTTAGAAACCAATTACCCAGATCAGACTCTCTCAGAACTAGGAGCTCTCTGTAGGTTTTACTGTGTGACAAGCGGTTGATGTAATGCCCCCTCTAAAGTGTTTGTGGTGTTTGTTGCATGCGTTTATAATGAATATTAATAGCAGCATTCATATTTCAGCTTCACAGGAATAGCATCCAGTTTACTGACGGCTATGACTTGAAGGAAGATATTGGTGTTGGCTCCTATTCCATTTGTAAGAGGTGCATTCACAAGGCCACAAATATGGAGTATGCCGTGAAGGTAAGGTTTGTCTGCTTGCAGCTTGAAGATTGCACTCATGTCTGCAACAGTTATGTAAATCGTGTACAGTTGTGGCCAAAAGTATTGACACCCCTGCAATTCTGTCAGATAATACTCAGTTTCTTCCTGAAAATGATTGCAATCACAAATTCTTTGGTATTATCTTCATTTAATTTGTCTTCAATGAAAAAACACAAAAAGAATTGTCCTAAAGCCAAATTGGATATAATTCCACACCAAACATAAAAAAGGGGGTGGACAAAAGTATTGGCACTGTGGCACCTAACAGGTGTTAGCAATAACTAAATCACACTTGCAGCCAGTTGACATGGATTAAAGTTGACTCAACCTCTGTCCTGGTCCTTGTGTGTACCACACTGAGCATGGAGAGAAGAAAGAAGACCAAAGAACTGTCTGAGGACTTGAGAAACCAAATTGTGAGGAAGCATGAGCAATCTCAAGGCTACAAGTCCATCTCCAAAGACCTGAATGTTCCTGTGTCTACTGTGCGCAGTGTCATCAAGAAGTTTAAAGCCCATGGCACTGTGGCTAACCTCCCTAGGTGTGGATGGAAAAGAAAAATTGACTAGAGATTTCAACGCAAGATTGTGTGTGTATGTATGTTGGGCATTAATTTCTATAGCTTGTTCCAAAAACACAACAGACAAAATTCATAAATGGAGGTGTGACCAGAGACTAAATGAACGCTCCACAACTTGTTCTGCCCTAAACCTTTCTAAATACATATGGAGTGTAGTGTAGATGCACCATATATTCACCAAGCTCCATCTTTTCCAGGTTTTAGCACTTCTTTCATCCTCTTCTCACTCGCTTCACTGAAATTCTGACTCGCCAGATCGTACAGAGGCTTGTTAAAGCGACTTCCAATTCAGTGTAGTCTATGGGGCCTCGTTCTGCGTCTCCATAGGACTACATTGTAAGGCTTAGTTCCGTGCCAGTTAGATTGGATCCAGCAGTAATCAGTTCTACAAACATAACTTTTTTTTTTTGTCCGTTTTGAAAAGAAAAATTGATTTCTGCAGGATCAATTTTTTAACATCGGAGTCTATGGAGAACAGGTCCAGAAACTATTGATATTTAGCTCGCATTTTTCTTTCATTTGTAAAGGTTTTTTGTTTTGTTTTTTCTTGTTTTTTTTTTTACTGGATGAGTTTTACATACAAGATAAATAGCAATTATTTACCTAATCAGTTTTCCATGGACTCCAGTCTTACAAAAACGGATCATGCCGAAATCCGTTTTTTCAAAACAAAGGCGTGTTTGCAGAACAAATTGTGTTGGATCCAATCTAATGGACAATTACTGGACATGTGAACTTAGCCTAAAAGTGACTTCTGACTCACACATTTAGTGTGACCCGGCGAGCCAGTATTGAAGTCACATGGGTGTGAAGAGAGTCAGAGCGGTGCAGGAAACTCAGTAATGATGTGAGCACTGTATTTTCTTACATCACTTGTGCACAAGTCACCAGGTAGCGCTAACCCTAATATCAGATTTCTTGTGCATATACTTTATTGCATTCTACAATGTTTGATGTTGTTTTTTTTCATATTTCATTTTTTCCCCCTTAAAGATTATTGATAAGAGTAAGCGAGATCCAACAGAAGAGATTGAGATTTTGCTGCGTTATGGACAGCACCCAAACATTATCACTTTGAAAGATGTAAGTTGTTTGTTCTCATTTTGCATTTATGTATTTTGCTAGCTTAATATAACAAGAAAGAAAATGCATTTCATATAAAATATTTCTTCACTGTAAGCCAGTTATACTTCACAAAATAGAGGTTTCTGTAAGCAGAGAGTCCATGATATTTTGTTATATCCAGAAGCCTTGAATTGTAGCATTTTTTGTGGATGAACTATAAGAATTAAGAGTTATGTTCAGTAAGGGTAGTTTTGATGTTATAAGCCATAAAACATGTATAAATAATGATGATTGGGTCTCTGATCTGTAATTCTATGTATTGGTATACGAGGATTTGTATATCATTTCTCTGGGACAACAAACTCAATTTTTGCCACTACATGAAAGAAAGTAGAGGGCTTTTAATGATGCTCCATAGAGAGACGAATGAATTACATCTGCATCCGCTGACTCGTGCCTTCCGCTTACACATGTAGGTTGTCTCTGGTAGATTGACCTCATCCCACTCACTGGTTTTGTAGCAAGAGTTCAGAAGTCTTCAATGTGATTGATGTGCTAATATACTGTCTTATGTGTTGCAGGTGTATGATGATGGAAAGTATGTGTATTTAGTAACTGAGCTAATGAAAGGAGGGGAACTTCTAGACAAAATCCTGCGGCAGAAGTTCTTCTCAGAAAGGGAAGCCAGTGCCGTGCTGCACACCATAACCAAAACCGTAGAATACCTCCATTCACAGTGGGTAAGGAAAAGAAGCACGAGTGTAATGATTTTTCCAGGAAGTTTGTCAGACATTGCTTTTAAAGGTTCGCTTCATCCGTCCCTGTGGCTTCTATATGGCTTTAAGGTCAAGCAATCGTAGTATTATTAAGATCGGCCATAAGACATGCTAAAGATTCTTGGCACAGTGTGGTTGTGTCTGTAGAAACACTTTGCTTGTGTATAATGGAACTGAAAACATGGAGACCATCTCTAATAAAAACGTGTCCTATTTTCCAATATATTCACTCTTTGAATTACGGGGAGTTAAGGTCAGAAGTTAACATAGTAACATAGTAACATAGTAACATAGTTTTTAAGGTTGAAGGAAGACTTTAAGTCCATCTAGTTCAACCCATAGCCTAACATGTTGATCCAGAGGAAGGCAAAAAAAAACCCATGTGGCAACACTAATCTCCACATTGGGGGAAAAAATTCCTTCCTGACTCCAGATACGGCAATCAGACTAATTCCCTGGATCAACGCCCTATCAAAGAATCTAGTATATATAACCGGTAATATTATAGTTTTCAAGAAAGGCATCCAGGCCCTTCTTAAATGTTAGTAGTGACTCACTCATTACAACATCATGTGGCAGAGAGTTCCATAGTCTCACTGCTCTTACAGTAAAGAATCCGCGTCTGTGATTATGATTAAACCTTCTTCCCTCCAGACGTAGAGGATGCCCCCTTGTCCCAGTCTCAGGCCTAAGAGTAAAGAGATCATTAGAAAGGTCTCTGTACTGCCCCTCATATATTTGTACATTATTATAAGATCACCCCTAAGCCTTCGTTTTTCCAAGCTAAATAACCCCAAGTTTAATAACCTGTCTTGGTATTGCAGACCCCTTAGTCCTCTAATAACTTTTGTCGCTCTTCTCTGGACCCGCTCTAGTTCAGCTATGTCTTTCTTATACACCGGAGACCAGAATTGTACACAGTATTCTAAGTGTGGTCGCACTAGTGACTTGTATAGAGGTAAAATTATGTTCTCCTCATGAGCATCTATGCCTCTTTTAATACATCCCATTATTTTATTTGCCTTTGCAGCAGCTGCCTGACACTGGCCACTAAATGTGAGTTTGTCATCTACCCATACACCCAGGTCTTTTTCAGTGATAGTTTTGCCCAGTGTTTTATAATTAAGCACATAATTATACCCTTTGTTTCCTCTGCCCAAGTGCATGACTTTACATTTATCCCCATTAAAGCGCATTTGCCATTTAGCAGCCCAAGCTTCTAGTTTACATAAATCCTCCTGTAATATAAAATTGTCCTCCTCTGTATTGATTACCCTGCAGAGTTTAGTGTCATCTGCAAATATTGAGATTCTACTCTGTATGCCCCTACAAGGTCATTAATAAATATATTAAATAGGAGCGGGCCCAACACTGACCCCTGTGGTACCCCACTGTTAACTGTGACCCATTCTGAGTGTGTTCCATTAATAACCACCCTTTGTTTCCTATCACTAAGCCAGTTCTTAACCCACTTACACATATTTTCCCCTATCCCCATTGCCCTCATTTTATGTATCAACCTTTTGTGTGGCACCGTATCAAAAGCTTTTGAAAAGTCCATATACACCACATCCACTGCATTTCCTTGGTCCAGTCCAGAACTTACTTCTTCATAGAAGCTTATTAGATTAGTTTGACAGGAACGGTCCCTCGTAAAACCATGTTGATAATGGGTCATGAGGTTATTTTTGTTCAGATACTCCAGTATAGCATCTCTTAGAAAACCCTCTAGGATTTTACCCACAGTAGAGGTTAAGCTTACTGGCCTATAATTTCCAAGTTCAGTTTTTGCCCCCTTTTTGAATATTGGCACCACATTTGCTATACGCCAGTCCTGTGGTACAGACCCTGATATTATGGAATCTTTAAATATTAAAAATAATGGTCTATCTATGACAGTACTTAATTCCTGCAGCACTCTGGGGTGTATCCCATCTGGGCCCGGGGATTTGTCAATTTTAGTGATTTTTAGACGATACCGTACTTCCTCTTGGGTTAAGCAGGTGACGTTTAATTGAGAATTTTTGTTATCACTGATCATATTGTCTGTCATGGGATTTTCTTGTGTAAATACTGTTGAAAAAAAGTCATTTAGCATATTTGCTTTTTCCTCATCCTCATCCACCATTTCACCCAGACTATTTTTAAAGGGGCCAACACCATCATTTTTTAGTTTCTTACTATTTATGTAGTTAAAAAATATTTTGGGATTCTTTTTACTTTCTCTGGCAATGAGTCTCTCTGTCTCAATCTTTGCTGCCTTGATTTGCTTTTTACAAATGTTATTTAATTTTCTGTATTTATTTAATGCTTCATCACTACCTACTTGCTTTAATTCCCTAAATGCTTTCTTTTTGTCACATATTGCACTTCTTACCGCTTTATTTAGCCATAGTGGTTTCCTCCTATTTCTAGCATGCTTATTCCCATAGGGTATATATTGTGCACAGGTCCTATTCAGGATGCTAATAAACATCTCCCATTTGTGTTGTGTACTTTTATGTCTCAGGACATCGTCCCAGTTTATTGCACTAAGATCATCTCTCAACCGTTGGAAATTTGCCTTCCTGAAGTTTAGTGTCCTTGTGGCCCCTCTACTACACGTCTTAGTAAAGGATACTTGAAAGCTTATTAAGTTATGATCACTATTACCCAAGTGACCTCCAACCCGTATATTTGATATGCGGTCTGGCCTGTTGGTTAATATTAGGTCCAGCAGTGCCCCCCTTCTTGTTGGGTCCTGAACCAGTTGTGAAAGGTAATTGTCTCTTATAGTTTTCAAAAACTTATTACCTTTGCTAGAACTGCAGGTTTCTGATCCCCAATGTATTTCAGGGTAGTTGAAGTCCCCCATAATAATGACTTCTCCCTGAGTCGCTGCTTCATCTATTTGCTTTATGAGGATCTTCTCCTCCACTTCCATTATTGTTGGGGACTTATAATAAACCCCTATCAGTAATTTATTATTTTTTCCCCCTCCCCTTATCTCCACCCACAGAGACTCTACATTTCCATTAGATTCACCTATATTATCACGCAGGATGGGTTTTAAGGATGATTTTACGTATAAACATACACCTCCTCCTCGCCTATTTGTACGGTCATTTCTGAACAGACAATAGCCCTGTAAATTAACAGCCCAGTCATCATTTTAGCAAAACCAAGCCGGGCAGTTTTGTGCTGTATTTTTTGCTCTCATGTACTTTACACAGCTATGACAGTGTTAATGTTCTGCACAATAATCCTCCATGTGTCTGTTCCATACAGACGTACGCTTTAGGTTTTAGCCATATAGACTCTATTTTGTAAAGGAATCATTGGTGATTTACATGGATTTTTAAATCTGGTTATTTTTTATTTTTCCAATATTGCAAGTTAAGCAGTTTGGCCAAGACGATGGTTTTTCTTGTGTCATCGTATTGGGATTTTTTGGGAGAGAGGAGGTGGAGAAAATGGGTGGATATAGCTTTAGGTGAAGTAGATGAGATTAGCAAATTGATTCACAGGGCCTCAATCCAGTGGCCACTTCAGTATATTATGACTGTAGATAGGAGCCCTGTAGACTAAAATCTTACTGCGGGGGAATGTGGGATGGGGGTGGAGCGGGGGTGCCCGATGCGGTTTTCACGGGGCCAGGGAGGTTGGGGGCCAAGGCAGGAGCTACTGGGGTGTTGAGACTGTGTACGGTGGGCTCCACCATTATTTCCCAGCATGCAGTGCCGGTCTGGCAATACATGGTCTAGTGACTAGAAGTGGACACGGGTGGTGGTCTGCGCATGCGCCACGGCCGTTTTTTTATATAGATACTCAAGTTTCCAGACTTCAAGAAAATGGCCGCGGCGCATGCGCAGACTGCGATACGCAACCATTTCTAGGCACTAGAGCAAGTATTGCCAGACCGGCAATGCATGCTGGGAAATAATACTGCCAGAGCCCACTGGAGACCGGCGCGGCAGCCCCGCAGCTCCTGGCTTGGCCCCCAACCTCCCTGGCCCCGTGAAAACCGCATCAAATGTGGCGTCCTGCGATTACAGGTAGCCACTGAAAACATCTGGTGCATGGAGGGATTACCACATCTGGTAAACTTCAAACACAACACCTTCCGCACCAGGTCTGTAGGGGGAGCTCTAACTACTGATATCAGTTTAGCTTCTGACATCAGTTGAGATCCCCTATAAATACAGGTGCAGGGCAGAGCTAGTCAGTCCATGCAGTGCGGAGCAGCTCTGTAAAGAGGTCCTGAGAGAGAGCGCAGCGTTAAACCTCCTCAGAGACCAGAGCCATGCAACGGGAAAAGCCTTAGCCAGTGTGAGGATCCCAGAGTAAGGGACGCAGGCAAGGAGCATAGGAAGAGAGTAACTGGGGTAGAGGAGCCATACCGGCTAACCCAAGAGAACAACCCAGACACCGGAGTCCAAGTCTGTTTAGGACAGTTCAGCCCATCAGAAAAGTATCAGTTACTGAGGAGCCTTCAATCTCCCAGACACCCGCAGCACTCCCAAAACACAAGAGCCAGGAACTGCTAGTGGCCATAGCAGCGATTCCCCAGAGGGTTCTCAGTGCCACTAACCCAGGTGAAAGAAGGACACAGAGAAGGCCAAGCCAGAGCTTATGCAGGTCAGGCCTTCATCCAGAGTAACAGGGAAAAGGAGGCCATATAACTCACAGATGGAGAGGTCATAAAGTGCTACCTGACCACCTGTACCCTGGACAGTGCCTGTTGCCAACAGTAGAGGTACAAGAAACTATTGCAGTGTGTGTGTCAGTCCTTTTAGCCCTGAGCCTACACCGAATATAAACTGCCATACCTCCGGTTTGCAGAGACTGCGCTGCCCTATTCCTACTACGCTGCCCTGGGGACACAGCTCCACCTGCAGAGAGCCACATCACCTTGCTGCCAATTCACCATCCCTCTGTTAGCAGCGCTGGTGCAATCACCAGAAACTGCAGGTGGCGTCACGACAATAACGTTAATCCCTGTAAATAACCCCTTTCAGCTAACCACTAGGGCACGGGTCCAGGCAACGACCACCACCAGTGACAGAGAGGCAATACAGATGCCCAGGATCCGAGTACCCCTGCCCTTTGTTAGGGGGGGGTGGGCGGGCACTATGCACCAGGAAGTAAGATATGTGTGTCCTGCATTCTGGGACATACATTAGGAGGGATCATATGAATCAGGAAAGGGCATGGATACAAGGAAGGGGACCATATATATCAGGAGGGGGCGCATATACCAGGATGTGGGCATGGATACTAGGAGAGGGACCATATATCAGGATGGAGGTGGACCCCATTTAAAGGGATCCTGTCACCCCCAAAACACCTCCTAAGCTATTAAAAGCTGTCCCTAGAGCATATTAACACTTTCCCTACACTCCTTTTAGCTCCTAAATGCACATAGTCAAAGTGAATAAAAACGTTATTATAGTACCTCATTACTGATGATAATGAGTGACTATGCTATTCATAGTCACTCAGCCAGAGCTGCCCCTCTTCATCATATCACGCCTATTCAGGCGTGATCTTCATCCTAGATTCAAATTGCCGCCTCCCTGCGCGCTCTCCCCGCTCTCCCATAGCGTCCGGGCTTCAGTGTGGGGGCTGTATGACGCGATCCGCGTCATTTCCGGCGCCGGGTGACGTAGTACAGCCACGCCGCTCTGTCAGCTTCAAGTCCCGCACTACGCATGCGCAGTGCGCATTTTGAAGCTGACAGAGCGGCGCGGCTGTACTACGTCACCCGGCGCCGGAAATGACGTGGATCGCGTCATACAGCCCCCACACTGAAGCCCGGACGCTATGGGAGAGCGGGGAGGCGCCCAGGGAGGCGGCAATTTGAATCTAGGATGAAGATCACGCCTGAATAGGCGTGATATGATGAAGAGGGGCAGCTCTGGCTGAGTGACTATGAATAGCATAGTCACTCATTATCATCAGTAATGAGGTACTATAATAACGTTTTTATTCACTTGGACTGTGCATTTAGGAGCTAAAAGGAGTGTAGGGAAAGTGTTAATATGCTCTAGGGACAGCTTTTAATAGCTTAGGAGGTGTTTTGGGGGTGACAGGATCCCTTGAACGTCAAACATTTTTTTTCTCTTTTCCTTCACCAAATTTGGGGTGGGTCTTATAAAACGAAAAATTTGATATATAATGTAAAATATTTTATTTTTTATTTCATCTCCCACTTTTGACTAAAATTTAGACTGGATTCGCAGTTCTTAGTTTCCCTCCCCCCAACACCCAAGGTAAAAGAAAGATTGGATCCTAAAGAAATGGGAAATATATATTTAAAAAAAAAAGCATAAATTCCCTGTCTGCCTGCTCCACTTCTGACTTTTGTATAAGGCATTGCCATATTGGGTTCATCACATTAGCTGTTGTATTAGCATATGAGCTTGATAAATGTACCATGTCCCCTTTGGTTTTGACAGGTGGTCCACCGAGATTTAAAACCCAGCAATATTCTTTATGTGGACGAGTCTGGAAATCCGGAGTCTATTCGAATTTGTGACTTTGGGTTTGCAAAGCAACTCAGGGCAGAAAATGGTTTGCTGATGACTCCTTGCTACACTGCTAACTTTGTAGCTCCTGAGGTAACTATTGTTTTATTGTGTGCAGAAGAAATGTACCGCCATCTAGTGAATTTCATGAGATCTCCGCTCAGGACTTGGAACATAACTGTACTGAAACAGATGGCTTCATCTTTATGGCTAAACTGTTACTTTCAAAAGTTGGATTTTGTCTGTGCGGCTTTATATTTATAATTAAATACTTAGCTGAAATAATTACCATCATCTTTAGCTTCTCTGTACTTGCATCATTTTTTACTTCATTCACTTGAACAAAGAGATCCAAAGTCAATATAAAGAAATTAAATTCTAAAACTTTTTCGGCCATCTTGCACCTCTGGAAAACCCTTGTGATGAACTGCATCTGAATGTTTATTACACCAGTGGACAAAGTCACAATGAATGTAGTTCTCCTTTAGTTTACAGGCTGTGAGTGGTATGTCACTAATGGCAAGCAGACCACGTGGCCACTATGGGGCCTGTGAGTCAGAGGGGCCGGTACCAGTACAGACATCGGGTCTCTCTAGCACGGCAACACACTTTCTACTATATCATCTTAATGGATGCCAATACAATGATGAAAGAGGGAATTCCCCGCTCCCTCCTCCATCATTCTCTTGCTGCAGCTGAGATCTGACAGCGTCACTTCATCAATCCTGCTGTTAAATCAGTGAAGAGAAAACTTCATAAGCTCCCTGCCTGAGAAGCATTAGGGGACCGAGGAGAGGGGAGTATTTCTTGATTATATTATTATTTTATTTATTTTTTAACTTTTTTTTTTACCATAAATGAGCACACTGTGGTCATAATTCTACATGCACTGTGTATTAGACGATGTAGAAAATTATGGGAGGTGCTTTACTTATACTATATGGAGGACTATGGGTGGTGCAATTAGAACTTATGCTATGGGATCCCAAGATTTCTATGTAAACATCAGGAGGTTGTCACTAATTAGGAATCCATATAAAACATCACCCCACAATCTCTGCTCAGAAAAACATCTTTAAATGGGTTATCCAACCATGAAACCATGCAGAATAGGTGTTTTCCATGACTTTATTATTTCTGCCCTTTATTGAAGGAGAGGCAGAGCATTGTAAGTGACAGTGTCATACATTGTATATTACCAGTGAATGGTACCATAAGCTTCCTCCCATATACTTTAATTGCAGAAAGCTTGAGAGTACTATTTACGGGCACTTCCAAATGTATGGCGCTGCGGCCTCTTTACAGGGAGGCTATCATCACAAAATTACCTATTTAAAGACAGGTTTTCAGGTTAAATATGTTTTTGCCATTTTTTTTATTCACAATTTATAATCTGTATTAAAAATTAAAGAATGCTGAAATTTGGCAATTTTCACACTGGTTATGGAGACATTTTTAAAATATGAGGTTTTAGTTTCAGGAAACAATATATGTAGATGGCCACAATGAACCTGACCCTCTTACACTATCTTTTGTATCCAAGCATTTAATGAGCGTGTACAAAGGTCAATATGAAGGGAGAGTGAGGAGGTGAGCTGTGGCATCATGTTTTGTGATTGATCCTGTGTGATCCTTAATTTGATAATATGGAACCCTGCTGAAAAAGCTTCCTGAAAGGACAAGCCTGTATGGGCCTAAAAAAAAGCCCCAGTGGACAGTATGCAATTTGCAAAATTACGATTTATTTTTTTTTGTTCTATTATGTTGTGTTTTTTTTTTTTTTTATAATAAAGATCATGGGAAAAAATTTAAAAATGCATGTAACACAAACATCTAATTTAAACATTGTCATTCTCGGATGATCCCTTCCCCTTTATACAGATAGTTGAGTCAGAATCTTCCCAGATTAATTAATAAGGATATGTTATCAGTATTGGAAAATCCCTTTCAAATCCTTGCTAATAGCATCCATAAAGTTTGGGAAATCTGGCAATCCATGAATGAAGAAGATACAGTCCCCCGGCCACGAGGAGCAGCGGGTGAGACGTGCCCTAAAGGCGCCTTGTAGAAGAAGTCAGATACCTGTAGAAATGTGCAAATCTCTTAATATTGCCCGTTAAAGGAGTTGATCTGCTTTATGTCTTAGTTTTCTTCCTAGTTAATAATGGTATAATATTTGTACAATGTACGTAATGTCTTTCTAGACATTTACTCTTCTCTTTGACTTCCAGGTGTTAAAACGTCAGGGTTATGATGCTGCGTGTGATATTTGGAGCCTGGGCGTCCTCCTCTATACAATGCTTACTGGGTGAGTGTGTCTGTACATGATGTATAATGACCCTTCGCGGCACTGCAGCGGGAATTAACCCCTCCCACGACACAATTTCTATTTTTGACTTTTCTTTTTTTTGTTCACCTTCCTCCAAGATCCATGACCTTATTTTTCTGTTCATAGATGTTCGAGTGTGTTTCAATGATTCCATTGATTTTACCACATACTGTGCAACAGGGAAAAAGAGATTCAAGTGTAGAGAAATTGCAGGGAAAACAAGCAATTCTGACATACACTAGTGTTCAAAAGTTTAGGGTCACCCAGACAATATTGTGTTTTCCATGAAAACGCGTACTTTTATTTATCAAATGAGTTGCAAAATGAATAGAAAATATAGTCCAGACATTGACAAGGTTAGAAATAAAGATTATTTGAAATAATAATTTTCTCCTTCAAACTTTGCTTTTGTCAAACAATGCTCCCTTTGCAGCAATTCAGCATTGCAGCCCTTTGGCATTCTAGCTGTTAATTTGCTGAGGTAATCTTGAGAAATGTCACCCCATGTTTCCTGAAGCCCCTCCCACAAGTTGGATTGGCTTGATGGACTTTTTTCTACGTACCATACGGTCAACAACTCAATGGGGTTGAGATCTGGTGACTGTGCTGGCCACTCCATTACAGATAGGGAAGTAGCAGGCAGCTGATATTCTAAATAGTTCATGCATAATTTGGAGGCGTGCTTTGGGTCATTGTCCTGTTATAGGATGAAATTGGCTCCAACCAAGCCCTGTCCACAGGGTATGGCATGACGTTGCAAAATGGAGTGATAGCCTCCTTATTCAAAATCCCTTTTACCTTGTACAAATCTCCCACTTTATCAGCACCAAAGCAACCAGAGACCTTCACATTACCTCCATCATGATTGACAGATGGCGTCAGGCACTCTTCCTGCATCTTTTCAGATGTTCTGCGTCTCACAAATGTTCATCTGTGTGATCTAAACACCTCAAACTTTGATTCGGCTGTCCATAAAACTTTTTTCCAATCTTCCTCTGTCCAATGTCTGTGTTCTTTTGTCCATATTCATTTTTTCCTTTTATTAGCCAGTCTCCGATATGGCTTTTCCTTTGCCACTCTGCCCTGAAGGCCAGCATCCCGGAGTCGCCTCTTCACTGTAGATGTTGACAATGGTGTTTTGTACTATGTAATAAAGCTGCCAGTTGTGGAGCTGTGAGGTGTCAATTTCTCAAACTAGAGACTGTAATGCACTTGTCTTGTTGCTCAGTTGTGCTGTGGGGCCTCACACTTTTCTTTCTACTCTGGTTAGAGCCTGTTTATGCTCTCCTCTGAAGGGAGTAGTACACACCGTTGTAGGAAACTTCTGTTTCTTGGCAATCTCTCGCATGGAATAGCCTTAATTTCTCCTTCGCCTCATTGGGGGACACAGGACCGTGTGTGTGGTGTTATGCTGCTGTCCACTAGGAGGCGACACTAAGCAGAATCTGCAAAAGAGTTACAGTGGCTCCTCCTCTGCAGTATACACCCCTGGGGCAGGCACTGCCTCACCAGTTTTTGCTTAGTGTCTGTAGGAGGCACATCTAGATTTTATTCTCTCAATTTTTTCACTTTATAATTTTTTCTTCAATAGAAGAAAAGTGGGTCCGGCGTGGCCCCCGGCATGCTCCTTTCTCGGCCACCCACTGTTGGGGCGCTGGGTTAAAGTCGAGATATCCTTACATATGCCGCCCTCCTTTCTCGGCCACCCACTGTTGGGGCGCTGGGTTAAAGTTGAGATAGACCAGCATTCCATCCTCCTTCCTCATTTCCCCACTGATGGCGACGTGAGTTAAAGTGAGGTTCTGCAGCATCTCCTCCCACGCACAGAAGCAGGAGATGTTCCCACTCAAGGACTTAAGCTGGGACACAGACTGCAGAATGAGGAGCAACAACCCTCCCCACTTTACCTGGTCGGTACTTGGGTTGAGACATCTTTAAGGTACCCCCTGATGAGATCCCTGCTGCTGCAGGATGGAGCCGTTCCCAGGACCCCTATGGGGCTCCCCCCCAGGGATTTTTCCCGCCATTTGCCGGTATATTGCCTGCGGATCCGGTGTTCCGGGAACTACGTGCTGGCACTCTTCCTCCCTTCTCACCCCTGCAGGGGTTTGATGGTCGAGATCTGCTACTGCCGCCCTGCAGGCATGGGGTTAAATGCTCCGCAAGTACCAGTGGGGTCACAGCCTTTATTATGTCTCCTTTATCAGGGAGTCCCTCTCCCCCCGCTGCGGAAATTCCGGACACACGTCCAGACTTCCGCGCCTGCCTGTCCCCGTTTTCGGGGCCGCATTGTACTCTAGGCCCCGGCTTGGGCCTACATTGCTGCAGCGCCGCTCAGCCCCGCCTCCCGACCGCCCACTGGATGACGCTGCGGACGCGTCATCCAGAGGCGGGACGGTCTTTCTTGGCGCCTTCTCGCTGGCCGCGCGAGATCTCCTGCGCGCCCTGAGGATCTGTATCCTGCCCCTCCTCCTCCGCTCCCACCGGAAGCCGGCGGTCTCCATGGCAACAGGACGGAGTCCTGTATCAGAAGATAGCCATGCAGGTGCACGGGGGGGGACTCCACACAGGGGACACGGACTGGTCAGATCTGATCAGTCGGCTCCCACACTAGGCAGCATGTGGCAGCGGCGACACGCTGCATCAGAGGCAGGCAGCCATGCAGGTACACTGGGTATCTGCACAGGGGGCACAAACTGGTCAGATTCTGATCAGTCAGCTCCCACACTAGGCAGCATGTGGCAGTGGCGACACGCTGCATCAGAGGCAGGCAGCCTTGCAGGTACACTGGGTATCTGCACAGGGGACACAAACTGGTCAGAGGTCTGATCAGTTGGCTTCCACACTATGGGCAACATGTGGCAGCTGTGACAACGCTGCAGGACTGCTGGCCAGTCTAGTGCTGCCATTGCAGGAGTAAGCAGCTCTATACTGCTGCATAAGCTAGCCTGCTTCTCACCGTATATTGTGTCAGTAAGAGCAAGAGGAGGAGCCACTGTTTATAAGTAGCACGAGACGGAGTGGCGGTAATGCCCCGTATGACGGGCCATTCCTTATCCCTCCCCGGACTGATTCTGTCTAGTCCGTGCACTACTATGGCACCTGAGGATCTATTTCAGCCCCCTCATGCTTTCAGTCTAACTCAGACCGGGACTGTAAGACGTCCTTAGGTCTAGTACCGACAGAATCTAACAATTTAGTCGGAGATATAGTGGCGCCCAGTGGCAGGTCCTGGATATCTCCGAGCCACCAATTGAGGCTCCAGACACATGGTGTCTTTTAAACGTGCAATGAATATAGGTGGCTTGGTCTAGGGGTAAGCACTGCGCCTACCAATGCAAAGGTGCCCGGTTCGAGTCCAGACGCTTTCCCAGCTCTCACCCTGACTAAACTACTTAATGCACGTTATCCATTTTCCCCGCTGCGACCTCAACTGGGCCACATTACCTCAAGCCCCTCCCTGACTTGCAATACTATCCTGAGGCCCACGAACACCAGTCCTGTTTCGACGGACCAGGCAGTTCGGGTCGCAGACGCAGCCGACTACCTGATACACTTTGTTTAGCCAATCACACAGCATTAGCAGCTGTCAATACGATTCCCATTTACAGTGCACCTCCATAGCAAGAATAGCCGTCGTGCACGGCCTCCTAAATAAGGCTTCAGCTACCTCAGCGGATGACTGCTTAGAGAACAACTGCACTGATTGACTTTAGATGCCACGCAAGACAAATACGCTTATTTCCCTCAGCACACTGCCAGGCGGCCCTCTAATCGCCGCCAGCAAACAAAGGAGCCCACTGTGCCGCAGTGGCCCGAGATGGGATGCTACCCTGCTTTCACTGCCCTTTCTCCTCACGAGGGGATAAGCAAAGCGGTGGACACAGCGGTTTCCACTAGCTTACCATCTTTTTGTTACTCAACGACTGGTTCACCACTGCAGACTGGCAGAGGCAATCTCGCCAATTTACGCCCAAGCAAACCTTACAGGCATTCTGTTCCCTTATTCTTACACCACCACTTGTAAGTGGTTGAGCTGTTCTATTATCAGCACCCTTTCAGTTAAAAAAAAAAAAAAAAAAAAAGATTCTCAGGCAGGCCCAAGTTTTCTTCACAGCGATTAAGTCTCCTCTCGGCTTCGGAGTCTTGGTACCCGTACCACTTTCTACTCCAATCTTGGTGGTCTCCAAAGAGAAAAGTACAATACGGCCTCTACTAAGCCTACACCAACTGGACAGGCATGTCCAGGTAAGCCATTTCCGCATGGACACTCTTCACTCCATAGTTACATCCAGGAAATAGGAGGAATTCCTCACATCCAGGAATCGACAAGAACGCTGCCAATAAACGGCATCTCCGGCTTGGCTACAGGTTCAGGAGTCTCCTGAACTATTCATCCATGTCATGGCGACCGTCCTGATTATCCTCATCCAGGAGCGTTGTCATACCCTTCCATTCCTGACCGACCTGCTCATCAAAGACCTTCTGTGAAGGTGAACGGCATCTTCTTCATGGTAGGCACTCTGAGAAATGATCGGCTACCTAGTCAACCTCCACAGGCCTACTCCAATTCCAACTCAGCCTCCTATCTTACTTAAACTGCATTTCACTTCACCAACAGCCTGAGTCCACTTTCCTCAAGATGTGGCTTGGGCCCTTCGGCTATGAGTCCGTGCCCTCCCTCGCCAGGTTCCGCAGTCCTTCAGAACTGCCATAAAGGTTCTAGGTGGAATTGTGGCAGCAACAGCAGCAGTACCCTTCCTCAGCTGCACCTCGCATCAAGTCATAGGAAAAGAAAGCCCGTGTTTTTTCTACAAAAGGCTTCACCGCCAGAATTGGCCAGGCAGTCCTTCTACCGGTTACTCTGGCCACTCTCTCTTTCATGCGGGGACAGTCTTCCTCTACCATGTAAGAACGTCCTGACCACTGATGCGAGTCTATCTGGATGGGGCGTGGTGTACCCCCATCGCAGGATACGGGTCTTAGAGTCCCGCCTGAAATCACAGATGCCTATCAGTCTATTGAAGATCGGGCGGTCCTTTTGCTACTAAAACTCCTCAGCTTGCTACTCGAAGGCTGCCGTATCAGACTACAGTCAGACATTAGTACGGCCGTGGCATGTGTGGACCACTAAGGCGGAACCCACAGTATCCAGGCGGTGGCAGAAGTTTTTTTCCTAGGCGTAATCCACGACCTCAGTCCTGTAGGCCATCCACATACTGTGCATGTACAATTGGAATGTGCATTTCCTCAGCTGCCAGGCGATGGACTCAGGGGACTGGTACCTACATCCAGACGCCTTCTCACAGGTCGACGTTTAAACAACCCCGGCAGCGGAGCTCATGGCATGACAATACCATGGTTCCTGCACTCATAGCCAGGTTCACCGACCCATAGTTGCTAGGAACACATGTACTAGTGTTTCTTGCTCTCTGCCCTTATACCTAGGGTAGTGAGACGGACCAAGCAAAACTATCACCAGATCTTCTTCGTGCCCCATACTGGCACAGTATCACTTGATACGCCGCTCTCGTACAACTCTCAGCAGATGTGCCATGGTGCTTGCCAGACCGTTCAGTCCTACGCCCTCATCACCCGTTTTGCCGTCGGACTTCGTCGGCTCTTCATTGTCAGCATGGCTCTTAACACGTGAGTCTTCATCCATGCTGGCCTTTTCTTGGGATGTTCTGGCACCCATACTCAGAGCGGGACACCAACCTCAGTACATGTTTACCATTGTACATGAAACAGCTATCTTGCTTGGTGTGACACTCTACGTCGTTCCCTTGGTACTATTCTCTAACAAGAATTCTCAGTTTCCTTCGCTTGAGCCTAAACTCATGATTGTCCTTCAGTTTCCTCACAGGACAAATTTCAGCCTTTTCCATCCTGTTCCTCAGCCATCTTGCTTCAATTCCTGTTGTGTAATTCTTTCTCCAAGGTGTTTGTCTTCTACCTCCTTATCCCAGGAGGCCGCTGGACCCAGGTGACCTCACTTCATCCTCACGGACCTACAGGGACCATCCTTCAAGCTTCTCTCAGGAATTCCCTTTTCCACTCCAAACAGTCTCCAAGCTTGCAGTTTTTTCCTGTGCGCCGCCATCTCTAGTCTTCCATCTGAGCAAGGTTTTCCCTCCAGTCGACTCCATCTTTTATATCGAGGTGGTGTCATCTTTCCACCTGGCTAAGAACACTGCTTGCCATCACTGTTCCCAGTGTTTGTTCATCGAGTCAACACAGCTTTTTCTTATGCTGGACCTTGTCAGAGCCATATGTGTCCAGGTCAGCACCTCAGGAGGTCGGCCTGTCTCTCTCTTATTTCTTACAGAGTGGAAACGCACAGGGTTGCCGGCCTCTATGACTTCTCGAGCCAGTTGGATTAGACCAACCCTCCAAGGTGCTCTTACCATCAAAGACCCAACTCTTCTGGCAGGTCACAACACACATCCTATTCTGGCTGTAAAGGCCTCCTAGGCTGTTAAACACCAAGCGCCATCACCACAAGTGTACATGGTACAGCTTACATAGTTTTCCGCGGCGCTATAGTGTTTTTACTCAGTCTCCGGTAGTGGCAAGTTTAAATAGACATGGCCTCCAGGTGGCAGTAGCCCTCCTGTAGGGGCATAGTCCTTCACTGTCTTTGTTCAGTGTTACTAGTTCCATTGTTCTTTCCCACCCAGGGACTGCTTTAGGACGTCCCACGGTCCTGTGTCCCCCAATGAGGCGAAGGAGAAAAGGAGAATTTTGTGTACTCACCGTAAATTCCTTTTCTCTTAGCCTCTAATTGGGGGACACAGCACCCACCCTATTGCCCTTGTGGGCCTTTTTTTCTGCAATTCTTACATAGCTTCTCAGCTGTTACAGGGTCAACAGGATATACACGTTCATCTATTATCACTCTGTTAAATGTTGAATGTTTAGACTTGTGCCTGGTTGGTTACAGGCCTTGTAGTATTGTGAGCCTGTTTGGTTACAGGTTTTGTTCTACACTCGTTGCTCCGTTGACTCTTCACGGTTTACACATGTGCCTGCTTAGTTGCAGGCCTTGTTGTGCTACTATTACTCGCTAACTTTTAGCAGTTACACTGTTATTACCTTGTTAGCTGTATCTGTTTACGCAGGTTGTCTGTGTGGTTACATGCCCTGTTTTGCTGTTATTATATGTTAATCTCCTACTGCTTTAGCACAAACTGGTGAGGCAGTGCCTGCCCCAGGGGTGTATACTGCAGAGGAGGAGCCACTGTAACTCTTTTGCAGATTCTGCTTAGTGTCGCCTCCTAGTGGACAGCAGCATAACACCACACACACGGTCCTGTGTCCCCCAATTAGAGGCTAAGAGAAAAGGAATTTACGGTGAGTACACAAAATTCTCCTTTTCTAAGAACAAGAATAGACTGTCGAGTTTCACATGAAAGTTCTGTTTTTCTGGCCATTTTGAGTGGTTCATAGAACAAACAAATGTAATGATCCAGATTCTCAACTTTCTCAAAGGAAGCTCAATTTTGTAGTTTCTCTAATCAGTCAAACCATTTTCAGCAGTGATATCATACTTTTGCAAGGGATTTCTAGGGTTTTCTAAACCTGCATTAGCCTTCTTACACAGTTAGCAAACACAATTTACCGTTAAAGGGAACCTGTCATCTAAATTTAAGGCCCTACACTATCACTGGTTGTTCCTACACCTTCCTAGCTACTCCCTATCTATCCCTCTCTGATCTAAAGGGGCCCTATTAAACATCAGAAGTCCCTGAGGCTAGTGACTGGAAATGGTGGAGACGGGAGGAATAAAGAATAATGCCGCCCAGCGGGGCGTGCGGTGCAGCATCTAGGGGGGAACACTGGAGTGTGGGGCCGCCTTTCCAGTCCCCAGCCTCAGGGACTTCTGTAAGTTGTTATTTTTCTGATGTTTAATAGGGCCACTTTAGATCAGAAAGGGATAGATAAGGGAGCAGCTAGGAAGGTGCAGGGACAGGTAGTGAATAGTGTAGGGCCTTAAATCTAGATGGCAGGTTCCCTTTAAAACACTGGAGTGGTGTATGTTGGAAATGGGCCACTATACACCTATGTAGATATTGCATTAAAAACCAGACGTTTGCAGGTAGAATAGTCATTTACCACATTAACAATGTATAGTGTAATTCTGATTCATTTAATGTTAGATTCATTGAAAAAAAATGTGCTTTTCTTTCAAAAGTAAGGACATTTCTAAGTGGCCCCAAACTTTTGAACAGCAGTGTACTTTTTTGAGATTTGTTATAGGGGCATACAATGTGTGGAAAAAATGACCTGGCGCCATGATTGTGTAGGTCAGTATTGTTGTGGCGAGACCAAGCTTGTCCAGATGTTTATTTTAGTGGTAAAAAAATAAAATTCATAAGAATAAATAATTGTGAAATGTTTGTTTTTCAGTTGATGGAGCCGTGTGACGGCTTGTTCTTTGTGGTGCAACGTTTTTATATTTACTAATTTGGGCTAGATATCCATTTTATCACTACGTACTGCAGGATTTTGCATTTCTTGGGGTCGCTGCAGTGTTGCTATTTTTTGCGGTCATTGCATCAAATCTGCACCCACAGTCACGCTGCAGGGTGGCAGATGTACACATGGGACGCACCCCTGTGCTAGTGACCTGCTTTTAATGCCGCTGTCTCAAATTGACAGAGGCATTCCACCTGTTAGTCGCGGTCTGATCACCACCACACCTGTTATAGGCAGATGATGGCTGTGACATGCAGACAATATTTGATGGTTATGGAGGCTCAGTGTACATGTACAGTGGATGTCAAGAAGGGGTTAAATACGAAACCCATAGCAGTAATTTATGTAATGTGATTTCCATTTTTTTATTTTTAGCTGCAAACATTTTATTTCTATGTTCTCCTCTTGTTCGCATGCGTTTTCTGCCCCAGTTTCCGCTCACTCCACAGCCATACTGTTAGGGAATTTAGATGTGATGTGAGCTCTACTAGGGGCAGTGAATAATGACAATGTCTGTAAATCACTGCGGAATATGTTGGTGCTACATAAGCACTAAAAATAAGTCATAAATGTACTGTCTGTATTGATTTTCAGATATACACCATTCGCAAATGGACCTGACGATACCCCTGAAGAAATATTAGCCAGAATAGGGAGCGGAAAGTTCTCTCTAAGTGGCGGTTACTGGAATTCAGTTTCCGATATTGCTAAGGTCGGTTATCTATCCTCCTCTTTATAAATCAATTATGTTCTCAGCAAATCCATTCCTTTCTGTCTCTCCTGGTATTTACTTTCTTTTGAATTAGTTTGTGTGACTATAGTATATTTTCTATTTAGTATTCATGTAATAGTAATGCTCCAATTATCATGACAAATATTTAGGAACCAAAACTTTGGAATTCCCTATGGCTTCCTTATAAGAAATAATCTAATTTATTACATTCAACAATGGTGAAACTCCGAACAGGGGTCCTCAAAAATGTTCTATCTATGTCTATTCTTACACTGCTCAGGATGGTAATACTGTTTTATGCAAATGTGAAGGGATACAACTTGGGCAACAATGTGTCAGATAAAGGGGTGCTACTAATATGTAAAAGGAAGACCGATGCTTATTACTATAGAGAAGTAACACCTCATAGACTAAGTACTGCATATCCAAATATGTCACCATCCTTATTGGTGCATACAATTGGCACATGCCAGCAAAATAAGCCATGAAACGCATTGACATGTTAAAACCACTTAAAGCAACACTCCTAGAGGGTTTCTTTTCATTGCACCACTGGAGTAATGCTTTAAATCCAAGTCCCCTGCCTCCTGTTTTATGCTCCCCTTCTGCTGTCCTCATATGGTATTGCTGCAGCTCCTGGCACTCTCCTGTGATTTGTGACCTGACGCAGTTCGTGTTTGCTGGAGTGCACCAGAGGTCACAATTCAGTGCAAGGCTATGAGAGCCTTGTTCTGGCCTTATTCTTACTCTCATGGAGATGCATTGGGAATATGTAACGTAACTTCTGACTTCCAGACCATCAGAATGTGCAGTCACCAGATGGTACTGGAAAAGCATGAAAATGTCATAGGGTGAGTGTAATGCCAGGGCAGGGGACTTGCATTGAAAGCACCAGTTCAGCGCTGAAAAAAAAGAAGCTGAGGTGATGCTTTAAAGTGCAATCAGGTTTTTGCCAGCTAATCTGAGATCTGCACCCCTGACACGATTTGGCTATTCCTAACCTTGTGATGGGTGAGTTGCTTGGGGTTTCACATGGTCCAAATGCACTGGCCATTTAGGCATAGCTTTAGGTGGGTGGTGTAATCTGAGGTTGACAAGCAGAGGAGGAGCTGAGTAATAGACTTGGGGGATGTGTAATTTATTAGGCTGTGTGCTGCTGTTTCAATACAATTAATGTTTTATCATCATTAGATTATCACTGGCCAGATTACGTGGCACTAATCCCTTGTTCAACCTTTTCTCTGATAAGCAGCTCACTGTCACTGTAAAGTGTACACAGAAAGCTGTGGTGTGGGCAGGGTTAGTTTTCTGAGTTCTGTTAAATCTCAGAGCTCTGATTTGTGGCACAACTACTGCATGTTGTAAACTTCTACATTGTTCTGCTCTCAGATCAGGTAGCAAAACCTGGTGACAAATAACATTTTTCGATGTTTTTCTGGTCATCATAATGGGAGACCCAGACAATGGGGGGTTTAGGGCACTGCCCTCCGGAGGTCACACTAGGTACTACAAGTTTGTAGACACCGCCTCCTCCGCTTATAAACCCCTACCGCAGGGAACATCCTCAGTTTTAAACTTAGTGTGCTCGGAGGATCACGCTTTGCTTGCACTCCACTGCATTCTCACTACTTACGTGATGGCGTCTGAAGACAAGGTAATATGGTCCTGATCGGGACCTGCGACAGCCTCCCCGCTCACCCTTGTGGCACACGCAGGTGGAGGTACCGGAGGGCCTAAAGCCTGGACACTTTGTGTTCTCCCGGTACGCTGTCGCACTCCTTTCCATCCCTCTCTGGGGGGCTCTGGAGAGTGGGAGATAGGAGCCTTGCACAGCTCCGCTCCGTCCGAGGCCTCCCTAAATGGTGCTTACAGACCGGACTGGAGCCAGCCCAGTCCGAGGCCTCCCTAAATGGTGCTTACACTCCGGACTGGGCTGAACCCCCGTCCGAGGCCTCCCTAAATGGTGCTTACAGACCGGACCGGCACTGAGGCACTCTGTGTCTCCTGTGTGCCTGGGGGTAGTGTCTGTCACTTTATGTGTCCTGACACTCAGACCGCGCGTTACCCTCGGGTCCGCGGATCTGGAGGTGTACCCTGTGCTGGGGTCACCCTGGCTGACCGCCCTGTGTGTCACAGGGGCTGAGGCCGTAGACTGCTGATCTTAGGATGTAATTGCAGTCTGAGTGTGTGTACTGTGTTTTACACTGTTTCCCGCGCTGCGGGCTCCAGCACCTCCATGATGAGGCTGCCTGGAGGAGAGGAGGCAGCCCCTTGCGGTGACGTCACCGGGGGGCGTGTGTATGTGCTTCCCGCGGTGTTCTTGGCGCCGCCCACGACTTTACTGGCGGCGGCCATCTTCTCCCTCACTTCCCGGCTGGGATCTACGGCAGCACGTGTCTGCACTTCAGAGGGAGACCGGAACTCGCGGAGGTCACACACACACACCGCTTCCTCCCACCGCTTTACAGCGGTCGGTAAGCCACCGGGACTCCCGGTCTGTTTGTCTGTACGACTTGGCTTATACATCCCCTACTGTGACTATGTCCTCAGTTAGGAAGCATGCTGCTAAGGCGGCGGATGCCACCATTACCTGTGCTACATGCAATGGTACACTGGTGGAGGGGTCCTGCAATAACTGCGGACGCCCAGAAGCCCGGACTGGCACTGCTGAGACAGCAGCTCCGGTGCTGTACCCTGAGGTTCGGGTGATCCCAGGGCCCTGGGAGACTCAGAATAAGATCAATGAATCTCTGTTGTCCCAGTTGTCCTCCATGTCGCAATCCCTGGAGGCACTTAATAGGAGGCTGGATAGCCCAGCTACTCCATCCAGTTACCCCCGGGTGTCTCCCTCTTCTGCTGTGAGACCCCTTAAGCGGGCTCGTCGTGAGGAGTCACCCGAGCTCCAGGCTCTCTCTGAGGAGGAGCGTTCCTCTGATGGCGAGGACGATGATGGGGGTTCAACTTTCGGGTCTGTGTCTGTGTCTGAACCTCCAGACGGGGTGGAGGATCTGGTGTCCTCTATCAACGAGACCTTACGTCTCGTGACACCCCCTGAGGAGGTGACGGTGCACCCGAAGGAGGTCTATCAATGGCTGCGGCCGGAGGCTAGACCAAGTGGCTCCTTTATGGACCATACTAATTTTGGAAGGGTGGTTAGAGCTCCCAGGTTACATCCTGGGCGGCGTTATGTCCGCAAACCCAAGGACAATCGCTTCCCCTTTCCCCAGGAGGTGCTTCAGGAGTGGTCGCAGTCCCCGAAGGTGGATGCTTCCATGACCAGGATTGCTGCACGCTCCCTTTTCTCTGCCTCTGATAGCTCCTCACTGAAGGATGCTACTGATAGACAGGTCGAGCAACTCGCCAAGTCTTCCTATGAGGCTGTGGGGTCGTCATTTGCCCCTAACTTTGCCACGGTCTGGACCTTACAAGCGATCACTACCTGCTTGGATGGTATCACTGACCTGGCAAGGTCCAGTCCAGAGGTCCTGGCACTTACCGAGAGGGCGAGGGCCTATGCGGACTACGCCAGAACGGCGACTCTGGAAACTGCCACTCGCTCAGCTGTGGCTTCGGCCAATGCTATAGCGATCCGCAGGTTGTTGTGGCTGCGTCTTTGGGACTCAGATGCCACATCTAAGAAGATTCTGCAGAATCTTCCGTTCTCTGGTGACAGGCTTTTTGGCACAGAGCTGGACAAGCTGATTAAGGATTCTGCTGAGTCTAAGATACCGCAGAATAAACCTAAGCCACGGTATACCGTTAAGAGGAACCCAAAACAGTGGTCCTTTCGGTCCAGCTCACAGTCATCAGCACCGTCCACTCGCACGGACCGAGGGGGCAAGCCCGCTTCTCAGTGGCGCTCTAAGAGTCGTCCAAAGAAGCCGGCGGGGGCAGCAGCTGCCACCCCCAAACCCGCCTCTACATGACTCGCTCTCTCTTCCTGCCTCCCCACAGGTGGGGGGCCGCTTGTCTCGCTTTCAGGACGAGTGGCTACTTCACGTTCCAGATCAGTGGGTTCGAGACGTGGTCTCGCGAGGTTACAGGATAGAGCTGACGTCAAAACCGATATCCCGATTCCATCGGTCGGTCCCCTCCCCAGAAAAAGCTCAGGCCTTTTCTTTGGTGTTGGAGGGACTCCGCAGAGACGGAGTGGTGGTCCCGGTGCCTTCCGGGGAGAGGTTCAGGGGTTTTTACTCCAACCTCTTTATCGTCCCAAAGAAGGACGGATCCTTCCGCCCGGTTCTGGACCTGAAGTTGTTCAACCATCACGTGTTGGTTCGGAAGTTCCGTATGGAATCACTGCGCTCCGTGATCGCAGCTGTGTCACAGGGGGACTTCCTAGCGTCCATAGATATCAGAGACGCTTACCTTCACGTGCCCATTGCACCGGCTCATCAGCGCTGGTTGAGATTCGCAGTGGGGGAAGAACACTTCCAATTTGTAGCGCTGCCGTTCGGGTTGGCCTCGGCACCGAGGGTGTTCACAAAAGTGATGGCCTCCATGATGGCTCTCCTGCACGGGCAGGGACATGCCGTCATTCCCTATTTAGACGACCTGCTGGTCAGGGCGCCATCGGAACACCTTTGTCAAGTGAGCCTGGATGTGACCATGCGGTCTCTGGAACAGTTCGGTTGGCTCCTCAACATTCAGAAGTCAACGCTAGTTCCGACCCAGTCTTTGACATATTTGGGCATGGACTTCAACACAGCCTCAGCCCTGGTGTCTCTGCCACGAGTCAAACAGATGGCGATCCAATCAGGAGTGCAAGCAGTCCTCCTGTCCCCACAATCATCCCTACGGGGGTTGATGAAGCTGGTGGGGCGCATGGTGGCGGCAATCGAGGCGGTGCCTTTCGCACAATTTCGCCTCCGTCCTCTCCAGCTGGAGATCCTCCGCAGGTGGGACAAAAGGACGATCTCCCTGAATCGGCTGGTGACCCTTTCCCAACCGACCAGAGATTCCCTGCAGTGGTGGCTACAGCCACACCACTTGTCTTGGGGCCGGTCCTTCATCAAACCGTCATGGTTAGTGGTGACCACCGACGCCAGTCTGAAGGGCTGGGGGGCGGTGTTCTTACACCACAGGGCCCAAGGCCTCTGGACTCAGTCGGAGTCGGCGTTGCAGATCAACGTGCTGGAGATCAAGGCGGTCTATCTGGCGCTCCTGGCGTTTCAGAGATTCCTCTCAGGACAACCCATTCGGGTTCAGTCCGACAATGCGACGGCCGTCGCTTATATAAATCATCAAGGAGGAACCAGGAGCGCAGAGGCTCTGGCCGAAGTTCACCGCATCCTATCCTGGGCGGAGAACAACAACTGCCTGATCTCCGCAGTTCACATCCCAGGGGTCGAAAACTGGGAGGCCGACTATCTGAGCCGGCAGGGGATGGACGCCGGAGAGTGGTCTCTTCATCCGGACGTCTTCAGAGAAGTCTGCAGCAGATGGGGCACGCCGGACGTGGATCTGATGGCCTCACGGCTGAATCATCAGGTGCCGCAATACATGGCGAGGTCATGGGATCCCCAGTCTCTGGGAGCGGACGCTCTGATCTTGACTTGGTCCAGATTCCATCTGCCGTATGTGTTCCCTCCTCTAGCTCTGATTCCCAGGGTGCTGTGGAAGATCAGGTCGGAGTGCAGGGTAGCCATTCTAGTGGCTCCAGATTGGCCCAGGAGGTCCTGGTACCCGGACCTGTGGCAAATGTCAGGCGGACACAGGTGGGCTCTTCCAGAACGCGCAGATCTACTCGCGCAAGGCCCATTCTTCCACCTCAATTCCAGGGCCCTCAGATTGACTGCATGGCTCTTGAGGCCTGGCTGCTGACATCCAGGGGTTTCTCCCCTACAGTGGTTGCCACTATGAATCGGGCTAGGAAGCCCGTTTCCAGGAAGATGTACCACAGGACGTGGAAAATCTTTTTTACCTGGTGTGCCTCTGGTGGACGGTCTCCGTGGCCCTTGTCCATCCCGACGTTGTTGGCTTTTCTACAGTCGGGTTTGGAGTTGGGATTATCCCTTGGCTCTTTGAAAGGTCAAGTATCAGCATTGTCAGTGCTGTTTGACAGGCGATTGGCGCTCCTCCCGAAGGTCCGTCAATTTCTGCAGGGGGTGTCGCGGATGGTTCCGCCCTACAAGAGACCTCTGGACCCTTGGGACCTTAACATGGTCCTGGCGGCATTACAGAAACTGCCGTTTGAGCCACTGAGAGATGTTTCTCTATCTCGTCTGTCCCAGAAAGTGGCCTTTCTGGTGGCAATTACGTCTCTGAGAAGGGTCTCAGAATTGGCTGCACTATCGTGCAAGTCACCCTTTCTGGTGGTTCACCAAGACAAGGTGGTGTTGCGCCCACGGCCAGAATTCTTGCCGAAGGTGGTTTCAACTTTTCACCTGAACCAGGAGATTGTTCTCCCATCATTTTGCCCCGCTCCCGTTCATCAGGTTGAGCGCGACCTCCATACTCTGGATCTTGTGAGAGCTGTACGCATTTATGTGTCCAGGACTGCCTCCTTTAGGAGTTCGGATTCCTTATTTGTTCTTACGACAGGTCGCTGTAAGGGGTCCGCGGCTTCGAAGTCAACCTTAGCCAGATGGATTAAGGCTTCCATTCAAGAGGCTTACCGGTCTTCTGGTTTGCCTCTCCCGGTGGGATTGAAGGCTCACTCTACCAGAGCCGTAGGTGCCTCCTGGGCCTTGCGACATCGAGCGTCTGCTCTACAGGTGTGTCAGGCGGCCTCTTGGTCCAGCCTGCACACTTTCTCTAAGCACTATATGGTGCATGCCCATGCCTCTGCGGATGCAAGTTTGGGCAGGCGGGTTCTCCAGGCGGCGGTTGCCCACCTTTAAAGGGAACCATGTGTTATCCGTCTTGTTGAGGAACTCTTCCCGCCCTGGGGTATTGCTTTAGGACATCCCCATTGTCTGGGTCTCCCATTATGATGACCAGAAAAAAAAGAATTTTGTTTACGTACCGTAAATTCTTTTTTCTTTAATCATCAATGGGAGACCCAGCACCCACCCAGTTGTTCCTTTGCATGTTTTTGCATTTGTTCTGTTCTCTGTTGAGACAGTGTTTGCCGGGTTGTTGAACCGTCTGTGTACGGCGTTCTTCCCGATGTTTCGGGTGTGGTTTATTTCCTCCTCGCAGCTTATGGACCAAACTGAGGATGTTCCCTGCGGTAGGGGTTTATAAGCGGAGGAGGCGGTGTCTACAAACTTGTAGTACCTAGTGTGACCTCCGGAGGGCAGTGCCCTAAACCCCCCATTGTCTGGGTCTCCCATTGATGATTAAAGAAAAAAGAATTTACGGTACGTAAACAAAATTCTCTTTTTTTACAGTCTATAATTTTGAATATTGTACCAATCAGGTGTGTGACCTATATTTGAATATTCACTAGTTTGTGTGTTGCTCTTCCATGGCTGTATCTAATTGTTTATTTGTCCAACGCATGACTATTAAACTTAGATTGGTTTTATGCTTTTTTAGGATTTGGTGTCAAAAATGCTTCATGTGGATCCACATCAAAGATTAACAGCAGCCCAGGTACTAAAGCATCCCTGGATCGTGCACTGTGACCAGCTGCCTCAGTTCCAGCTCAACCGCCAGGATGCTCCTCACCTAGTAAAGGTAAGGAAGACTGTGTGTCTTATGTGTGATTGACAATGTATGTGGGACCTCTGTATTGTATGATTTCTTATCTCTGACCTTGATAAGCAGAGATAATAAATGACTTCAATTCAAGATACTTTTATTAGCCTGTGCCCCCCGTATCTTTAGACCTGTCCCTGCACCCCTCTTATCATTTCTAGCCATCCCTTTTGCAGAAAAAATCACTTTTGTAAAGTAAGAGAAAAAGTTATATCACTTTGTCCTGTGTGAGTCCTCTGTTTCTGAGCAAGCCGCAATGGGCGGGGCCTGTGTGCTGCTGCCTTGTAATTATGCACGCCCCTCTCTGCTTCTAAGAGCCTGGCCGCGTCATGAAAGGGGCGGGGCTCCGGCATGCCGTGATTTAGCCCCGCCCCTTTCATGACGCGGCCAGTCTCTTGGAAGCAGAGAGGGGCGTGCATAATTACAAGGCAGCAGCACACAGGCCCCGCCCATTGCGGCTTGCTCAGAAACAGCGAACTCACACAGGACAAAGTAATATAACTTTTTTTATTACTTTACAAAAGCGATTTTTTTTTTCTGCAAAAGGGATGGCTAGAAATGATAAGAGGGGTGCAGGGACAGGTCTAAAGATTCGGGGGGGTCGGTTTCTGGGTTTAGAATCACTTTAAGAACTGTGTTATGCCATATTTCCCCTGCGGGGGCACTGTGGTGGAATTGAATACACATTGCCTGAAATTATAGCCCATTTGGGAACCCCAGCAGCCATACCTTCCTGTGAATATTTTTGGGAGACCCTACTAATAAAATGAGGAGGATCCATGGTGGCCAACACATCAACGATATCCACAGACTGGGAAATATATTTAACTCCTTAACAACCTGTAACGTACAATTTTTTTCATAGATTCAGGAAACCCACACTTTTGTGGCATAATCCTCAGAGTTGAGGGTGCTTGTGACTAACTCTGTGTTTTTTGTGAGCACATATAATAAATTGTCCAGAATACATGTTTTTTTTTTTTAGATTTCCCTAAAAAAGTAGAACAAAAGTGATACAAATCTTGTATGTATCCATGAAATCAATAATTAGGGCAGCTCCACATGCAAGAAAACAAGCCTTCACACAACTCTGTGAATGGAGAATTCCATAGTTACGTGTCCCAGAACATGAGAATTATTCAAATAAAAAAAAAAACCTTTAAATTTGGTATCTCCAAAATCTTAATGATTTAGAGAATCCAATTTTCTTGTAATTTTTACTGCACAATAAATGACATGACATAAAACATAAAAGCCAGTAATGTAGATGATTATTATTTATTGATAGAGCACCATTCATTCCATGGTGCTGTACATGAGAAAGGGTTGCATACAGACAAGTTCAAAATACAATGAACAAAGTGACAGACTTATACAGAGGGGAGAGAGGACTCTACCCTTGTGGGCTTACATTCTACAGGGAAATGGGGAGGGAGACAGTAAGTTGGGTCTGCTCGGGTGGTGCTGCAGTTCCTGGTCTGGTGGTGGTGGAGCGCCGGGTCCAGTGGTGTTGAGGCGGCACTGTGGTCAATGCCTGTTGTAGGCTGTTCTTAAGAGACGGGTTTTCAGGTTCCGCTTGAAGGTTCTGAGTGTAGGGGATAGTTGGACGTGATGGGGTGCAGAGTTCCAGAAGACAGGGGATGCTCAGGCGAAGTCTTGCAGGCGGTTAGATAAGGAACATACATGTGTGGAGGAAAGGAGGTGGTCTTGGGAGGTTCGAAGATTACGAGTTGGATGACATTGGGAGATTAGTTCAGAGATATATGGGGGTGACAGATTGTGGATGGCTTTGTAAGTCAATGTTAGTAGTTTGAATTGGATACGCTGATGAATTGGGAGCCAGTGGAGGGATTTGCAGAGGGGAGAAGTGGAGGAATAGCGAGGTGAGAGGTGGATTAGTCAGGCACCAAAGTTAAGGACAGATCGAAGTGGTGCAAGAGTGTTAGCAGGAAGGCCAGAGTAGGAGGTTGCAGTAGTCAAGGCGGGAAATGATGAGGGCATGCATGAGTAGCTTAGCAGATTGGGGGTTGAGGAAGGGACGGATTCTGGCAATGATTTTGAGTTGGAGGCGGCAGGACGTGGCAAGGGCTTGGATGTGCGGTTTAAAGGACAAGGTAGAGTCAAGTGTTACTCCGAGGCAGCGGACTTCAGGTACAGAGCAAACTGTGATGTCATTTATTGTGATAGATAAGTCTGGCAAGGAAGGTGTGTGAGATGGAGGAAAGTTAATGGGTTCGGTTTTGTCTACATTGAGTTTTAGGAAGCGGGAGGAGGAGGATATGGCTGATAGACACTCCTGGATTCTGGACAGCAGAGGGGTGACATCTGGGCCAGAGAGGTAGACCTGAATGTCATCAGCGTACAGGTAGTACTGGAAGCCATGGGACTTTGTTGTCCGAGACTAAGAGTATAGATTGAAAAAAGGAGGGGCCTGAGGACAGAGCCTTGAGGGACCCTAACAGAGAGGGGATGGGGTGAAGAGGTTCTGTGGGAGACACTAAATGTGCGGTTGGAAAGATAGGAGGAGATCCAGGAGAGGGCAAAGTCAGTGATACCAATGGAAGAGGATCTGTAATTGGAGGCAGTGGTCGACTGTGTCGAATGCAGAGAACAGGTCTAAAAGGAGGAGGATGGAGAACTGTCTGTTAGCTTTGGCCGTGAGGAAGTCGTTAGTAATTTTGGTCAGGGCAGTTTCAGTAGAGTGGTGAGGGCGGAAGCCGGATTGAAGGTCGTCAAAGAGAGAGTTGGATGAGAGGTAGATGTAGATGAAAAATGAAAACATTATGGCTCTTAGGGATGAAAGAAAGGGCAAGAACAATAATGGTCCAGGTCCTCAAAGAGGTAAGTATGAACAAGAGTCGTATTAAGTTCTATACTTCTAACATGATTGTATTGCCATCTTTCACCGATACCTGAATAGGTTGCAGCCTTTACTGGTCAGTGTCAGACGTAGCTTGTGGCAGCATAATCTTTGTGATCATGTGGAGACCTCTGGTGTTGGTTGGGATTATTATTATTATTGTCATGTGGAGACCTCTGGTGTTGATTGGGATTATTATTATTATTATCATGTGGAGACCTCTGGTGTTGGTTGGGATTATTATTATTATCATGTGGAGACCTCTGGTGTTGGTTGGGATTATTATTATTATTGTCATGTGGAGACCTCTGGTGTTGATTGGGATTATTATTATTATTATCATGTGGAGACCTCTGGTGTTGGTTGGGATTATTATTATTATTGTCATGTGGAGACCTCTGGTGTTGGTTGGGATTATTATTATTATTATCATGTGGAGACCTCTGGTGTTGGTTGGGATTATTATTATTATTATTATCATGTGGAGACCTCTGGTGTTGGTTGGGATTATTATTATTATTATCATGTGGAGACCTCTGGTGTTGGTTGGGATTATTATTATTATTATCATGTGGAGACCTCTGGTGTTGGTAAAGTGGGGTATGATGACTGCTGGACCTGAATACTGCAGTGAGGATCTGCAGCTCTTTCCAGCCTTGTAATGTTGCACTGTCACTACAGCAGACTGAGGTTTAACCCTTACCTGGTACCATTGAGTCAATGTTGACCCCAAGCAGATTGTCTAGGCATTTCATGGTACCAGAGCAGGGTTAAATGTGATCGGAAGCCTCCCCTTACATTTCATCATTGTCCATGTGGTCCTGAACAGGACAGAATCCTCCGCAGTACCGATTTGCATCACATTCTTGCTGCATTGCAGTGTTAAACATTCGTCCTATATAGAGTCTTGTGTGCTGTGACGTCAGGGTGATAAATGCCATAGTTAATAAATAATGTGCATAGGACACCCTGTTGGAAACCTTATATTAATGCATAGTACCATACAATTGTATAATCTGCTTCCTGTCCACAAGTCTTAATATGGGATGGGTTATGTTTGTAACCTTTGTGGGTTTGTATGTGTACAGTCTTCGCTGTCTGTGTATCATCACTAGTAAAACATCATGCCGTCTTGTTCTGTAGCCCTATTTACGGGAAATACAATATCAGATGGGTTCTTTTTTGTTATTGATCATATGGCTTCCATGAATGAGTGTACTTGTATATAATCTATAGCTCCTAAGCAATAGAAACATCCTTTCTTCAGCCAGCATGTGCGATACATAAGGAATAATTGGTGCTGATCATATTTTCTGGTCATATTTATCACTCTATTTGTGGCCACCTTGTCTCTGATGAGTCCCTTAATTCATTTGTTTACACTGACATGTTCTCTGTCCCCTATAGGGAGCTATGGCTGCAACATACTCTGCTTTGAACCTCAATCCATTGTCTCCAGTGCTGGAACCTGTTGGCCGTTCCACTCTTGCTCAAAGGCGAGGTATCAAGAAGATTACCTCCACCGCCCTGTGAACAACTCCGTCTACAGAGTGCTAGAGCTGAAGATCCACAGCACAAACCAAGCCAACAGAGATAGCACATATCAAAAAGAGACACTCCGGCAGGCACCTGCTTTCTGCCGGATCACCATCAATGCTGCTGCTTTTTGTCTGTTCTCTCTTTACCTGGTTGATGGCAACCCTCGTACCTTACTGACTCGAATGGCCAGTCTGTAATATAATACAAGTAAGAGACTGGTCCTCCAACAAAGCGGAGCAATAAGACTTCCCTCCTCCCTGGCATGAAGAATACACTGAAACAATGGCAACCAATATTTTTTTATAGGGGGAGTTTTTAGTCGGCCATCTCAGCGGGATGTAGATACTCATTATTTTGAGCACTTATGTGATTTCAAAGCTGTGTTCCTTAAATCCTCGTACTTTGTGCCATGCAGACGTGTCCGTTTATTTCATGGCCATTTTGTATGTTTCATTCGTTGCTTGATTTCTTACTTTGCTCGAATTTACCTCTGTTATAATTTTTTTCTATTCAGTTGCTCTTATGCCTTGCATTGGTTTCACAATGTGGTCCTGTACGTTCTGAGACGCCCACTGGAGCGGCGGTGCGTACCGGAATAGTGCAGCGTGTCACTGCGTCTGAATGTAACATGATCCAACACTCACTGGAGAACACGAGCCTGTTCCTCTAAACAAATGGCATTCAATGATATTGATTGGCCAGCACACGATGAATTAGCACAAATGAGTACAGCCGCAGTACCTGAGATATCATGTACCGCCTTTGTGCATCATTCCCGTTAGGTACATGCTTTGCTGCCTTTTTTATAGTACTTTATTTTTACATGTTGGGTTATAAGCTCACTGCCTTTATTCTAAAGCTTAGTCCAGGCATTAGCTCTCCTGAAATGAACCAAGCAGGAAAGTGATGGAAGCAGCAGTTATAAACAGCTGGGGTTGTAGGTCATCTGTGATGTAAGCATTCCTGTGCAGGCTGCCATATAGATAACCTCCATGTTTATACATGAGTAATGATGCCATTCACCTAGACTCTATAGAAATGGTTTATATTCTAGCCATGGATTGTGCAGAGCGCCCTCAGCTTTTCTGCTCGGTGATTAAGCCATTGAGAGAGAGAGATGTTCTCTTATACAATGCGGAGCTGCATTAATATAAGTAAGCAATAGAACAAGTAAGCGTCCATTGATTTTTATTTTATCCTATAATCAAGGGTTGCTCATGTCACAAATCTTTCCAATGAACTGTGGTATGATCGGAGCAACCTGTGGATAAAATACTGAGATGTAACCTAAATTATATCAGGAGCCTATGGAAACACGGTAGCTTTAAATTTACATATAATCAATGGCAGAGGTGATGGATTTTTCTTATATTGCTTTTCTATTTTTTTTTTTTTTTTTTTTAACTATCTCTGCTCGAAGCAGTTTGGAACTTAAGATATATATATTATTTTTTACTTGGCACACCAATATTGATTTTTTTTTTTTTTTTTAAATTTCATTTTGACCTTAAGATTTATTTTTCACTGCAAAGTAAATGTCTGGAGAGCCGATATAATTCTTAAAGGGAGTTGTCACAAGCATTTTGAAACCTCATTTGAGAGCCGCAGGATGTAGGGGCACAGACCCAGATTCCAGCGATGTCCCTTACTGGGGCTGCCGTTTTGATAAAATCACTGTTCTATTTGCTGCAGTTCTCTAAATGCTGAGCTCATAAATATGGAGAACTACATGAGCGCAGGTCTTCTAGTCCACTAGTGATAATCTCCTGCTGATAAAACAGAAATGTTATCAAAAGTATATCCAACAGCCCAGTAAGTGACACATTGCTGGAATCGGGTTTGTCTATAGATTATGCTGCTCTGAGTAGGCAATAAAAATCTGGTGTCAGATTCCTTTTAAATAGACTGTGTTGTATAACAAATGAGTTTTTTCTCGTGAAAATGATGTGCTTAATGACTTAATTCCATCACAGAATAAAGGGACATTGTACACAAAGGGATGTAATTATTTTAGAGTTATTGTATCTCCAGTGGGAGGGCTTGTGTAACTTTTTTTTTTTTTTTTTTTTTAATACGAATCATAGAGAATATTTTTCTACAGTTATGTACAATCATTCTTTCTATTAGACTTCGCATGGCATGTCAGTACAATTATGATACTTGAAGTAGAGCTCAGAATTTTTCCCTTTGCCATCATCCAATTTTTGGAAGACTCTTATCAATGCTTCCATTGCAGTAAACTAAAGTACAGTGTCATAGTACAACTAAGTGAGAATATCTCATCACCTTCATTGAAATTTACCCGTAAGTATTTATCCACTATGATCGATTCTTAAAGGTAATCATTGCTTGTACATATATCTTAATCGTTTTGTAATCTTCTAAAGAAAATCCAGACATTTATATAATAAACTTTCAAATACCGACACGAATTATGTTTGTGGTGTTTGAGTATGATTTTTTTTTTTTTTGTAAGTTCTTTTGAAAGCGTTGTCTGTGGACCATAAATGTGGGTATTGGGGTAAGTGCCCATGATCCGCAGACACTTCATCCTGGATGCAGAGACTCGGATGTTATCCACAGAAGAACTAAGAATCTGCACCCACGACCAGAAGAAGATGGGACAATTGCTGCCCCCAGAACACTTCTCCTGCCGAGAACACTCTTGTCTTCAAGCATAAATTGACATGCTGCGGCTCATAATGTTCACACGGTCAGTTTACGCTGTGAGAAAAGAAGCACAGTGGGTATGAGATTTCTATAAATCCATCCACTGTGCTTGTACTGTAGAATGCAGCGAATATGCGCTATAGTCAAAACGCCATTCCTGATTATGAGCACATACCATTTAGGGTATCTCAAACAATGTCATTTTTGGGTGGATTCTGCCTCCAACTTGATCCAGAAAAATGTAAAAAAGAATGAACTGTGTCAAAATTGTACCTGATATATTAGCATTTGTACTCTTAGCACTAAGCTTCAAGCATGATGTAGCAGTCACTGACCATTGTTCAGCTTGGAGTATTTTTTGGTCTATCCAGTCTGTGTAAGGCATTAAAGTCGATATTACCTCAGCGTATTCCGAGCATCGGTACATTCACTGCAAAGCGGGAACCCGATGTCATGCTCGGCTTTCGCGGTGCGGAGACCCGTGAAAAACGCATTCGCACTTGCCGCATCGCCGCACTGCGGCGCGGTTGGGTAAGCCATAGTAAGTATGGGACTTGCGCAATCGCAATGGTTTTGCTTGCGGCAGTGCGCGCTGAAATAAACCATTGCCGCAAGTGCAAAACCGCACTTGCCGCATCTGCGCAAGTCCCTATACTACATGTGATTACGCAACGCGCCAAGTGCCGGTATGCGCAAGTGCGGCAGAGCGGTTTTCACGCATCTGCGCGACGCGGTAGCGTTTAGCAAAATCTGACTAATCATACGCAGGAGGTAATCTAGAGTACAACAAAAATGCACTTGAGTTCTGTCTCTCCCTTTCCGAGAGCCATTATTATAGAGCATTGCATGGCCTGTAAGTCCTTTGCCGATTGATGCTTTCCAAGCTGTTGTTGTGAGAATAGTTAACATTGCAATAAAGAACCATTGTTGCTCTGTCAGAACCCTTTGGGTACAGCCCGGTCTCCCCTTTGAGCTCACATCATTTCCTGCACGTCAGTTGATCTGATTATCTGACATGCACCTATCAGGGCCTGTGCAGATCAATCTGCCTGTCGATGTTAACCTGTTATTTTGCACTGTCAAAACACTGACAGTGCATTCTAAGTACCTCAGCCGAAAACGTGCTATCCCTCAGCGGCTCCGGATGATGCGATCATGGGGTCTCGATGCGATGTCATGATAGCGCGGAGCTGTCATGACTCGCTTCCTGCCAGCGATGCCAGAGTGAATCGCAGGCAGAAAGTCATCATTTGTGCTATGTAGAGGGATGCTGAAGCATATCTCTGCACAACACAAATGTTTTATATTAGGGGATTCACCATTCTACCCACTAAATGGGGGTACCCCTAGTACTAATCATAACAACTCAAGAAAAAGAGAAAAGCTTTTTTTTTTTTTTTTTTTTTTTTTGTTTGCTCAGTGCTAAGCTTTTCTCTTCTTTTGTGTTGTGCATTAAAAAAAAAAAAAAAAAACGCACTGTGTATTGCCAAGTTACCCTAAGGGGCAATTTAAAATTAAAAAGTACATGTGGAGAAGAAGTTTTTAAAAATATGAAAAAAGCAAAAAAAAAAACATAATTTGATCTTATGAGCCCTTTTTGCCCTATTGAAATAAACTTAAAAACAAAAATACGTGTTTAGTATTGCCACATTCAGAAATGCCCAAATATAAAATCAACTAATCGGAACGTAAACTGCGTAACAGAAGTATTTCAAAATTGCGTCTTTTTGTTTTTTTTTTTTTTTGGTCACCGGAACATTGCAATGACAGGCAATCAAAACATTTCATCCACCCAAAAATGTTATAACTAAAAACATCAGCTCAAGTGGCAGAAAATAAGCCATCACATAGCCCCAGATCCCGAAAAATGAGAATGCCGCAAGCCGTGGAAAAATGGCAACCAATTCTTAAAAAAACTTTAGATTTTTTTTTCCCCCCACTTAGATAACAGTAAAAGTATAACATGTTTGGCATCTACGAACTCATACTGCCCGAGGCATCATACCGACATGTCAGTTTTACCATAAAGTGAACATGATGAATTAAAATATCAAAACATTGTGTAATTGCAATTTTTTTTTTTTTCTTGCAATTTCGCTGCACTTGGAATTTTTTTCCCCATTTTCCAGTACACTATATGGTAAAATAAATGTCATTCAAAAGTACAACTTGTCCTACAAAAACAAACCTCATATGTCTATATTAACAGAAAAATAAAAAAGATTGGAAGAGGAGGAGAGAGAATGAAAGTGCAAAAAAAAGGGGAAGGGGTTAACTAGAGCACTGACTGGGTAGTAGTTTTCTTCCAATCATTGTTGTCACAGGAGCATTTGAGGACTGACTCATTTATCTGCCTGAAGTTAAAAGGAACATCCCAGAGTCTCATCAACAGATGGATGACAGAAGCTGCTATCTCTACCCCTCCACTGTATATCACAAGTCTGGTATGCATGCTGATTTCAAGGATTAGTCTCAAAATCACTCTGTGGTCTTATAATAATGTACACACATCTATTCATTATTACTAATGTGACTTCTTAATCTGCGTCAGTTCTGCTTTGCCTCAATCACGAACAGTGTGATTTTACCTTTGCAATAAACTCTCTCCTTCTGTACACATCACTGCCTGTCTAACTTTATGTTCTGCCATCTACATCAATATATTCGGTGTTTTTACATCATTGATCAGGTGGTTTCCAACAGAGATCAACAATCATGTACTCCTCGTAAGGAAGGTTGTAATTAAGTCAGTTTTTTTTATAGGGGCAACATTACTATATGGGGACACAAAGGTAGATTTTACTACTGTATGGGGGCCACAAACTGGGTTGTTCACTGTGGGGGACAGTATTACAGTAAGGGAGGCACAAGGAGGATTGCACAACTCCTGTATGTGGTGCACAAATTAATGCTCGCAGGCCAGAGATGGTAGCATTGCTATTGTAGGCCACAAAGGAAGATATCACTATTGTGTGGAGGGACAAGTGGGATTTTATTTTTAGGTTAACTGCATGATCCAAAAGCTGTTTACTATTGTAGAGCACCCAGAGTGAGGGTCGAGGTCACTATGGCCTTTTGTAGAGGGTGGGGTGGAAGACTGGGCAGGGTGCTAAAGTGATGTAATCAAAAGTGTCAAAGAATTACATTCTGCAGAGATTAGTCCTGGCTGGGCAGAAGTAGTCATCGAGGTCTGTGTGGGATGGAAAAATAAAGAAAAATGTTTCACTTCAATCAGAAGATGTCACTTTTCACTAAATTTACATGAACTGTATTCACTTGAAAATTTATGCTGAGTAGTAACTTTAACGTTCTTCAGGAGCAGTATGATAGTCATTACTGTGTATTCTGTTTATACACGGGCAATCACAATTGGAGAACAAACAATTTCCTTAATGTTAAGGTCATTTTGTTATCCTGTGTGAAAATATCCTAACGAGTAAAATAGTATTTTAAGCTCATTTCTGCAATTTAATATATTCTAATGCACAGAATAAAAATGTAAACGAGATAAATTAAAAGAACTGATCAAAAATAGAGAACACTTTCAGCTACCTGCAAGGTATTGGTGTAAGGCTCCATTCACACTGTGCGTTTTGGTCTGGTTTTGCGTGTCAGTTTTTGTAGCCAAAACCAGGAGTAGAACAATCAGAGGAAAAGTATAATAGAAACACGTCACCACTTCTGTATTTATCACCCACTCCTGGTTTTGGCTACAAAAACTGAGGAGCAAAAATGCACAGTGTGAATGGAGCCTTAATCTGGCACCTGGTGCTAATGTGCTTTAATATCTGATAGACTGCCAGTTAAATAGGGTTTAACTTTCCAGTTTGCACTCACTTTACAAAAATGATGTGCCTTTGCAAAGTGACTTATGGTGGGTTTACACGTCCCGATATCTGCGTCCAACTCCGACCAAAAGTCACGTGGTTCGTGCGTTGGCCCCGATATCGTTCGTGCGTTGTATGGTGTAAATGACCAATACGATGCACGAACGATGTCAAACCGATATCTGGGATCGAATGAGCGTGCTATTCAACGGGCCGATATTGGATGGAGGTTGGAGCAGGATCGTGCTGTGTGAACGCCCAACTACGATGTGCAGTACAACGTCCGCTATTCACTCCCATGTTAAATGGTCGTTCCTGGGTCGGCCGTACAAGGGGAGCGTAGACATCGTAGAGACGTTGTATCCTGATATCGCGCTGTGTAACATTCCTATACGATGTTGGAATTCTGCCCAGAAAAAGCGCGCTCCTGCGGCGTTGGATCCAATATCGGACCGACGTTGGAACATGTAAACCCACCATTAGACCTTTGGGCAGCAGGTTATCCAGATAGAGGCAAAAGGGGTCACCCTGGTCATCATTCCAAATCTGTGATTTCTAGAATATTGCATCTTTACAACATCACCATCTTTTATTCTGCAGTGACTAAACCTCTCAGCAGAAACAATCAAAAGTTAAGGAGCATGTTGTGTGGATAGAGAAGTGGCCCACAGTTCATTTTATTGATGAAAGCAAGTTTAATTTATTTGTGTGTGTCTGATGCTGGGGAAAGGCTGAATCCAAAGTGTGTAAAATAAGGCAGTGAAAGGTGAAGGTGGATGTGTCGTGGTTTGGGGAATATTTTCTGCTGCAGGAGTTGACCTCTCATGCACACATGTATTCCCCCTGCCATGTAGCTGTATCAGAATCTTCAACAACATGTGGTTCCTTACTTGCATTCAGCTCTAAGGCTGGCTTCAGACTTGCGGACCTCCGCAGCGTCCTGCGGAGGAGATCCGCAAGCTGAACGCAGCCCCTATGTTTATAATGAGAACGCAAGGTGCTGCGCATGACCGTGCGCTCTCATTCACTGCAATATGTGATTTGTACGCAGGCGGATGCCCGCGCACAAATCACACACAATCACACTCTCATCCGCACCAGGAACGCGACCATCTCGCATTCCTGGTGAGTACGAGAGTGTGTGATTTGTGCGCGGGCATCTGCCTGCGTACAAATCACATATTGCAGTGAATGGGAGTGCACGGTCATGCGCAGACCTGCACATGACCGTTCTTTCCCATTATAAAGATAGGGGCCGGCGGTGGCTGCGGTCAGCTTGCGGATCCCCTCTGCAAGACGCTGTGGAGGGGTCCTGCAAGTGTGAAGGCAGCCTAAAGCAGTTCCTTGAAACAGAAAACAGTAAAACAATTAAATGTCAGCCAAGAGTCCTGATCTAAACCCAATAGAAAACCTATGGATAATCCTAGGTATCAAAGTTATGGCCAAGAAACCCACAACAGTCACTGAACGGTGGAAGAGATGGAAGAAGAGTGGACCAAAATCCCCCCAGAGCAGTGTGAGGTACTAGTGATGTCCTGTGGCGGCAGATGTGCTGAAGCCATTCATAGCAAAGGCCTGTATATACTTCCTACTGATTAATGACTGTTCTAGCATTGACAAAATTTAGTTTTAATCTTTCTCTGTGCTACAGTCATTGCTGTTCTCTAATCATGACCATCACATTTTGTGTAAAATAGAGGTCATCAGTTGATAAACTTTGGTTATTTTGGAAAAGACTGTTCTAGTGGGATTGTGTACCCCTTATACTAAAACGTCAAGTGTTGATCAATGTAGATTACATCCTGTGTGAAAAAATCAAATGACTATACATTGTTCTCCAATTTTGATCACCAGTGTATGTGGTCATAGTACGGTGGTATTATTTGGTCCTTGTATACTACGGTTTTTGTAACAGTTATTTTTTTAACTGTAAAAGTGTATAGTCATAGATATATTATACAGTGGTGCTTGAAAGATTGTGAACCTTTCATAATTCTCCAAATTTCTGCAAAAATATTATAGAAAACTACTTCTCAATTTCACTAAAAGGAGATGGAGAACATACCATAGCATACCATACTTTTAATCATACACCCTTATTATGGACCTATTGATTATAATGAGGGAAAGTCCAGGCACTGCAAAGCCGGTTTCACACCACAGTGTGATCAGGTTCGAGGCTGTCTGGCGTGAACCTGACAGCCCTGGACCCGATTTTGCACTAATGCATGCCTATGTTGCCGGACAGGGCCAGATGGCGGCTATCTGCCATCCGGTTTTGTGCCTGTCTGGCAGCATCAGGCTGCATTCATTTTTTGCCCCGGACACAAACGGAGCTTGCAGCATTTTTGTGTCCAGGCAAAAAATTGAACCAAACCGGATCCTGCTGGATTCTCCCAGATCTGGCGCAATCCAGCGCCCCCCTAACATGGGAGTCTATGGGGCGTCGGACACGAAAGAGAAATCTGTCCGGTTCCCGGACGCCAGGTGCTGAAGCTCAGCACCAACCGTGCTGAACTTCAGCACCTGGAGCTGTCCTCTGCTGAGATTTCAGGACCGCGAATAGCTCCCCGCTAGCTGCGATTCTGACATTTCAGCAGGGACAGCTCTTGAACCCTGCAATCTGCCGATTTCAGCAGAAAACAGGAGCGGAGGGTGCTATTCTGTCCAGTGTTTCCTGCATAACACCGGACAGAACCTGATACACCACAACCGTGGTGCGAAGCCGGCCTAATCTGGCCCAGACATGCAGCACAATATGATAAAACAATGGTCATTTGATAAAGTTTAAAAAAAATTTCATCTTGAAAGGAGGATCACTCCTTTCCTGTAATTAAGTTAGACATGTTCCCCAAAGTACAGCATACAGTAAAGTGAGCACATTTAATAAAACAGACCTGAAAGATTTTGAATTGGGTATGGTGCTAAACTGGCTACATTTTGTGTTTTTTGGGTGACATTTTATACTGACATTTTCTCTGTAAGGTCGTTCCCTAGACAAGTGGTTTTTCTTATGCGCACATGTGGCACTAGTCCATTTGGACCATCCGTGCGGCCATCCATGTGTATGTGTGCGTATGCCTGTGCCGTCTGTGTGACACTTATTGGGAAAAAAATGCATGACACTAAAATTGTTTTTTGTGTTTAACGGTTGATGCACTACTAGAACAATACCTTCTGATTCCACAAGTCTCTCCCACCCCCAGGTAAAATAAGAATGCCTATACTTTCCTCCCGTGCTGGCGCCATACAAAAAGGGTTCAAGTGACATTGCAACATCACGCGAGCCTAACGTCTAATCACCGCCGACTGCTCCTGTGTCCGAAGGGGAGGAGAAAGAAATCAATAGGAAGTGAGCGGTAGCCACAGCTCTTCCTGTTGATTAGCTCATTGCTCCAGTTTTCCAATTCTGGCACTTTGCCTTGGCTCTAACCAATACCCTGGTGCTGTGGCAATAGGGTAATGGTTTTTGGAGTTAATAATCCAATATGCACAGTAGGAATGGGGCACCAGTGCAAACAGCCTTGGGGAGGAGACTAATATGGAGCAACCAGTCCTGGACACAGCAGTGCCAGTCACATAGACAAATGCAGTAATATCTTGATAAGGAAGAGACGGCACTCACCAGTGTGTTGCTTTGCTTTATTTCGGGTTCGCCATTCACATAGTGCAGGGAGGGGGATTAGGCTGAGGTGACGACGGCACCGTTTCGCGCTACATGCGCTTCCACGGGTCACAAGCTAATGGAGGTATAGCTCACTTCCTATATAGGAGGAGTCTATATCATACGATGACGTCGCCATTAGCATCTGAATAAAAACTTTACAAAATCTTAAAATCATGATTCCACTTATCGCTAACTGCAAGATAAAGGAGAACAATTAACAATATATACAAATATAGGCATTCAAGCCCTGGAACAGGTGCATCAGACTGACATAGCTTATGATAGGTCCAACGCTGGGCAAAATGACCATGTAATAGATTGTGCAAGCGCGCAAGGCGCAATGCCACAGAGATTAAAACAAATATAGCTATGTTTTATCTAATATGGGGGAATTTTTAAAAGTGCACTAGACTATTGAAATACCTATATAGAGAAATGCTGAAAAAAGAGAAATCGTGAAGCAACGTAATCTACATTCAGGGCCGGTTTTAGGCAAAGTGGGGCCCTAGGCAAAAGGTTAAAGTGGGCCCTAAATGCTCAGGCCCCTTTCACATCTAACGCTTTGCTGCATTTTGCTCAATTTGCATTTCCATGCGTTTTTACCGCAAAAACGCATCAAAACGCATGCGTTTTTGTTCCCATTGATTTTAATGGAAACGCATGCAAAAACGCTGCCCAAAACATCGGGGAAAACGTTTTGTGCTGCGTTCGCAAAAATGCATGCATTCCCATTGAAATCAATGGGGGAAAAAACGCTAGCGTTTTTAATGCGTTTTTAGCGGTAAAAACGGCTAGAAAGGCAAATTTAGCAAAACGCACACCAACCTTAGATGTGGAACAGGCCGTAGTTATATGGTAAGCGTGACTTCATAAGTTGAATATCTAGGTCAGAATAAGAACATACTGAACGTCATTTTTATTTCAATCATTAAAAAAAAAAACTGAAATTTGTAAAAAAAAAAAAAAATATATTTTTTTTTTATTTTCCGAGACCCATGATGTTTTCATTTTTGAAGATACAGGGCTATGTGAGGGGTTACTTTATGTGCCCTGAGCTGACATTTTTACTGATACCATTTTGAGTCAGATACAACATTTTGATCGCCTTTTATTGCATTTTATTGTAACAACGTGGTGGCCTAAAAAACATAATTCTGGCGTTTTTATTTTTTTCCCATTACGCCATTTACGAATTGGATTAATTTACTTCATATATTGATAGCTTAGATTCTTACGAACGCAGCGATACCAAATATGTGTATTTTTACATTTTTTTCACTGTTTTATTGCTATTTTCAGTTCAGCTCCTTTGGGGGCCCCTAAGAGAGTGGGGGCCCTAGGCAACTGCCCAGTCTGCCCCCCCCTAACGCCGGCCCTGTCTACATTGCAATCACATTAACTGATATATATAATATAATAATTGTCAAGCACATTCATACAAGGTCTGTTAACAATAATGATCGGTAGTGAAAACTAATCATAGAAGGTTTACAGGTCTGGTACAAAGTTACAATTACGGTTTCTATTAAGATTCCTGCCCTAAGGAAAGATCTCACTCGAATTCCTTCAGGGTGTTCATGAGTGCTGAACAGTGATCCCCTGATCCAAACAAACAAGTTGGGATCTTATTTATTCTGTCTACAGGTCACCCTTTTAGAAAGACCTTAGGTTATGTCTAAATTCTAGGGAATTTGCTAGTTGTGCTCTATTGCTTTACCCTTTATTGCAGTAGTTTGAATGTACAAGAGAGAATTTACTCCCGTATAGTGTTAATGTCACAAGCTGCTGCTGTCTATGGGTTTACGGCTTTCCAGGCACAGGTGAGCTGCTGCTGGTGCTTGGTGTGTCAGCTGACCTAATTGTCCACTCCCCCGCCTTTAAATAGATCCCTCTTCCACCAATAGTTTTAAGGCCCCGTTACATGCAGCGATATCGCTAACAATATCGCTGCAACGTCACAGGTTTTGTGATGAGTGATGAGGTGTAGTCACACAAATAAACATTTATACCCAGGTACCTGATGGGAACAACTTCAATCAGCGAAGATGTAATCTATCTCTTTTGTCTTCATGTACTACAGGCGCCAGGATGAGATTCCATGCCCACTGCCTGTATCTCCAGATTTCCCTCTTCTCAGTCTTCTGCAGCAGTTCATGGTGTCCTTACAAATAAAAATATCATTACATTGCCCCAGAAATCTAAACGTCTTCCATACTGTCACTGACTAAATAATTGTCTCACTTTGCTCCTTGCACAAAAAAATCCCCCACATCACCCATCTCCATGACACTCACACCGCATCTTTGTATAATATTATTCCACACTTCCTCTTTGTGTAATATACCCCCACACAAACACACTGCCCCTTGCAATACTCTGCCCTCTTTCATAATTTCCGCCTATTGTCCTATAATTTTGCCCTTGTAGTAACACCCTGGCCCTTACCCTTCCCACCCCTCTGCAGTAAATATCAGGACATCCAATCCTCTGCCATGTTGCTTTTACTCCACTGCATATTTGCCACCTTCACGCAGTACTCCATTGACAGTAGCAGTGTGATGACCTCATCATGTTGCTGCACATTGGAGCGGACAAGCACTGCTCTGCCCCAGTGCCAGCTGTCATGATCTCAAATGTATATAAGACGCAAATACATTTAGTTGCTAGGTGATAAGAACAAGAATTTCCTGGCCGCAAGGGAACTTTTTGCAACGGCATTCAATGGTACCATGCCAGGCTTCCAGCGGCTCTGAACAGCCACCTGGGCACCAGCCATGGGGCATATGCCCTCCTGCTCAGCCCACTTTGTAGCCCCCACTATTAAGGATTTTGCCTGCCAGAGAGACCAGATAGGTATTTGCTCTTTGATGTCTCACTTTTCTTACTGATTCTTTCTCCTGTTGGTATTCAGGTTGTAGGAGGCTACCCTAGTTGCTAATTCACCTTTTTCCACTTGTGCATGTTATGTCTCATTACCACATCCTGGGTCTTGGCGTGTCTCTGCACACTTTCAATCCTAGGTTATAGTGTACAGCCACTTTCCCTCTGGTTCCTAAGGAGGTATGTGGAACAACTTGACAGTCTTTCAGGAAGCCAGGTCCAAGTTGTAGGTTAGCTGCACAGTCCCTAGAAATATTTGTAGTAGACAAGGATACTAAACTGTACAGAAACCAGTTGGGTGCAGTTGCTAAGAAAGAGGTTTTATTGACTCTTTAACCCTTGATGGAATGCTCATATGCATAAGAAATATACTCCCCCACCATTGCTTTCTCTTGTGTTCAGCACTATGGTGTTTTCATTCAAAAGTGGTCCACAAATCTGCAGACTGTCTCGGTCATGCTGCTCTGCAGACTTCTATATTGTAAGTCTTCAGAGCAACAGAACAAGGCTCCACAGGCTTACAAATGTATAAGAGAAATTTGGCTCAAGCACAAAATGAGCTGGCTAATCGCAATGACATCACTGACAAGTGGCATGAACAGCGCTAGACACCAGAGAGGGCAGCGATAAGAGAGTATATGAATATATTCACACTACGTTTCATGTGTGTATGTATATGTGTGTGTGTGTGTATATATAATATGCACATTTCATGAAAAACCTTCATGGGAGGGCTTCTTTAAAGGTACCTTCACACGTGGCAATATTCTTAGGCAATTTCACTGGCAATTTGCTGGTTGCAGTGAAATCATGTTGTACACATTGTTCTATTTTGTTGCTGTGTACAAATGTAACAATGTGTCCATGATTTCACTGCAACCAGTAAGTTGCCAGTGAAATTGCCTAGGAATATTGCCGTGTGTGACGGTACCTTAAAGGAAACCTGTCAGCTGATAAATGCTGCCCCCAGTTTGGCAGAATACAGAATTCACTGTGCTGAAAAACCTTTTATCATCATTTTGAGCAGGTTCCCTTTTGATTGTGGAATGGGCAGTCACAGTCTGCACTGTCAGAAGGGCACTCACTGCCTGTCTCATACTCTCTATGCCCATTTCTTGTGACAACTGAAAATATTTGTAGTGGATGTTCACAATTTTTAAGCATTTATCCACAAGAAAAGATTATTTTTATCTTTGGAATTCTGCTGGATTCTGCTCTATCTCAAAAGACTTCAAGCTGTCATTGATGTTAGAGGGGGCAATACACGGTATTAAGAACTGGGGTATGTGAACTTTTGATCAGGGTCATTTGGATGGTTTTGGTTGTCATTATTATTTAAAAAGAGAAAACACAGTAGTTTGACAATAAATGACTTTTAAATATAGGATTTCCATAAGTATATGGGTGAGACACTTAAAATTTGGTCCTCCACCTCACAAGAAGCTACTCAAACAAGCATATAAATCAGAGATCGGAGTACAGGCTTTGTTGACCATATAAACATACCGTAGTTTATTTATTCCCAGACAAAGGGCAAAGGATGGTGGGAGGAGGAGTAAAGTGTATCAGTGCTGAAAGCTGCATACAACAAATCCAATTTTACAATTATAGATACAATGGTGAGTGTAAATAATATCCCGCTCAAATGACAGAGGTTACAGAGCATATATTGCACATCAGAGAGGAAAATCTAAAGTCAGTTTACGGTATACAGGCTAAACTGCTGAGACCATTGCATCAACACGCTTTACTGACCCTTTCCATAGTAAAGTGTAGGTGCTTCAGTACAAGACAATATGAGCATACACAGATTACAACAGTCCCCATAAAGTACATATCATGTATGTTACTGGCAATTACCAGGGTTGTAGCTATCCATCATACACCAGGGCACATGGAGGGGGAGGACACCAGACCACAGGACTCCAACGCGTTTCGTGACCCTGCCTTAGCTGTTGGGTCACTTCATCAGGGGATGAATAAGCCCTGTACATCAGCATCTTAAATGCGAACTCAGCACTGCTATGCCACCGGAGGTGACAATTACCGCCCATCACACATGACCGGTAGTGATGCGTTGCGCCCCACATCAGGTCGCCAGGACGCATCACCATGGTGACTGCGCGTCTGCAGCAACACAACGACGCAGGAGCAAAGAGGGGGGAGTGCCCAGCCGATCGGGGGCGCATCTGGCCACGGGGACATCTCGACATTAATGCCCATCACAAACTAGCTGCTATAATACACATCCATATAAAGAATATCTTCACAGTACAGTCCATCATTCAAGATGTGTAGATAGTAAACACGGTGGATGTGTAAAGACTGCAATTCTGAAGGAGCTAGCAGAAAAAAAACTGTTGCAGAGCTTCATCTTTATGCCATCAGATGCCAAGGCCTTGGATGAGGTTGGAGGTGCGGCGGGGAGCCGAGTGGAGGCGACACATTGAATGAGGCGGTCAAGGCAAATAGAGAGCTTCTAAGGAAACGTACTAAAACCTGGTGGAACAGGGCATTTCTTGACAAGTACATAGAGAGGGTGCTTGTACCACATGGGTTACGGGTACAGGTCTTCCCCTCGTTTCCAATTGAAGATGAGAACTTCAGAATGGAATGGGAGGGTTTTGCCAGTGCTTGCTCTAAGGGGTTCATAGGCCTACTTATTGATCTGAATACCACCTCGAGGAAATGGAGGGAGAGATAGAGAACCTGTTACGCCAAACTATTCTCGGTATTTGACAAATTAAGGAGCAGATGTCTAATGAGGCCTGGACCAGCCACATGGGGAGCCGGTTACCCCTATTCCATGTAGCACGGACGAGTCAGATGTTGAATCTCTTCCTGGAAAAAGGCGTTTTGACCCGTTTTAGGGCACGGAGCCAGCTGGGAGCCAATAACACCTCTGGCAGGGCATTACAGGTGATAAATCTATCCCATCACTCTCTGTCCAATGCTCAGATCGAGGTTTTGTCTCAAGGGCTCTCTTTTTCACCCACAAACAATTTCCATTTCTTTACAGCTCTAAAGGATGTGCAATTATTCTCACGGAAAATCATCCTGCGGAAATTACATAGTGAGAATCAGAAACACCCAGAGGAATTGAATCGTGGTGAGAGAGAGGCCCTACAGACCTTGGAGGATCTGGCCGGTGAATTGGAACCTACAAAAACAGGTGGCCAGGGTGGCACCATCTGGATGGATGTGTTCAGGAAGTCAACAGCAGTGAATTCCCTTTTGCATGCATCATCTGCCCATGATCGGTCCACTGTCCGTGCCGTCCACACTGGTCAGTTTCTTCGGATGAAACGCATTTGTTCATTCGAGGAACTATTTGAGAAATAAGCCCTGGATTTGAAGGAACGGTTTCGAGAGAGAGATTACAGCAACAGGTCGATTTAACGGGCCTATTTGCGGGCTAGGAATACTCCCCGTGATATCCTACTCTATGGGACTAATGATAAGAGAATGGATAGGATGACTGATGTCCAAGCCATTTGATTTATATCCACTTTCAACCAAGGATGGGACATGATGCGGGACATTCTGAGCAGTCATTGGCCAATTCTCCTCTCTGATCCTTTTCTGAAGGACTCACTTTCTGAACGTCTTTTGATGACAGCTAGACGGGCGAGGAATTTAAAAGATGTTCTTGTCCAAGTCATCACACCACTGTGACACCTGGTTTGTTCAGGTCCCGGGGCCCTCTAAGAGGGTGCTTTCCTTGTGGGCACTGCGTGGCCTGTGGGAATGTCCAGGGCACTGCGACCTTCGCCTCCTCCGATCGCTCCTGCACCTATGATATTCAACACTCTATATCCTGTGGTACAAGCAACATGGTATATTACGCCATGTGTGCTTGTCCACAGATATATGTGGAAAGAACATGCAGGG